>CAUYUJ010017880.1:215328-221699 GCA_963575745.1 Prorocentrum cordatum
TGATGTGATGATGATGATGAGGAGGAAGGAGGAGGAGGAGGAGGGGCGGAGGAAGTGGGAGGGAGGAAGGGGAGGAAGAGAAGAGGAAGAGGAGGAGGAGGAGGAGGAAAGGAGGAGGAAAAGGTGGTGGAGGAGGAGGAGGAGGAGGAGGAGGAGGAGGGGGAGGGGGAGGAGGAGGAGGAGGAGGAGGAGGAGGAAGAGGTGGAGGAGGAGGAGGGGAGGGAAGCAGGAGTGGTGGAGGAGGAGGAGGAGGAGAAGGAGAGGAAGGGGAGTAGGAGGAGGAGGAAGAGGAGGAGGAGGAGGAGGAGGAGGAAGAGGAGGAGGAGGGGAGCAGGAGGAGGAGGAGGAGGAGGAGGAGGAGGAGGAGGAGGAGGAGGAAGGGGAGGAGGAGGAGGAGGAAGAGGAGGAGGAGGAGGAGGAGGAGGAGGAGGAGGAGGGGGAGGAGAACAAGCCAGGTGCGCTCGCGTCATATCTGACGTCCTAACCCTTCCTCCCATCCCTTCCCATGGTGTAGATATCCTCTCTATTCGCACGGTCGGATTTCGTAGCAGAGCATAACATCACATGGCATAGCATGGTGTTGAATATTAACGCGTATCCTGACATAGGTTGGCGTGGCGACGCTCCAAATTCGGGGGGGGGGCTTTTGCGGTCAACAAAAACAGCGAATCGACACCGAATGTGTAATTACTTTCGATGGTTGTTTCGGGTGGGCATTTTCTAGGTTTTGGGGCCGATTTGGAAGGACCGAAAGCCATGCCGTGGCATGGCGCTGGAAATAATGACGCCAGCGTTGCAGCGGGGGCACGATTCGGAACGAGCGGAAGCGCGGAAATGAGGCCAGCGTTGCAGCGGGAGCACGATTCGGAGGACGCGTAGCCTGACATAGCATGGCGTGGCGACGCCCCTAAGTGAGGGGGCTTCTGCGACCCCAAAAACCAACGAATCGACACCGAATGTGTAATCACTTCCGATGGTTGTTTCGGGGGGGCAGTTTCTAGGTTTGGGGTCTTTCTTGGAAGGACCGAAAACCATGCCGTGGCATGGCGCTGGAAATAATGACGCCAGCGTTGCAGCGGGGGCACGATTCGGAACGAGCGGAAGCGCGGAAATTTGGCCAGCGTTGCAGCGGGAACACGATTCGGAGGACGCGTAGCCTGACATAGCATGGCGTGGCGACGCCCCGAAGTGGGGCGTGGCGACGCCAGCGCTGCAGCGGGAACATGATCCGGAACGAGCCGTAGCCCGAAATTGACGCCACCGCTTCAGCGAGAGCAGCATTTTGAATAAGACCCAGCGAACACACAACTCCCAGGAATCCTGCACGTAAAAAACCGTAGGGGGCGGGCCGGACATTTCCTGGACGTCACCAGGGAAGAGAGGAGAGTAGTATTCATATTGTGTAATTGTGGAGGAGGAGGAGGAGGAGGAGGAGGAGGAAGAAGAGAAGAGGAGGAGGAGGAGGAGGAGGAGGAGGAGGAGGTTGAGGGGGAGGAGGAGGCAGGAGGAGGAGGAGGAGGTGGAGGAGGAGGAGGAGGAGGAGGAGGAGGAAAAGGAGCAAAAGGAGGAGGAGGCGGAGGAGGGGAAGAGGAGGAGGAGGTGTGAGGAGGAGGGGTAGGAGGAAGGAGAGGAGGAGGAGGAGGAGGAGGAGGAGGAGGATCCTTCCCTGCCCGGCAGGACGCGAGCGTGCTCATACAGGGGGCGCGCCGCCCCTCGGCGGCTGCACCCCCCCACCATCGCTCGCTCGCGGCGGCCTCCCGCTGGCCTGGACCTCCGGAGGGCATCCTGTCGGACGGCGCCAGAAAGGTTTCGCAACGGAGGCCTCACAGAGGAAACCTAAGGCAGGAAACACCCTGCTTGCCTCCAGGGTGCCCTGGGTCTCTTGGGTTTCGATGGTTTTGCCACGGGAAGCGTGACGTCTCCCGCACCAAAGCTCAGTGGACGTCCTGGGGTCTCAGGGTTGGGTTTCTTGTGGAATGTCTCTTGTGATCGAGCTCCTACCGTAATAGTATCAGCCTGCCGGCTTCTCCCGACTTGGCTGACGATTCTCGACGATCCGAGTCATCTCGATCGCCGATGCGACTCGCCTCGTTCGCCGCTCCCACCTGTCGATTCGATGCTGGGCTCGCCTGTCTCGTGGCCGCGGGCGGGGTGTATTGCTCGAAGCACTGGCCGTGGGCGGCGGCCAGGGTCGGACGGGGCTAGGACGAGGATCAATCCGTTCCAGAGCGTTCCGGCACGTGCTCAGAGCGTTCTGGAACGCTCTGGGAAGGCCGCGGCGCCCGAGACACCCTCTAGACCCGCTGGATCTCAGAGATTCTCGAGGTATCCTGACACGATTTTTCTTCGTCCTGGCTCCGTCTTATCGCGTCTTCGGTCTCAGCAAGCTTTTCCTCGAGCTCGGCATCTGGGGGGCGGATTCGAGCGACGCGGGAAGACGGGGTCGTCGTCACCGACGTTGGCGCGCAAGCTGCCCGCGCAAGGTCGCGCGTGAGCGCCCCCGTTTCCAGTGTGGCGTGCCATGCTGGCGGCCCGCGCAAGCCACCGCGTAAGGTCGCTATGCCATCTTGCGTAAGACCCTCCCCCTCCTCCTCCTCCTCCTCCTCCTCCTTCTCCTCCTCCTCCTGCTCCTCCTCCTCCTAGCATGTTACGGGGCGATAAGCTGCCTCCGGGGAATGGGTCGAGATCTTTTGGGGCCCGCGGATTGAAAAAGATAGTGGAGGTATGAGTCGGGAGGCCGGTGCAGGCAAGACGGTGCACGTGAGACAAGGGCTGTCTTGTTTCAGGGAGTGGGCTCGGGGTTCCGTTGCAATGAGTCCTTCAAGTATTTCGCATGTCCCTCGAGAGTATCGGCCAAAGTTAAGGAAGATATAGGTATCATTCCTTGCCTTATTTCAATGGCAAGACTTCGACTGCACATATGCAGGCGCAGGCATACTTACCCTTCAGTAAGATCACGGAATGCAGGGGCTTCGCGCTTTTTGTCGATGGCAAGGTTTCGATTGCACAGATACAGGCACTGTCATTCTCACCGTGCAAAAGACTCGCACGATACTTTTCTTTTCCGGAAATGCAGGGCCACATCGTTCATCGGTATTGGCCTTCGTGAGGTTCCGCAGCGTTCAAGTGGGCTTCCGGGGCCGTCGGGGAGGAGGACAAATAATAAGAATAATGTTAATAATAAGAAGATGATGAATAAGTAGAAACAAAAGAAAAATAATGATAAGAAGAAGACTCCATGGGGCACCTGCTTGCAGGCCAGCCCCGAATCCCACTCGCCCGCCGGTTTCGAGGAGGATTCAGGCACGAGAGGGCGAGGGGGGCATCGCCGAAGATGCGTCGAAGAAGAAAACGCCATGAACATAAACTTTTGGCGCTCCGCGCGGCTTTTTGGGATCCGCGCTGGGCACCCCCGGCGGCGCCTCCGGCGCCGCCCCGGGCGCGCTCCGCGCGCCGGAGAGGGGGGTCCAGCTCCGATCCCAGAAATTCGCGCGGAGCGCCACAAGTTATTTGTTTGTCGCCAACGTGGGCGCTGGGCGCGCGAATCGCCGCTCTTCTCGCCACCTGCGGGGCGCCGAGCATAGCCGGCGCCCCAGGGATAGCGCGCGCCCGCTCCAGCCCAGCCTGGAGCCGCAAGAGGTGGCCAGAGCCCCTCCGCGCTCGCCGCTCCAATAATGCCGCCGGCGTCGAGCTTTTGCCGGCGGGGCTTGTGGGGCAGGGTCCGCCTTGGCTCCGGAGAGGGGCCCCGCTCCTCATTATCCTCCTCCTCATTGTCCTCCTCCTCCTCCTCCTCCTTCTCCTATGCCATGTGATGCTATGCTCTGCTACGACATCCGACCGTGCGAATAGAGAGGATATCTACACCATGGTAAAGGATGGGAGGAAGGGTTAGGACGTCAGGTATGACGCGAGCGCACCTGGCTTGTTCTCCTCCCCCTCCTCCTCCTCCTCCTCCTCCTACTCGCCCCTCCCCCTTCCTCCCTTCCTCCTCCTCCTCATGCTCCTCCTCCTCCTCCTCCTCCTCCTCCCTCTCTCCTCCTCGTCCTCCTACTCCTCCTCCCTCACTTTCCTCCTCCTCCTTCTCTCTCCCTCCTCCTCCTCCTCCTCCTCCTCCTCCTCCTCCTCCTTCCTCCTCTCTCCTCCTCCTCCTCCTCCTCCTCCTCCTCCTCCTCCTCCTCCTCCTCTCCCTCATCATCCGCCTCCTCTCCCTCATTCTCCCCGCCCCGTCCTTGCGCTTTATCCTCGGCTCCTCTTCGTGATTCTCGTCGCCGCTGAGGCCAAGAAGGAGCCTCGTCCCAAAGGGTCCTTATGCCTGTGTCGTTCCCCTGGACGAATGGGCCCAGCCTGTATCCCTCGTGCGCAGTGCGGGCAGCAGTGGGTCCCACGTACTCTCAACTGCAATGGCTGCCTTCGCGTGCCCACTGCGTCTCCACTTAGGTCTGCGCCCCACGTAACTCACCGAGCGCGTTCCACTACTCGCAAAGTGCCTACTCGCAAACGTCAGAAAACCATACGTCTGCCTCGGTGTGATGGATCGTTAGTCCTCCACGATCCAGGAACATTTGCGAGTAGTTACTTTACGAGTAGCGGAACGCGCTTGTCTAGTGACGCAGGTGCTCGTTTGCAGTTGCCGCCCACGCGCATCACGAGTTGGACCCCGTGCATCGCGTGAACGCGCGTGCGGTTGCGGGCTCGCTGCCGTGCGCCTCTCCAGCCAGTCCCGGGCGGCTGGGTCGCGCGCGGGGCCCCGGTGGGTGGGGGGGAGGGGCCCCCAAGGCTGCGGCGGGGAGGGGCCCCCAGGACCGGCCGCCGCACGAGTCGGGGGCATCCGGCGTAGGGGCTCCATCGGCTACGCGCAAGAGTGGCTCTTCGCCAGAGCGACCCTTGGTGCGGGCTCATCGGGGTCCCCCCCGATCGCTGAGCGCGGTGCGATAGTTCAGTCAGCCCGCAGAGTAAGGATGGGCAAACTTCCCAAGGGCACCCTTGCATCCTTGCCCCTTCGGCCCATCCTTAGCAACTTTCACTGGCCAGCCTCTTTCGACAAACGTCAACTTGGCCCTCCAAGGCCCTTGCATCCTTACCGCGCGCGCATGCTTATGATACGGGTTGACTGTAGCAGCGTCTTGTGCGCTTGTGTTTGGTTTCCCCGCGTCCCCCATGAAGTCGCGCACCAAAGGTCACTCTTGCCCAGGGTCACTCCCACGTGTGGCCGATCGGGGCTCAAGAGGTGTGGGCCCATGCATGGGCCAGTCGGAGCGCCAGATCTTGCAGGATCCTGCAAAGCCAGGGGTGCACTGGCCCAGGCTTGCGCCTGCTGCAGGATCCTGCAGGATCTTGCCCCATCCTGCAAAGCCCGACTGGACCCGTGTCTGGATGGACCCGGGTCTGTAGATCCCCGACAGTGGCGTGTGTGTGTGTCTGTGTCTGTGTCTGTGTCTGTGTCTGTGTCTGTGTCTGTGTCTGTGTCTGTGTCTGTGTGTGCATGCCACGGCCGGGGCCACGAGAGCTCCCAGACTTCGCGCCCCGCTGCCCCTCGCGCAGCACGCTCACCCCCCCGGCCCCCCCTTCCCCTCCGCGCAAAGCCCGCCTCGGGCCACGGTGCGCCGGACCTCTCCCGGGAGAGAGCAAGCAGAAAAGAGGTCTGCATCTGTGTGGTCCCAGGCCACTTGCAGATTTGGTGTTCGCGCTGTCAATGCTCTGCTCAACATTTGATTCACATTCAAAGATAGTCAACAAATAGTCTGGGGACGATTTTTTCACCTTTCTTTGATTGTGTCTGCGCAGATTCGGCATGGAATCGTTCATTGCGTGCCGAATCTGTGTCTCCCGCGCCCTGGGGCCCACAACCAACGGGGGGAGCGCAGGAGCGAGCGCGGGAGACACAGATTCGGCATGGAATCGGCCATTGCGTGCCGAATCTGCGTCTCCCGCGCCCCCAGGCCAACGGGGGAAGCGCGGGAGAAAGCGCGGGAGACGCAGATTCGGCTTGGAATCGGCCATTGCGTGCCGAATCTGCGTCTCCCGCGCTTTACGGATTCGGCGCGCAAAGGCCGATTCCGTGCCGAATCCGTGTCTTCTGATCTCTCTCCCGCGCTCCACCCACTTGGTTGGGGGCCCCGAGGCGCGTCTCCCGCGCTTCTGCGGCGCTGCTCCCGTGGATTCAGCACTCGATCGGCCTTGCGTGCCGAAGCTGCGGGCCCTGGCGGCGACGAGCCCACTGCGCACAAACGATCAGCTGTTGTGTGTTTACAATTTCGCGATTGTGTACGTCACAATTGTGCAGTAACGACGTACCTATAAGCGGAGGAGGAGGAGGAGGAGGATGAGGAGGAGGAGGAGGAGGAGGAGGAGGAGGAGGAGGAGGAGGAGGA
>CAUYUJ010017881.1:0-22500 GCA_963575745.1 Prorocentrum cordatum
GAGAGGAGTGGTACGTCGGAAGGGATGCACGGGGAGAGGGGCAGGGAGAGGGAGAGGGAGAGGGAACGAGGAGAGAGAGAGAGAGAGAGAGAGAGAGAGAGAGACAGAGAGAGAGGAAGATCTGCATAGAGAGAGAGAGAGAGAGAGATGGAGAGATAGAGAGAGAGGGGGAACGGCATCAGAGGAGGAGGGGAAGGATTGGGATAACGACGAGGGGGTGGAGGAGGAGGGGAGTGGGGGAAGAGGAGGAGGGATTGGAGGGGGAGAAGGGGGAAGAGGGTGGAGGACAAGGGGTGAGAAAGGACAGGAGGAGATGGGGAGGAGGGGGGGTGGGCGTCCACCGTGACCCCCGACGCGCCCCCCCTGGGATCACCCCAGCTCCTCGTCCGAGACGTCCCTGAGCATCATCTGCTTGGTGAAAGGGTTGTAGTCCGTCACCCGCCACTTCATCCTGAACAAATCGAAACGGAAGCTGGCGGGCGGGAGTGTCGGCGAATCCTCCTCGGACGATGGCTGCATCTCGTCGTCGCTCGATATCTGATCGTGCTCGTTCATCAATCCTCCTCGGGTGCTCGCCTCGCCTCCTCGGGCGGGGGCGATCGCCTCCTCGGGCGGGGGCGCGAAATCGCTTGACCCTGGAACGGCGTCAGCGGCGCGGAGGAGGGCGACGGGCGGCAGCAGCGGCGAGACCCCTCGGCCTTTAGATTCCCAGCACCCCAATATCCAATATCCTTTGTCAACACTTGCCCCCCGCCACCAACCTCGTTCTGCATGAGCGTGCGTATGAGTGTGCATATGCGCACTCACACGCACACTCATACGCCGTATGAATGCGCGTATGAATGTTACGGCGGTGCCGTATGAATGTCAAAATCGCGCTGGAGAGGCCGAGACGGTGCGAGGGGGAGAAGAGATCGAGGGGGGCGGGGCGGGAGCGGGGGGAGAAAGAGAGGAAGACGACGACGCAGATAGGGACGACGATATTTTCACGGGAGCGCTGGCGCAACGGCGCCGTGCGCGCCCGCGGGCCACAGCTCAGCCTCACTCGTTGCCTCCTCGATCCTGCCAGTCCCAGCCTCGTGCCTCACATTTCCAGGCTGCGCTGCCCTGCCATTCACGCCAGTTGCCTGTCTCCCACTGCGAGCCCCAGCTGCCCTGTGGCTTCTGAGATGGTCTAGCTTTCGGCGGGGCCCATGATCGGCGTGGTGGCGTGACGGGTCGCCTGGGTTCTGCTGCAATTGCCTTCGCCTCGGCCTCATCTGCGTGGTTCTTCGAACTACTCCACTGACCCTTCGCCGTGTCGCCTTCCGACAGCGCCAGCTCGCCTCGAGCCTTCCACTCGCCTCTTTCCGCTGCCTCCTTCTCCTCGCCTCTTTCCGCTGCCTCCACCTTCTTCTTAAGGTGACTCTTAGCGACAAAACCTTTCGTCTGTTCTTTCGCGCTCATCTGAGTCGGCATCTCCGTCTTGCTCCTGTCGGCTTCCTCATGTGCCCTATTCTTCTCGGCCCCTCTTGCCCTCGGAGTCGGCGCCTTCTCCAGCGCACTCCTGGACTGCTCGGCGGTCCGTCTCAGGAAAGTCGCGCCGTAGCTGAGCAGCCTCCTGGCCTGCTCTTCGTCTGCCGCCAACCCGCTGCCCAAGATTTCCGATGCCTTTGGCAGGCGCGTTCGGGTCGTGACAATCTCCTCGCCCTGAGCCCAATTCAGCTCCAAGATGACGCCGCCTTCCCTTCGCCGCACCTACGCATCCTCGCCTCGCCGCTTCTCCGCCTCCTCTCCACTCGTTCGCCGCTCCGTTCCTGTGCAGGCAGCCCTCTCGGCGGCGCCCGTCGATTGCCCCTGCTCTTCTCTTGCCTCGGGGGGCGGGGGGGGGGGTGCGGGGGGGGCGGCAGGCAGTGAGGCGCGGTAAGTAGGATGAAGCTGACTGGGGAGGACGATCAGGGAAGGAGGGTGGAGGAAAGGGGAGGAGAGAGGAGGAGAGAGGAGGAGAACGAAGGGGCGAATGCAGACGACGACGGCGTCGCCTTAGTCTTGAGCGCCTTGATCTGCCGAGAGATATCGAGCTCCGCTTCGGTCATGATTCGAGCAACCCTAGATGCTCTCTCGGCCTTGTCGTTTAGCTGGTTTGCGTGAGCAATCGCGTCGGCCACCTCTTTCTCGAGCTCTTCTACAGTGCGCTTCTTTTTCCGTGTGTTTTTCCTAGTGGCCGCATCCGTCCTCAGCAAATCTCTTCCTCGCATTGTGGCAATGATGTGCGCACCCTCAGCCTTTGTCTTTCCTCCCGTCCCACTGTCAGTCTCGCTTGGCGACGCCTCGGAATCGTCGTAGTCTATCCCCTCAACCTCGCCTTGCTGAGCCTCGTTCTTGTCTCTGCGAGACTCCTCTGCGGCCTCGCTCCTGCCTCGCTTATCCCTCTCTGCTGCCTCCTGGCCTGGCCTCATGTACTCGCGCCTCACCCGCTCAAGGAATCCCAGCAGCCGCGCCTGGCGCTGCGCAAACTCGTCCATCGACACCCGGGCGCCGCCAGCTCGCGCCATCGCGCCCCGTGGGCCGCGTCGCGCGTAGCCGGCTTGGGCCCTAGGAGCGCGGCGCTGGCGAGCAGGTGAAGGGGCGCGCCCTCGAGCGCACGGACGAGTCCACGGTAACATTCATACGCGTATGATTGTTACCGTGGTGCCGTATGAATGTTGCCGTGCTGTCGCCAAAGGGGTGCCCTCGCCCACCCCTCCCCCGCCCCGCAATCCACCATCCACCACCCCCTCCCCTATCGGGCCCTCACTCCCTCACCCCTCTGCCTGAGACCCTGCCATCCTATGCATCCCCCCACCCTCCCTCCCCCGTGCCCCCCACCCCTTCTAATGGCATGCCTGCTCATCTGTACCCGTTGATTTTTCTAGCATTCGAAATGCCAGCAAACTCCAGCGCCGCCGCCCTCCTACCTGTGCCCGTCGCCACCACCATCCACTGGGCCAACGTCCTTCGGGCACCTGCCTGACGGGGGTCGACCGCGGGTGCTAGAATACAAATGGTTCTTGGTGTGCAGACTTCCAATCACTTCGAAACATTGAAATACAGACAGCTCCATTGTACTCCGATGAGCCCGTTCGGAACAGCATCGCAGTAAATAGTTCAAAGCCTCGTCAACAAACGTGTCGTAAACTGTAGGCATGCCCAGATATCTGCACCTGCGGATTCTCGCTTACCCGTCGAAGTCTGGCGATCCCGCACACAATCAAGCGAAACACTCGGATCTCGAACGCGAGGGGCGGCACTCAAGGTTCCGATGCCTTGCAGCTCGGGCAAGGGATGGCAGAAGCTGCGACGGCTGGCATACAGGGCTGCGGCGAGAGGTCCCAAGAGGCGAAGGCGGGAATGGAAGTACCAGACGACGAGGACAAGCGGGGGTGGGACGATGAATTTGCGCAGGCCGAGAAGGGGCGGGCGAGACATGGAACCAACGCGAGGGCAGTGGGGGGCGAAGATGCGACATGGAAGTGAAGCAGCAAAGAACGCGCACTCCTGACAGTAAGGTGTACAAATAAATGGAAATTGGGTGCCAGGTGGATCTGCGCATCATCGCATCGCACCAGAAAGCGGAGGCCCTGGTCTCTCATCTCCTGGAACTCCGCAGCAGTGGGTCTAGCGCACGCATGGTTGCACAGGTCCATCCACTTCTGCAGAGCACCCCCAGCAGCGACCATATCTTTGTAGTGGCGCATCTCGCTGTCGGGGTATGAATGCAATAGGTAGCAGATGAACTTGAAGAACGCATACGTCTCACTCGCCTTTAGTTTGGCGCGCCCCCCAGGGTGACCAGGATCAGGCTTGCCTGGAAACATGTTCTCCGTCAAACGGTTCAAGCGGCTGGGGAAGGGGATTTGTTTTTGGTCGTAGTATGTGTACATGTAGCTTTCCAAACGTTTCCATATTAGACCAGGAAGTGCGCGCCAAGGGCTGTTGGCGATAACCCTGAGTACAACAGCACAGAAGCAAAACAACACGTAGACAAAAAAAAACAAAACAAACATATAACGATACCACCCAACAAAACAACAAAAAACCAACCCCACAAATAACAGCACAAACAACAACAAGACAAATCCAAAAAAAACAAACACAGCACATACGAAGTGCATCATCACGCCGAGGTAAACAGTATGCATGGAATATACTGCCAATGACCCTACTGGGTTTGTCTCTATATCGCGGCTGAACAGAGGCGAGCGATGCGTGACGCAAACTAAAGGCCTACCCAGACTGTCCTCCCTCTGCCTCCAGAATACGCATGCGAAAGGAGGCTGCTGTTGATGAAACCCCATCGGGATGAAGCGTTCGGCCGACGACTCAAGCCTGTCCCCCGCCTGCAAGGCTACACCTCCAACCACGATGCCCCTGCGCAATAGCAATCCTTTTTTGGCAACTGGGTCAAGCAGGTCCCAGACAGCGTCTCGCACCGCAACTGAGCCAATAATAACATTGTGCTCACATTTCCTGCATGCCTCCTCGTACTCGTGCTCTGCATTTAATTGAAACGCGTGGCCGCCCTCCGTCATCGCCCCCCTTCATCTACGAAGTTAAGCATGTCTAAATCCACTTTGCAGAACGGGCAACAACCATGCATGTTTGACCACTGGTTCAGCCCCATAGATTTCGCAAACTCTGCCCAATCACCCTTGAGGTATATGACTGCGCTTCGAAAGCCGAACCTGGTTTTGGGTTTCTCATCGCGGCCCCAGGGTGAACCGTCATGCCTAGCATCTAACACCTTCCCATGTATGAGGCATTGCAGCTGGAACGGCAAGACTTGCATCGTTGCATTGATTGAGCAATACCCGCCGCACCCACACCCGCACATTTCGCCCAACCGCAAGAAACCCATCAAGTGCCTCGTGTGCGATATCAAATTGATCACAGACACCTGCAAAATGCTATCCGCCTGCCCGTGGAAGGGCGCCCGTGCGCATGACATGATGACATGAGCTCAAGTGAGGCTTCACGGCAATATTCATATGCCAACTCATACGCCGTATGAGTTCGCGTATGAATGTTACCGTGATGCCGTATGAATGTCATGAATGTCTCTTGGCTGTGGTGGCTAGAGCCAGATGATCGGTTCTGCCCGCTGTAATTGCAGTGTACCTCACGCCGTCGAGATATACCGCCAACGGCAGCGCGAACTTGCCAGTGTCACGCTTGCAGTGCACAACGTGCGGGTGCTCACAGTACGCTGGTAACGACATCACTGAATTTGGGCCATCCCACTCCCCGTGCTCCAACGCCTCCCGAATCTCAGCGGACGCGTTGACCTCGGACGCGACCGAGGCGAACACTTGTCGAAAAGGCACGAGTCGACTATGTTCGTGCGCGGCTTTGCTAAGAGAAGCTGGCACGCGGGCAAGGTAGAAGGGCCCCCCTTGCGGCAGATGTTTGTTCATCTCTTTTTTGTACCTGCCAGACGACAGGCCAGGTCGCAGGGCGTACGTCGACCATCTGCCCCCTGGAACTCCGCATTGCTGCATGTACCCGCATATAATACAGAAGTCTTTTGCAGATAGCTTCTTACAGGATGCCCACACGAGCAACAAAACCTCAAACGCCTTCGTGCCAGCATCTCGTCTGGCAGCGCCGTCGCCCTTGAAACAGAACGCTGGCTTGGAGCCGCGCGGCCGGCCCCTCCCCCAGCGCAGGCGGCGCTTCCCCTTAGGCGGCATGGCTTCGAGCCAAGGCAGCTATCGCTGCCCTCCCGCGACTCGCCTGCGCGCGCAGCTTGCGCGCGCAAGCCAGCTTTGCGCGCAGATCTAGCCCTCCCTCGAGGCACGGGCACAGGGAGGAGAAGGGCGATATGGGGGGGGATGGCGGGCGAAGATGGTTCACGGTGGTCGTCGACGCGATGGGGCAAGGAGGACGAGGTGAAGGAATGGGAGCGCGGGGCGAGGGCTATATCACTGCACATGCCAAAACGTCAGCGCGTATGCGCTGAACAGTCCCGCAGCGAGACTCTCCTTGCCAATCTTCGCGCAAGGGAGGTTCTTGGCAGGGGTTGCATGGCGCGTGCCGACGCATGTAGCAACATTGCTCACCTACGGAACCAAGTCTCGCGCGCACCACGATCATGCGCGCACGCTCGCGCACCCAGGCACGAGACTGCCCTGCTTATCCCGTCCCTCACCGCTGCACCTGCGAGCGACCCCCCCTGCAATGCGGCGTGCTGGCATGTTTGGGTTTGTTACCAGAATGTCGCGGCTGCTCGCCCTGCCCCCCCCCTCCGCCCCCTCTCCGAAACACTCATGCGAACTCATGCGGAACTCATACGGTACCCACTTTCATACGGGGGTACGGTTTCACTGTGAAATAACAGGGTTTCGTGACATTCATACGATAGGATTCATACGGAACTCATACGCGACTCATACGGTAGGTTTGCACCGATTTTTAGTGTCACCCCCCCCCCCCGTCTCTCTAGCTGGTGCGCAGCCGCTTGCAAAATGCGCTGCAAGTTGGCGGGCCTGGCCAGCGACCTAAACTCCGCCACCAGCACTGCGCTGCTGTGCGACACTGCGCCGCGCGCGGTCGACGCACTCGATATCCACTCCAGCGCCCTGCCCCCTCCTCCGAAGCCCGCCCTCTCACATCATCTCAACCCTTCCCTTCCATGCCGCCACCCCCTCTCTCCCTCTCCCCCCATTTCCGCGCGGCCCACCGCCCTCCCTCCCTCCCCCTCCCTTATCTCATGCGCGCCGTCACCCTCGGCACCTCGGACCTGGCCACGCGCCCCCCTCGGCACCTCGACACCTCGGACCTGGCCTCGCGCCCTACCTCATCAAGCACCCGCGGCCTTCTTCCCCTTGCGCTGCTTCTTAGCAGAACCATCTTTCGGCTGCGCGCTCTGAAGGAACTCTTCGTCTGCCCTGGCCTGCCCCTGGCGGAAGAGAACGCGCGCCTCCATCGACACCTTCTTGATGCTGGCGGTCATCGCGTTCGCTGCAATACACTGCGTTTCGAACATGGCTTTGGGAGCCTCGACCGCTACCCTGTCATCATCATCCTCCCTGCTGGCCCCTCCCTCACAGATCCTCTCATCCTGCCCTATTCAGCTCGCTCACTCCCGTATCCTCCCCTCGTGCCATATCCAGCCCGCTCCCCTCATATCATCTCATATCCTCTCCGCTACCCTACCCCTGCCCCCGCCACCCCGCGGGGCCTTCTTCCTGTAGTTCCTGCAGGCTTTCGTCATCAGCAGCAAAAGCGTTAACGAAACACCACAAAAAGAGCACAAAGCCACACTCAACGCACTCAAAGCAAAGCAGCAAATCCAACCAGAAACATCAGCAAAAGCCCTGGTGCAAGTTCCCGCGCTGGATGGCGCCGTTCATCTGGGGTCGCGGCACGATAACATTAGTATCATTGATGCGGGCATTCATGCGCCAACACGGCACCACAGTAACACTCACACGGACAGTCATACGCAGTATGAGTGTGCATATGATTGTTTTTGTGGGCCGTCAGGACGGATGAACGCGTGTATGATTGTTATTGTGGGGGCCAGAGGTTTGCGATTACAACGGTTTGGTTAGGGCTTCGGGTCCTCCGGGGGGGGGGGGGGACAGGCGCCCAAATTCGGATCTGGAGAACGGTGTTGCAGGGGGTGAGTAGGGTGGGGGTGGCGAGGATATGTTTCACATTGCGCCATGGGCCTCAGTCAAGGCCTCGTCGAGGGCACCCTTCATCAGCTTCACGGACGCCCAAGCGGGCAGGTTCAGCATATCGTCCAGCATCTTGACCTGGCTCATCGCGTCCTTGTAGAGATCCCTCGTCTTCTTCACTTCAGAGAGCCACTCGGGAACAACTGCTTTTTGCCGTCCTCCTCCTCCTCCTCCTTCTTTTCCTCCTCTTCCTCCTGGGTTATCGCCTCCTCCGCCTCCTGGGTGAGCGCCTCCTCCCCCTCCTGGGGTAGCGCCGCCTCCTCCTCCTCCTGTGTCAGCGCCCTCGCCCGTGCCAGCCTCAGCATCACCAGCCTCGCTTGCCTCGCCAGCGCTTGCCCCCTCGGCCTCGCTAGCATCGACCAGGAAGTCACCCTCGGCCTCGGGGCCAGCCTCGGCCTCGCTTGCCGCTGGCCTCTTCACCGCGGCGCTTCCTCCTGCGTCTGAGGCCTCGTCCCTGATCCTGCGCATTTTGCGGCCGTGGGGCGACAGGGCCGTCCCGTCGCCCAGGTCGGCGCCGACTATCGCCCTGGCCGCGTGGCGCTTCTTGCTGCTGTGGCCGACGGCGCGCTCCGCCTCGCTGCCCGCGCCGCCGCCTCCTGCTGGGGCACTGGGCTCCGACGTACCCTCTGAGCTCTTCCACTCCTCGATGCGGCGCCAATTCCTCTGGAACGTGTCGTTCAGCTGGCGGCGTATGTTGAGGAATTCCAAGGTCGAACTCATATCGTCGTACCGCGTGTAAAACCGGCCCTGCAAGCAGCAGCTCACGGCATACTTCATCGCGATTTTCAGGCCAGCCGCGCCGCCTCCGCGGAGCCACGCCAGGCGACCCAGAGTGACATACTCACCTTTATTTTTCTCCTCCTTGGTGTGCACCGACTCCTTCTGCACAGTCACCGTCTTGAGCCATTTCTCGTGCTCCTTTTTCGCCCACCTGGCCCTGAAGGCTCGCTGGTTCGTCCATCCTTTCTCCTTTTTGTAATCCTCTCTCAGCTGCTCCGACGCCTTGTATGCTCGGTTCCAGCGGCCGACGGCTTTGGGATCCTTGTTGGAGTCCAGCACGAACATGTAACTCTTTTCTTTCAAATACAAAAAAAAAAAAAAAAAAAAAAATAACAAAAAAATAAAAAAAACACAAAACCAAAACCAAAATAAGAAAAGAAAAAAAAAAAAAAAAAAAAAAAAAAAAAAAAAAAAAAAAAAAAAAAAGATAAAAAAAAAAAAAACAAAATGGGGAAAAAAAAAAAAAAAAAAAAAAAAAAGCGTCGAAGTAGTCCCTGTCCTGCCTCTCCTGCGCGGTCATGAACTCCTTGTATTGCGGCCCGTCGTCGTCGTCCAAGCCCTCCAAACTAAAATTCTGATCTTTTTTCTGCAGTGCTTTGATATCTTTCAACGCCCTCGACTGGTGCAGAGCTGCCAACTTGTCATGAATCGCCTCTTGCAAATTCTCGTCGCTGGAGAACTTGGTATCCATTGTTGCGTTCAGGGACTCGAGCTGCCGCTCGAGGAGGGCGACGAGTTCCTTCTTGGACTGCAGCACCTTCTCAGCCCCCTCATCCGAGCTCGGGGTGTCTGGGACCCCCCTCCTCGTGGCGGGCTTTTCGGCCACCTCGGCATATGCCGCCGCCTCGGCGCTGGCGCTCGGGGAGGGGGGCGGCTGCTTGCCGCGCTTCCGCCTGGGCGTGTTCGTTGGGGTCGCCGCCTGCGCGCCTCCTGGGGGCCCCGCCTGCTCGCCTCCTGGGGGCGCCACCTGCTCGCCTCCTGGGGGCCCCGCCGTCTCGCCCACTGGGGGCGCCGCCGCTTGGGGCGCCATGAGCTCACGGACTCCTGCTTCCATCTGTGCTTGCAGTTCCGTCAATCGGTTCGACATTGAGTTCGATTCATGTATTGAGGCGAGCGCTTTATCGAGAGCCTCGCGCTTCCTCTGGCGATCCTCCTTCCTCGCAGCCTTCTCCGCCTTCTCGCGTGCCTTCAACTCCTTCTCAGCCTCATTATGCTGCCTCTCCGCCTCCATATCCTTCCGCCTCGCATCAGCCTCCGCCTTCTCCAGAGCCTCTTTCCTCGCCACCTCCTCCGCCAGAACCTGTTTCCTCGCCTCCTCAGCCTCGCGCCTCGCCTTGACCTCCCACTCGATCTGCTGGCACTCTTCGTTGCGCATCTTATTGAGCTCATACTCCTGGTATTTCTTCCCCGACTCGTCCCTCAAGGCCTTCACTCTGGCCCTTTGTTTCTCCGTGGCCTCCGCAGCGAAAGCTGCCTCCTGTGTCACCAAGGCGATCTCGTCATCGCCACCTGGGTCCGTCGAGCTCTCACTGTCGGAACTCACCTCGGCCACCTCACTCACCTCGGCCGCGGCAGCTGGGGCTGCAGCTGCTGAGCGTCTCTGGTAGAACGCGTGCTCTGCTGACGAGCAGCACCTGTCTGGCAACGTTCCGTCTGCCGCCCGCGTGCCGTCCTGGCCAGGAAACGACAATTCCATCCTCACCTCCCGTCCACCACCCCTCCCGTCCACCACCGTTCCCGTCCACCACCGTTCCCGTCCACCCCTCCCGTCAACATTCATACGGCGTATGAGTGTTGATGGGGCGGTTCCCATCAACATTCATACGGCGTATGAATGTTTATTGGGGCCGCATGCACGGTACCGTGGTGGCGTATGAATGTCACGGCGAGGGGGGGATGGTGCCGTATGAATGTGTACGGTGGTCCTTTTTAGGGGGGGTGCTGTGGTGACCACACTATTCGCGCCCCCTCCTGCTGGGCCTCCCGCTGGGCCTCGTCCACAGCAACTTCCATCAACTCCTGGCCAGGTGTTTCAAGGGTATGCCAGGGGTGCAGGATGAGGAAGGAATGAGATGCAAGTGGGTCGCGCGCGGAGCGTCCTCCAGGGACTCGCCGCTTTTGTCCCTCGCCCTCCCAAGGAGCTGCGGGTCGATCTGGCTCAGTAGGGAGCCCCCCTCCACCTCGCCGCGCCCCTCGAGGGGCGCCCCGTCGGCGCTCTCCGCGACCTCGTCGCCAGGCTGTTCGGCGCTTGGCGTCTCGGCGTCCTCGGGCCGACGACGACGACGACGACGACGACGACGACGATGATCGTCCTCGACCGTGATGGCGAGCGAACCCGCGGGCGCAGCGCTCGCCATGGCGGGGCCTCTGGCCCACAAGTGCGTCTGAGACGGGGCCTGAGCAACTTGAGGGGGGGGTGGCGTCATCGTTCTCATCGCCGCCACCCCACTATCGCGGTCGTCGCCGTCCCCCCATTGTCGCAATTTTGCTTTATCTACTCAGTCGCGCCCTCCCGCCCCCGCACCCTCCAGCCCATCATCGCGATCGTCGTCGTTATGGCCGCCATCTCCATCGCCGTCATCACCACCCGTTCGGCGCAAACCTTTTCTCTCGAAATGTTTGCGCCGCCAGGCGGCGAGTCGAAATCCAAGCGAGGCGATCGCTCCAGCGCCCGCCTCGCCTCATCGTCATGGCTCGGCACGCGCCTCGCCTGCTGCAGCTTGCCGCCGCTTCCTCACCTCCCCCTCCTCGCTCCTCCTCTGCATCATCTCGGATGGACGTCATCCTGCTTTCTGCCCATCGGGCGTCGCCGTCGATCTAATTCGAATCGAAGCCAGCGCCCATGCTGCCGCTATCGCTGGAGTTCGACCTGAGCGCACCCCCCCGCAATCTCTTGCTCGGGGTCGGCTGCTCGGCGCGCGGCTGCTCGGCGCGCGGCTGCTCGGCGCCGCGCGCCGACGGAGGGCTTCGGGCCGCGGCTGGGCTGGCGGCTCTCTGTTTCTTCCTCGGCGGGGTGCTGGGAGGCCCTGGGCTCATCTTGGCTGGCGTGGGTCGCACCGTCCTCGTTGCTGTGGCCTTACCCTTTCCTTTACCCTTGCTCTTTGCCGCTGCTTTGGCCTTGCGCTTGGCCGTGCCCTTGCTCTTTGCCACTGCCTGCTTTGGCTCTGGTTTGGGCTTACTCTTAACCATCGATGCGCGCTCAACTACCTCCGCTGCCAGACCCTCGCTGTCGTCGACCTCGTCTTCTTCGTCCTCCTCCTCCTCCTCCAACTCCTCCTCCTCGCCTTCATTTTCAGCCTCCTCGTCCTCCTCCTCCTCGGGCTGCTCACGATCCTCAGCGCCCTCGTCCGCATCTTCGCCCGTGGCGGCCCCCTTCTCCGCAGCCGCTGGCTTCTTGGCCACGCTATCCTCGGCGTCCTCGGCAGCAGCTGGCCTCTTGGCCGCTGGGCGCTTCATCGCCACCTCCTTCCTGTGCAGCTTGATGTAGTCGGCCTTGCGGCGCTCGAACTCTTCCTTCTCGAGCTTGTCGCCCGCGAGCTGCTTGGCCAAGCCTAGAATGAACAGCTCAGGCTTCACCATACCGTCCCGAATGATCATCTGCCCGAACATCTCGCCGCCGACCCAGACCGCCACGGTCCAGTAGTCCTGCTTGGCTCGGTAGAACTTGCTCACGTATATCTTCTTCCCAACTGCGTTGTGGGCGGACCACTCCAGGTCTGGGTCGGCGCTCGTCTTGGCCCCGCTCTGAAACTCGCGCCACTTGGCTGCTGTGACGCCTGGGACCTGCCACTTCGCGCCGTCGGGCCACGCCACAGTGATCTCAACTTCGTCGGCCAGTGTGTCGGGCACCTTCGGCGCGAGGCCGTAGTCTGGCGCCTTCTGGCCGCTGCCGCTGGTCTTCAGCCTGTATGCGGCCTGGGCGAGGAAGATAAGGGGAGAAGGAGGCGGAGGAGGAGGAGGAGCAGGAAGGAGGACAAGGAGGAAGACGAGGATGGGGAAGAGGAGGAGGAGGAGGAGGAGGAGGAGGAGGAGGAGGAGGAAGAGGAGGGGGATGCCGAGGAGGAGAAGGAGCAGAAGGAGGATCGGGGAGGAGGACGAGCAGGAGCAGGAGGAGGAGGAGCGGGAGGACGAGGGGGATCAGGAGGATGGACCTTCTTCACGCGGTCCCAGTGGTACGTGTACTTCGTAGCCGACTTGTCGTCGGCGAACGTAGTTGCGTCGGCCTCCTGCGATGGCATGGCCCTCCCGCTACCCCCTTCCTCCTGCCACCTCTCCTCACCTCCTAGCTTGTCCTCCGGCCTCCGGAACCTCCTCCGCCTCCTCGCCCTCGCCCTCCTCGCCCCTCCTCCTCCCTCGTCCTCCTCCTCCTTCTCCTCCTCCCCCTCCCCCTCCCATCATCCCGCTTGGACCCGTGTGTCCAGGATCTCGCTGAAGTGATCGCTGAACCACTTCGGAGGCTTTCGCGACCTGGCGGCGGCATCATTCACACGCAAACTCATACGGCGTATGAGTGTGCGTATGAGTTGTATCATCACCCTCACACTCCCGTCCAAAATCCTCGTCCGTCTCCTTCATCCTGGATACTCCTCCTCCTCCTCCTCCTCATCATCATCGCCCTCGAGGACTCCCCATCCCCCTCGGCAGATGCATGTCCTAACCCTCGTGGCCCTCCTTCTTGATCTCCTCCTGCCCTCTTCCCCATCATCCTCATCCCATCACCCCCCCACCCTCGCCCTCATCATCCCTGGGATTACCCCCCGAGCGGCCTGTGCTTCAGCTTCGTCTGGCTGACGTGCCTCAGCAATGCTCTGATCTGCGAGCCCCGCACGGGGCGCTGTCGCGCGGCCCTCGCACTTCCCCCCCGACCCGCCCCCCCCTCCTTCATCACTTCCTCAATCACCTACCTCATCTCATCAATCACCTACCCTCGGAACGGGCGAAGCCTTCTGGCTACGCATCGATGTCTGATTCGCCCAGCTCTCGAGCGTGTCGTCTAAGTGCCACTCTTTCTCCATCGAGCTACCGAGATTCTGCAGGAGGAGCTGGAGGTGTTTTCTATTCACAGTCTCTGCAGGCTCGACCGCTGATCTGACGGCCATGATGAGCCCCTTGTGCCTGATGAGGCGGTCGGTGTCGATGTCATCCTCGCGGCGAGGAGGAGGGGGGCGACGATGGGAGGCAACGATGCCGACGACAACGAGGACGGGGGAATAAGAAATAAAAATGGAAGGATGATGACGACGAAGTGGAGGAGATAGAGGAGGAGGAGGAGGGGGAGGAGGCGGGGGAGAGGGGAGAGGGGGAGGGGGGATGGAGAAATGGGGATGCGGGCGGCGAGGAAGAGGAGGAGGAAAAGGAGGCGGGAGAGGAGGAGGAGGAGGAGGACGACGACGACTACGACGACGACGACGACGACGAGGGTGAGGGCGAGGACGAGAGGGGCTCCCCATCCGCGTCGCCGCCACCGTCGTCCCACCATCCTACTCCCCATCCTCCCCTCCTCCTCCTCCTCCTCCTCCTCCTCCTCCTCCTCCTCCTCCCCATCTTCTTCCTCCATCCTCCTCCTGCTGCTCCTCCTGATCCTCCTCGCTTCCACCATGCCTCCTAGCTCCAGCCCCACCCGCCCGCGCGGTCCTCGAGCTCATCTGTGTAGTCGACGGCCTCGGGCGTCCGCACGTGTTTCTGCAGCGCCTGCAGGATCCTGTCGTCGATCGTTGGGTCCTTGGCGGCGACCTGCTTTTTCTTAGGCGTCATCGTCGTCGAGCCTCCTCGGCGCCTCCTCGCGGCGCCTCCTCGCGGCGCCTCCTCGCGGCGCCTCCTCGAGCCTCCTCGCGCGGCTCCTCGAGCCTCCGCGCGCGGCTCCTCGCGCGCCTCGCGCGCGGCCGCGCGCTGCGCAGCCAAAATGGCTGCGGCTAGCAGGGCACATGCATGTGTTTGAGTCTGTGTTATATACATACATATATTTTCAGTTATATGCTATAATATAAGAATATATATAATGTTGTAGGGATTCGGTTCAGGATCTAGGATCTAGGATCTAGGATCTAGGATCTAGGATCTATTTGGAATATAGACAATGCCTTTTTGGCGGGATCTTCAATAGAGATCCTCGGACCCAGTGGGCCGGTTTCTTGGAGCCCGGGGGGAGGGGTTCGAACCAGTAGTAACCCCCCTCTGGTTTTTCTGGGTGCGGGGGGAGGGGTTCGAACCGGTAGTGACCCCCCCCCCCCGGTTTTCCGGAGGAGGGGTTCGAACCGGTAGTGACCTCCCCCGGTTTTCCGGAGCGGTGTGGGGGGGTTTTAGGGGAGGGGGGGTTCGCCTGGGAAAAGGGGGGGAGTCCAGCAGGGGGATTTTCGGAGGGGGGGGACACCCGGGTTCCGGAGAAGAGGGGGGGAATTTCAACAAAAATTTCAACAGTAAAGCGGCGGTTGGATCACGCTCTCCGAAGAGAGGAGGAAGAGAGAAGACGGAATGAGGACGGAAGGAGGGGAGGAGGAGACGAAAGGAGAGAATGAGGAGGTGGAGGAGGAAGCAAATGACGGAAGCGAAAAGCAGGAGTGGAGTAGGAGGAAGAGAGGAGGAGGAGGAAGGAGGAGGAGGAGAAGGAGCACATGAGAAGAAGGAGGGGAAAAGGAGGTAGAGGAAGGAGGAGGTGGAGAGGAGGAGGGGTGGAGGAGGAGGGGGAGGAAGGAGGAAGGAGGAGGAGGAGGAGGAGGAGAGGGCCGGGGGGATGAGGGAGGAGTCGAGGAAACGCACATGTGGATTAAGGCGCGCTGACTTGCCGTGGGTCACATTTCCATGCGGAATCGGCGCGCTCCGTCGCGTCATCGGGCGACATTAGTATGTTCAGGCGGTTATTCTCCTCGGTCCACGGGTACGTAATCCGTGTTAGCGTATGCGCGAATGATGAGGGTGATGATGGGGAGAAGCAGGAGACGGATGGGGATGAAAGGAAGATAATCGGGGAGGATATTTTTGGAGCGGTCCCTACCGCTGTTCTTTGCCACCGCCACCGCCATCGGTGCTGCTGCTACCGCCGCCGCGATCGACTTCGTGTGTGGTTGTGCACGGGTCTCGGCCTTGCGCCCACAGGCCCCTGGCGACTCGATGTTCTTAGTCTGGGGCCCATGGAGCATTCGACCCCTCCTCTGGACTGGTTGTTTATCCTGAGTCGTTTTCTGACGGTCTTAGGGCCCAGAGCATTGACTCGTAGAGTGGCTCTTCTGTTCTCCCTCCTCCTCCTCCTCCTCCTCCTCCTCCTCCTCCTCCTCGTCCTCCTCCTCCCCCCCCCGCCCCGAGGGGCGAAGATCCCCCGCTCCCCGGGGGACGCCGCCAAAGTGCGGTTTCCTTCCCCCGGGGGGGTCGCCAGGTCCCGTGGCCTCCCCCAGGGCGGTGCTGGTTCCCCCCAGCGCTCGCCGCCCTGGGGCGGGACCGGCGGCTCGTCTCTGTCGTGTCGTTCGTCCGTGTCGTGTCTTTCGTGTCGCGTCGTTCGTTTCGCCCCCCTGTCGTGTCGAGTCGTGTCGTGTTGCCGCGGCGGTCGGGTTTGCTGAGCGCACCGCTGGAGGTCCTCAGCAGCCCGACTGCCGCGGCTTGCGTTTCGCGCCGTGGGGTCCTTGGGCGGCCAATGCGCCGCCCAGGGCCCCGCGTGCGGCTCTCTGCTCGAGATGACTCTCGGCAGGCTGGTGTTAGCTGCCGCTCGCCAGCAATGGTCCGTGTTAAAAAAATCCCCCCCCCGCTTGTTTTGGCCCTCCCTCCGCAGAGCGGCACCACATATTCAGAACGCAGAGTTTCGCCACAGCGCCGTTTGAGCGTCGGGCTTGACCCGACTGACTGACCGACTCGGGGCCCAGAGGCAGCCCCTGGATGCCGAGCGCGGTGGCGCACGTCGCCCCCAGCAGGATGTGCCGGATGCGCCAACGGTGCAGCGGATACCCGTGCCAAGAAGCACCCTTTCTTTCCTCCAGGGTGCCCTGGTTGCTCGTTTTCCTATTCATCGTCTTGCCGATCGGCACGGACCCCCCCCCCCCCCTCGCTCCCCCGATGGAGTAGATCTCAGCTGTTTTTGGCGCCTGTTTCAAGCAGGTGGGGTCTCCCCCCATAGGACGCACTTTGCAAACAGTCGCACTAGGCAGAGGTCCGGAGCCAGACCCCCCCCTCTCCCCCCCACCCCCACTGGGCCCAATGTCGAAACGCCGAATAGGAAAACGCTCACCTGGGTTTCTTGGGTTTCGATGGTTTTGCTATGGAAACCGTTACGTTCCCACACCAAGAACCAATGGACGTCCTGGGGTCTCAGGGTTGAGTTTTCTGTGGAAGGTTTCTTGCGGTGGGTCGTGCTGTATTTGACTTTGCGTCGCCACCGCCTCTGCCAATCGTGCTGCTGCGCTGCCAGCCACAACGGAATCGATGTCCTAGGATGCAGCTCCTGGAAGGGTGCGTTCACCATTGGCGCTGGGACATCCCTGTTTGAGTGCTGGCCCAACCCAGCTTCATCCCGTCTGATCCGCGCTCAGGAAGGAGTCGTCCAGCTGAGCCCTGAACTCAATTTAGCTTTCAACATGACTCGGCACCTCTCGATCGGGCTCTGACTGGCTCTTATAAACGTTTCCACGAAGACCTCCCACGAGCTGTCTCCCAATATTCAGGAGGGGAAACAACATAGACACTGAGAAGCGTCGCTCCCCAGGGAAGTATGGGAAAGTGTGGGAAGTGGGGGGGAAGACACACACCCAGAAGACATGGACAAGTATGCGGCATCCTGGGATTTCTGTCTACTTACTCGCGTGTTCCTGGGCCTCTCCCAAGACTCCCACGCCTCCTCTGCGGCAGCCGTCGCCGCGCGTCGCCGCCTCCTCCCCGCCGGCGCCGCCGACGCCGCGACCGCCGCCGCCGCTGTCGCCGCTCGCGCCGCCCGCTCTCCACCAGCGCCGCCGCAGCCGCCCCGCACAACTCTCCGCCCCCGCGGCGCCGCAGCCGCAGCTCCCCCGCCGCCGCCGCCGCGCGCCACCGTCGCCGCCAGCGGTGCCCCGGCGCCCGCCCCGCCTCTGGCGCGCTGCTCGGCGGCTCGGAGGTGTGGCCCGGATCGAGGAGCAGCAGGCGCCACAGGCATAGATCTTTGGCCCTCCGCCGTTCGGCGGCTCAGATCGAAGACGAACCAGAGCCACAGCCATAAACGCTTGGCGCTCGGCGATGAGTTCTAGGATCCGCGCTGGGCCCCACTGGCGGCGCCTCCGGCGCCGCCCCTGGCGCGCGCCGCGCGCCAGGGAGGGGGGTCCGGCGCGGATCCAAGAAACCCGCGCGGAACGCCAAAATTTTATGTTTATAGCGTTTTCTCTCCTTCTAAATGATCCGGCCCGGGGGGACCGGCAAGGCTTCGGGCTGCGCACGGACAGCTCCTCCACCAGGTAGTCCCAGCTGGCCTGAACAGGCCCCCGAGAAGTCCTAGCTGGCTTAACACGGGCCCCACCGAGCAGCCTGGGGCGGTCTCAACCCCCGAGAAGTCCCAGCTGGCTTCAACGGGCCCCACCGAGCAGCCTGGGGCGGTCTCAACACCCGAGCCCTGGGGCACGCAGCGCCCCAGGGGCGCCGCCGGAGGCGGCGCCAGGGTGTCGAGACCAGCTGGGGCTCTTCGGGGGGCCTGTTGAGGCCAGTTGGGGCTGCCTGGTGGGGCAGCTGCCCGTGCGCAGGCCGCAGCCTCACCAGCAGGGCAGGGGATCTGAGGGCAGGGGTCCCGGGCCGAACCTTCGCTGCTCGAGGCACCTCGCCCTCTGTAGGGAGTCCGATGCGAACCCTACCCCTGCCCCCCTCAGAAATCGCATCTGGCCCCCTACTCTGGACCCCGTCCGTCCGGGCCACCCCGGGCTCACCTCTGAGGCGCCGGGCTGCCGCTCGCCGCCTGCCGCCGCGGCCGCCGCCGCGCACCGCGGCCTCCGCGCCCGCCGCGCCCCGCCGCCCCTCTGCAGAGCTGCGGCTCGGGCCCGCGGCGACGGGTGGGCCGCCTCCCTGCGGCTCCCTGCCCCCCCCGACGCCGCGCCCCGATGCCTCTCCTGGAGACCCCCTTGGGGCAGCTGAAGCGACGTCGCGGCTGGGCGGCAGGGAGGGAGCCCAGGTCTCCCAAACGAGGCCAGAGCAGATGGGGTCAGAGGATCGCGCCGCATCGCCGATGCATCGACGCTGCGGCTTCCATTTGGAGCCCCGCTCTCCCCACGCCGACAGCGGCGATGCATCGCCAACGTTGTCGCTGCGTGGCCGGTGCATCGGCGATGCTCTGGCGATGCGGCGCGATTCCGCGGTCCTATCCACTCGGACCCCGTGCGGGAGGCCTCCAATGAGGGAGAGCTCAAGAATGGATGATGGTGGCGAGCTTTCGGCCCTCCGAGGGTCTGAAAGAGGAACCGCTCTCGTTTCAACTTCCTTCCACCCTCCCGTCCTCTCATACTTAAGTCGGGCATGTCCATCTACAGCAGGAGTATTCACAAATAGCCATAAATAGGCCGGCGACGATCTTTCGATTGTTCGGTTGTTCGATTTTTTATTATTGTTTATTATGATGCATGTTTCTTCCAAGGTCCGCCTGTAGGAGGACATGCCCGACCTAATCCCACATTCCTCCACCTCATCCCCTTTTTCCTTTTCTTGGGGGATGGAGGGAGGGGGGGCGGCTGGGCTAACGTTTGGTGGGGGATCGGCTCAGGGCGGGATGCATCTGCGCAAGATCGCCCATCGATCGCCGATGGGGGCCGATAGCGCCACCCCGCCCAGGCGTGTGCGGATTTGCAGTCGGGGGCCCATCGCGGATCTACTGGTGATGTATTGCCGATTTCAAGTCCATGTTCCCCCCCCATCAGCCGTTTCCCCCCCCCCCCCCCCTCTCCCCCTCAATGGAGGGGGGGCGGGAAGCTGATGACGCCTGGGCTTTCTCAACCATCTCATGGCGCACAGATTATCAGTACATTTTGTGCGCAAGTGCTCTGAGAACCTGGGAAGGAAATTGCTGAGCGATGGACGGAGAGGAGGAGGGATAGAAGGAGGAGGATGAGGCGGAGAACCAGGGTAAACCCAAGATACATCAACGATGTTGCAGTAAACCCTCCCCCGAAGCTTCCTCATTATAGGTCCCTAAGAGAATTTACTTCCATTGCGGGAAGTGCCCCATTGGAAGACAATTCCTTCATAATCCTTAATCGTGCCAGCACAGTTTCCCTTGGACTTTAAATCCGCGGGTCGACGAGACGAATACGTTCTGACGTTCCCTAACCGTGTCCGAACACGGCGAATCAACGTGACTGCCGCGTTTGGACATCCTAAATCGTGCCGAAAACGCAATTCTTAGGATTACGACCGTACGACATTTCCTGAAAATGCTGCAATATGTTGAGACGAAGTTGCGCGGCTTTAAGGCGAGAGCCACATTTTGAACAAGGAACCTTCAACGTTGAAGCTATTACAGCTATCACTAATTTTCAAGACGAGTGTGCGCGGCGCTGATGCGAGAAACACATTTTGAACATGAGCTCCCCATCCGTGAAACTGTTGAAGACGAATGTGCGCGGCGCTGAGACAAGAGACACGTTTTGAACATCACCCGCCCTCCATCAGTGAACCTGCTGCAAGTTTTGGCGAGGGCATCATTTTGAACCCCACCCACCTTACATCCGCGAAGCTGTTGCAAACTTTGACGAAAGTGCGTGCCGCTAAGGCGATAACCACATTTTGAAAACCACCCGCCCTCCATCTGTGAAGCTTTTGTAGACTTCAAGTTTCAGGAGCATCAACGGCGAGGAAGTCTGAGGCGAAATGCCCGCCGCCCTTCCGACACGTTTGTCGGGGCTCAAGAGACGGGGGTCAATGCAGACGGGGGTCAGTCAGAGCGCCGGATCTTGCAGGATCCTGCATGGCCACGGGTGCGTTGACCCGGGCTTGGGTGCAGGATCCTACAGGATCTTGCAAGATTTTGCAGGATCTTGCAAAGCCTGACTGACTCGGGTCTGGATTGACCCGTGTCAGTAGATCTCCGAGTTTAAGGGCGCGACAGGTATGTGTCAGGAAAGAAGATGTTGGAGGTGGAGATTCCACGCTTCTGGCTCTCCTGTGGCCGTCATCTCGCCCAGGGGGTCTCAAAGACAGACCCAGAGCAGCCATCGGATCCTGGGGCAGAGGCCTCGAGTTCTGGGGGCCCACGGGCCGAAAGAATCGCGACCTCGCAGGTCCGGGCACGCACTCTCCCGCGGTGCCCGAGGGAAGGGATGTGGTCAGGGCAGGGCACCTCGGCCCCGAATCCCCCTCCTCCTCCTCCTCCTCCTCCTCCTCCTCCTCCTCCTCCTCCTCCTCCTCCTCCTCCTCCTCCCACTCACTGCTCCTCGTGGGGTGGGTGCCCCCGCTTGCCCAGGAGGGCGTGGCGCCTCCGCTCTCGGGGGCCCTTCGCCGGCCCCTCCACGCTGCGGCGCCTCTTGGGCTCCTGGGTGCGGCCCGCCCCCCCCGAGCCGGTCCCGCCCTGCTCGTTGCTTCCCTCCCTTTCCTTTCCTCCTGCTCCCTGCCTGCTGTCTCCGCCTGGCCCGTCTTCTGCCTGCCCGCCCGCCCCGCCGGCCCTGGCCTCCCGCCTGGGCGTTCGTCGTCGTCTGCCTGCTTCTCCCCTCCTCGTCCCCTTCCGCCGGACAGCACAGCCTGCACGGAACCAGCGTGGCGGCATATAGGAGCCTGACGCTGAGGGCTCGAGAGGCGAGCCTCGCCTCGGGCCTGGTGCGGACCAGGGCCGCCGCCTTTTCGGCCGGCTGGAAAAACGAAGGATTGCAAAAAACACCGAAGGATTGCAACAAAAACCCGAAAAGGATTGCAAAAGAGGATTGCACAAAAAAACCCGAGGGATTGCAATCCTGGGCTCCCGTCGATTTCCACGGCGGTGATCTATGGAGCGTGATGGCCCGTCCCGTTTCCCGCGCGGGCTCGGCGGCGCGAGGAAGGGGGCGGGGGCGGGGGGGGGGGGCGTCGGCCCTCTTGGACAGCGGCCCGCTTCTCGGAAGCCCTCCGGCCCATAGGAAGAGCCAGACGAGCTACCCTCAAAGATGGCCGATGGCCCCCAGGTGAGGCCAGTGAGTGCGTGTGTGTGCGTGTGTGTTTACCTGTGCACCTGCACGGCGCATGCTCTATCCTGGCTCTGCGGTTTTGCCTTGGCCCTTGGCTTTTTGCCGTGTCTTTAGCGTCGACTAGCGTCGATTGGCGTTCTGGGAGTCGATGAGATAGCCCCGATTCAACGTCGGCTGGCGTCGATTTAGCGTCGATTTAGCGTCAACTTGGCGTCGACTAGCGTCGATTCAGCGTCGACTGGCGTCGACTCGCAGGAGCCGGCAACACGATTTGGGAGGTCCCCACACGAGTTGCCACCGAGCTCCTCTGCTGCGCCGTCGTCGCGGTCGTGAGCCTCACCTCCGGCGCCGCCCCTTGCCTCTGCTCCTGCTCTGGGGCCAGGCGGGGCTCGGCTCGCGTGGCTGACGGGGAGCCTCCTCCTCCTCCTCGTCCTCCTCCTCCTCATCCTCCTCCTCCTCCTCCTCCTCCTCCTCCTCCTCCTCCCCCTCCTCCTCCCCTCGTCCTCCTCCTCGTCCTCTTCCTCCTCCTCCTCCTCCTCCTCCTCCTCCGTGCCCAACAGGGCGGGCAGGCTGCGGGAGCGTACGGCCACCAACTCCATGGCGTGTACGGCACATCTTTGACGCTGTTCCGACGGCGACTTGGCGACGCCGTCGGCCCGCGCCTCCCTGGGCGTTGTCTGACCACCCTCCTTGACCTCAAGGCAGGAGCTCGTGACCCAGCTCGGCGATTCCCACGAGAGGCCGTACAAGCATGGTTGGAGCATTGGGTGCAGGCTGGGCCGCTACAGAAAACAATACAATTCACGTGGCGCAAGGTTGTCGACAACTTTCGCGCTATGCCAGTTCAGCACCGTGTCCGACACGTCCGAGGACCCCAGTCCGCTCTCGTGCTCTACTTGCTTGAGAATGGCTGGGACCCTGTAGCACCCAACGAGTGG
>CAUYUJ010017881.1:27500-45000 GCA_963575745.1 Prorocentrum cordatum
CCTGGTCGGGGCGCTCGGCTCGGTCGGCCGGCCGTGCCGCTGCTGCCGGGCCAGGCCAGGACCAGGAGGACGCGTTCCAGAGCGCTCTCCGAGCGCTCCGCCGCGCTCTGGAACGGCCACGGCGCCCGATGCGTTCTCGAGATCCGCCGGATGATCCCCAATGTGTCCTGGCCTCCGATGTTTCTTCGGTCTGGGTTTCGTCTTACGTTGCTGCGCCGCTGCGCCCTCGTGCGTGGGCGGAAGACACATCCGCATCCGCGGCCTCGCGGGCTGGCCCCCCCCTGGCCGCGACCCGCGGAGACGAGGCGCTTTTCCGCGGATGCCCCGCGCGGAGCGTACCCGTGCGACCGCGTACGTATCCGCGGGGTCGCGCCCCGGAATCCAGGCCGCGAGGGCGCGGATACGGATCCGCTCGCCGCTCGTGGCCGAGCGGCTTGCTGGGCTGCCTGCGGCCTGTCGGCCTCGGCTTCGCCGGCGGCTCGGTCGCTTTTTCGGTCGATGTGTCGTCGACGTGAGCGGCCTTGCTCCGCGAGGGCGCGAGGGTGTCGTCGGGGCGCAGATGCTCCGAACACATTGGAGCGGCTGGTCTTTGGCTACTTTCGGACTCCGGGGGCCCTCAACGGGCCCCGGGACCCGGGGCCAGGGAAAACAGCTTAGGATGAAACACTGGCCTTAAGGAAGTGGTCCACACCTCTGGGGGTTCACGCATCGGAAAAATTAGAGCGCCAGATGTTTGGGTACGACAGGCTTCGGAGGTCCAAGCCTACCTGCTTCTAGAAGACCAACATCTGGGGCCGATGTCAAATGCCGTTCTCACGTCCTAGCCAAAAGCGTCTCTGGACATATTGGGTGCCGTGACGTCCATAGACACTTTCGCCGACGCATCGCCGGTGCATCACCACAGTATCGGCGATGCGGCGATGTCCTCCGACCCCATATATCCGGACCCCGGCCAGGAAGCCTCTCATACCGGCCCCTTCTCTTCCTTCCGCTGAAATCTGTCTTGGAGCTGCCTCGTGGCTAGACTGGGTTCCCGACCTGGCTCTCGGGCGTTTCGTGATGGTGGGCGATAGATGGGGGGGCATCGGGGGCTGCCCTAAAAGGGCCCCTTAGAGCTCAGAGGTAGCATGAAAGGTGCACCTGCCCACAGATCCGACGTTGCGAGAAAATCACAGCATCGGAAGAATCACGACTGGAGCCCTAGACCTCATCTTTCTGCTGCCCTGTTCGAGCTGGGTCTATCTGTGAGGGCCCCGGGGCCCGAAGCAGGGCAAACTCGCCCGTTGCGGAACAACTGCCAAGCCAGGAGCCTCCCCGTGGATTGCTCCACAGCTGGCCGCAACGCCAGAGTCCCTGGCTGGCGCAGGTCCGCGGCAGCCTGGGTCAGCCCGTCGGCCCCGATAGGGGGGCCGGCAGGGGCCCTGCGCGCGCCCGCAGCTCGGGGGAGCCTTGCACTCCGGGCCGCTCCCGCGGGCCCCCGAGGTCGTCACGAGCGGCGCACGTTCCCCGGCATCGCCGCGCCCTCGGGGCCTGGGATTCCGGGGCGCGATGCTGCGCACACGCGGTCGCACGCGTGCGTCCAGCGCGGGGCATCCGCGGATCAGCCCGCCCCGCAGCCGCGCGTCGCGGCCCGGGGGTGGGCCCGGCCCGCGAGGCCGCGGGTGCGGTATCGGAGCATCTCGCACGCGCTCCAGGCCGCTCCAGCGGTGGGCAAGTGGCGCCAGAGCGTGCTGCTGCGCAATGGGGAGCGTGGCGGAGCGCGGAGCGCTGTGCGCAGCGGCCGCGGCGCCCGCTGCCGCCTCCCGGGCCGCCGGATCTCGGGGATCCCATGGGACTCCCGATCCGTCCCTGTCCGATGCTGGCTCCATTCCTGGCTCCGCCTTCCGAGCTCCGCCTTCCGAGGAGACTCGGGGGCTGACGCTTCTGGGTGCTCGGGCTGTCCCTGGAGCCCCCAGGGGGCTTCCTGGGGGGGGGTCTCGAGACCCACAGAGGATCTTCGGGAGTCCTTCGTGGGCGCTTCGTTGGGGGCCTCGAGACCTCCAGAGAACCCTCGGGAGGCCTCTCGTCCTCGGGGCGGGCCCCGGGGGCCGGCCGGTTTGGAGCGAGCGCACGCGTCGGTCGGGGCCCCCGGCGGCGTGGGGCAGGAGGGCCTCGCCGCAGCGTCGATCAGGAGGGGAAACAACACACAGACACAATCCATCGTCGATTCCCCAGCAAGCATGGGAAACTATGGGAAGTGGGGGGGGGGAAGACGAAGACCCATACAAAAATAGGAAGATAAAGAGGGATCTTTTTAGTTGTGTGCATTTCTTTGTGTGTCCATGGGGCCCCTTCCGTCGAGGCGGGGCGGTACCCCCGAGGACCGAGAGGCGGCACACGGGCGCAGCACCCCGGAGGTCCGCGCGAGTCTCCGGGGCCGGCGCTGGGCGCCCCCCGGCCACCTCCCCGTGCTCCTCCCCCCTCGTCCATCCCGGTCCATCCCCACGTTCCCCCCCTCCACCCCTCTCTCCCCCTCTCCCCCTCCCCTCGTTCCCTCCCCCGCCCCCTCCTCCTCCCCCTTCCCCCTCTACAATGACACAGTATGAGTACTCCTCTCCTCCATCCCCTGATGGCGTGCGGAAGATAGCGGGCACCCCTCCGCGTATTGTTTTTTACACAGGATTTCCCGGAGTTGGGTTTTCGCTTGGGTTTTTTTTGTCCGAAATGATGCTCTCGCTGAGGCGCGGGCTTCATTTTCGGGCTTCCGCTCGTTCCGAATCGTGCTCCCGCTGCAGCGCTGGCCTCATTTCCGTGCTTCCGCTCGTTCCGAATCGTGCTCCCGCTGCAGCGCTGGCCTCATTTCCGCGCTTCCGCTCGTTCCGAATCGTGCTCCCGCTGCAGCGCTGGCGTCATTTCCCGTGCCATGCCACGGCATGCAATGCAATGCTAGGTTGCGTTCCGCTGCGCGATGCCATGCCTTCAGCTGCAGCTGTCATATCTAGTGCGTAAGTGCCACGTCATGCTATGCCATGCTACGCTTTGATCTTCAACGCCATGCTATGCAATGTTATGTTCGGGGCCGCTGTGCGATGCCATGCTTTGCGTTGCAAAGCTTTGTGATGCAATTCTTCACTACGCCACGCCACGCCATGCTGTGACATACTACGCTTTGCGGTGCTCTTCCACGCCATGCCATGCCGTGCTCTACAATACATCGCGTACCCTTTCGGGATCATTGCCCTGCTCAACATCCGACTGTGCGAGTAGAGAGAGGATCTACGCCATGGTAAGGGATGGGAGGGAGGGGTAGGATGTCAGATATGACGCGAGCGCACCTAGCTTGCCCCTCCCCCCTCCCCTCGTCCCCCCCCCCATCCTCCTCCCCCTTCCCCTCCCTTCCCCCATGTTCCATCCCCTCGTCCCCCCCGCCCCCCCCCCTTCCCCACCCGTCGCGTCGAGGGGGCAATGCGCCTCAGCCTTCCGAGACGTTCTCGGAGCCTCTTCCCCGAGGACACAAAACGAGCTTCCGAGAAGGCGCGAGGGCCTCTGAGAGGTCACGCCGCCTTCCGAGAAGGCCTGCTCCTCGCCGCTTTCCCCCCCCTCGCCCGCCGCCGAACTCGGCCTCAGAGTACCCCCCGCGGCGGGATGCCTCCCCGAGGGTCGGGGAGGAGGCGAGGGCGGGCCCCGTGGCCTTGGCTCTTCTTGGGAGGTGGCTCCTCCTCTGTCTCCCTCCGCCTCCTCCCTCCTCCTCCCTCCCCCTCCTCCCTCATCCCTCCTCCTCCTCCCCCTCTCCCTCCTCCTCCTCCTCCTCCTCCGTCCTCCGTCCTCCATCCTCCTCCTCCTCCTCCTCCTCCTCCTCCTCCGAGAGAGAGAGAGAGAGAGAGAGAGAGAGAGCTTCGCCCCAACTTCGCGGACGGGGGGTGGCCTCTGGTCCCGAGGTCGGGCGCCGCACCGCGGGGCGGGCCCCGCGGAGCCTCGGGGCCCGCCCTCGCTGGCAGCGGCGCCGGTGGCTCGCCCCCACCCCCGTGCGGGGCTCAAGGCAGACGGGGGTCAAGGCAGGCGGGGGTCAGTCCGAGCGCGGGAGTTGGCAGGACCCTGCAGGGCCAGTGGTGCGTTGGACCGGGCTTGGGTGCAGGATCCTGCAGGATCCTGCAGGATCCTGCAGGGCCTGACTAGCCCGGGTTTGGATTGGCCCGGGTCAGTAGATCCCCGACGCCCCACACCTCGGCGGCGGGCGAGGGGGGGGAAACGAGAATCGGGGGCAACGACAGGGGGGAAGTAGGCATAGAGGGGGACGCATCGACCCCCAATCGCCCATGGATCGCCGATAGGGGCCCGATGGCCCTAGCCTGCCCAGGAATGTGCAGATTTCACGATCCCCCGACCTGTCGCCGATCTATCGGCGATGCATTGCCGATCCCAGGTCGATGTGTCGCCCCCCTATGCCAGTCCCCCCCTATCGTTGCCCCTCAGAGAAGGAGAAGGCCTTCTCAGAAGGCGGCGGGACTTCTCAGAAGCCCCCGCGCCTTCTCAGAAGTCTTCTGAGTCTTCGGTGAAGGCTCAGAAGGCTTCTCAGGAGGCCTGGGGGCTTCCGAGCCTTTGAGAATTCTCACTTCCCCCCTGGGCTCACCGCCGGTCTCTCCCCCCACCTCTTTCTGCAGCGGGCATCTGGTACGCCACCATCGTGCCTGGCGAGAGCCATCCTGGGCCCCACGACGGTGCACGGGCCCCTCTGGCCTTGGCTCGCAGGCGATTTCTCTCCCCCAATCCCCGACTTCCGCCAGAAAAGTTTGGTCGCTCAGAAAAGGGGAGGAATCTTGGGATACATCCCGAGGGGGCTATTCGGACGCACTGTCGAGGATGGACGCCCCCCCCTCGTATATCCCAGGGTTGGGCCCCAAATTGTTGATCCTCTCGAAAACCTCACGGAGCCTGGGATAGGGGTCGACGCATCCCCTGTTATTGGCCAGGAGGCGCAGACGCCCCCTGGCCAAGCGCGGTGGTGGTGGACATGAGGCACGTCGCACAGGAGGTCGGCCTGCCAGCAGGTGCCCCGCGGACGTGTTCTGTGCCGCGGGGGCCCCAAGGGGCCCACAGAGGCCACCCTAACTAGCTTCGACGAAGGACGTGCCCCTTTGTAGAGGGCTGGAAGGAGGAGGAGGAGGAGGAGGAGGAGGAGGAGGAGGGGGAGGGGGAGGGAAGAGGAGGAGGAGGAGGAGGAGAAGGAGGAGGAGGAGGAGGAGGAAGAGGAGGAGGATGAGGATGATGATGATGATGAGGAGGAGGAGGAGGAGGCAAGATTTCTTATCGTACATGTCTACTGATACAGGTCGAGGCCGCCCAGATGAGATCAGAGCAGATGGGGTCGAAGGATCGCGCCGCATCGCCGATGCGGCTCGATGTGGAGCCCGATCTTCTCCACGCCGACGTCGGCTGATGCACCGATGATGCATCGTTGATGCGGCGCGATCCTCTGACCCCGTCTGCTCTAATTCCATCGGGAAGGACTCTAACAGATGCCTTATTTGCGCACCCGTCGCCGTCGTCGTTGCGGTTGTCGTCGTCGTCGTCTTCGTTGTCGTCCACGACGTGCGGCAAGGAGGAGGAGGAGGAGAAGGAGGAGGAGGAGGAGGAGGAGGAGTACCAGTGTAAAACCAAGACGCACCAACGATAATACAATACACCCTCCTAGTTCCCTCTTCGTAGGCCCCTAGAAGGATTCATTTTCATTGAAGGAAGTGCCCCGTTTGAAGACAACCGTTGGAAAATCCTGAACTGCACCAGAACACCATTGTTGGAACCTCAGCGCCGCGAATCACCAGTACCGCTGCGTCTCGACGATCCTGAATCGTGCCAGAACAGCATTCCTGGGACGTCAACACCACGAATCACAGTAACTGTTGCGCTCCGACAGCCCGACACCGTGCCAAAACATTAGTTCTGGGACGTTAACAGTGAGCATCCGTGAAACTGAAACAAACTCTTACAACGAATGTGCGCGGCGCTCTTGCGAGAGCCACATTTTGAAAAGTGACCGCCCTCCATCCGTGAAGCTCTTCCAGTTTGTTACAACGAAGGTGTGCGGCGCTGAGGCGAGCGCCATATTTTGAAACTGACCTGCGCTTCATCCGTGATGCTGTTACATTGTTTAGTCGAATGTGCGCTGTGCGCGGCGATAAGGCGAGAACCACATTTGAAAAACCACCCTCCTGCCATTTGTGAATCGTGCAACTTCTCAAGAAGGATGTGCGCGGCGTTTGAAAACGACCTGCTCTCCATCCGTGAAGCTGTTGCAACTTTTCAGACGAATGTGCGCGGCGCCACGTATCGGTCTGCTGCCGGCCTGAACCTTCCAGGACAGAAGGTGGCGTTCCTGAGGAGGCTCCCTTCTGGTGTCCTGGCGATGTTGCCAAGCAGGAGAAGCTGCTGTCGTGCCACTGTGTCCGTCAGAGGGTGTTGTCCCGTTTTGTCTAAGACTATCACGTTGCTCACCCTGGAGATGTATGCTGGTTCGATTCTCCATATTACGCGAAGACACCGGCAATGGAAGCCATCCAGCCGCCTTCTCTCCGCAGCATTCAGCCACAAAGTCGATAAAACACACGTGAGCTTGCTAAGAATGACGGCGCTGTAGACCTCAATTTTTCTGCGCCTGCTCAAGCCTGAATGTCGCCATATCTTGGACAGCTTGTCAAAGTCGGCGCGCGCCGCGCCCAGGCGGCGACGAGCTTCTTGTCCGCGGCGCCTGTTCAATAAATCATGTCTTCTTGAGCCCGTATGATGTGTCCAATCGAATCCTGAATACTTCTTGCGCATCTTATTTAAAGCAGTTGGAACTTGTCCGGGTGCAGCTCCATGTCACAGGATTCCCCAGAACTCAGAATCGCAGCTAATATGTCTTCCACTGCCCGCTTCGTCCTTCCCAGAATCAGCGTGTCGTCCGCGTACAGCAAGACGGAAAGGGATCCAGTGTCCCAGAGTGTTCTGTGTTCTGCCGCAAGTTGGGAGACAGCGTCTTCGATGATTGCTGTCATGGCCATCACGAACAAGAAGGGTGATAGAGGGCATCCTTGCGATATCCCGGAGGACTGCGGCCTCGAGGAAGAAGTCGCCCCGCAGTCCCGCACCTCGAAGATGCTGTCGCTGTAAACCGCACTTATGACCTCCAAGATGTGCTCGGGCAAGCGGAAATGTCGCAAACCGCGTAGCATGGCCGAAGGGTTGATGGAGCCGAAAGTTTTTTTGCCAATCCAAGGCCAATGCATACATATTACCTGATGATGTACCAAGCTCCAAATCTATACGCCGACGGAGCGCAAAAACCGCCTCTTGCGTCCCATGCTTCGATCGAAAACCAAATTGCGATCCCGTCAGCCTAGATTCAGCTCCTGTCTCCACCAAACGTCGGTGCAACAAAGACGCGAGTACTTTGTACCCAATCGCGAGAAGACTGATTGGTCGATAGATCGCGCAATCATCTGTTTTTCTTTTCTTGTGTATTGCTGTTACCCTTGATTTGTGCCATCCTTGCGGAACCCTTCGCCCTTGCCAACAATGATTCACGAAAGTCGTGATGCGTTGTAATGCCTTGGAGTCGTCTGCAAGTGCCTTCCAATATTCTGGTGGGATGCCGTCTGGCCCGGGTGCTTTGCTATCGCGCAGCTTGCGCAAACATGTTCTGACCTCGTCATCCGTGAAATTGGCCAAGTTGACCAGCCACGCAGGTCCAAGGGTGGGTGCGTCGACAGCGTCGGCTGGACGCACGCCCCATTGCACCGTCTCGAGGTATGTTGCCATGGTATCTGCTCGGTTTTCGCTGCTGACTAATTCTCCTTGCAAGTTCCAGAGCCGCCCCTGCTTGGCGGGACGGGGGTTTCGGAACTACCAGATATCGTTCCAGGAACCAGTCGCCACCAACTCTTCCAGCCATTTGGATTTATCTTCTAGTGCAGATTTTCGTACAGCTCTGTGCTTCTCTTTCTCCAGAACGGCGTTCCCGTCCACTCGAGCCTGCGCTCTTTCTTGGATGAGCTGCACTGTCCAGCCACTGATCCACGGTCATCTGGGTTGGGGCGGCTCGTCAGGCAAGACCTCGGATGCAGCCCCGATCACGGCCGAGATGTTTTGCCAGGCGCCTTCGACCACGTCAGCGGCGCCCACGTCCTCCGAGCAGTTCTCCAAACACGCCGTAACAAATTGCTGTCGTATACCAGTTTTTTTGCAAACTCCCTCTCTGTTTTCGACTGTGGTGTCGACGTGGTTGAGAATGCTGAATTTCGAGGTCGATCTGACAACATACTAGGAAGTGCCGCGTGTCCAATGCTACTCCTCGGTGGCTTTCAACGGACACCACTCGGTTAAAACTTACGCCCGACACGAGAAACAAATCGAGCAGAGCAAATCTGTCCGGCAGGATGGCGTCGTTGGGTTTTGTGCCGCTCTCCATGTACGTAATCTGTTTTCCGTCGTGCACATTCCGAAAAGTGTTGTTGATGCTGTACTGCTGCACCGTGCAGAACTCCATCAATAGATCCCGGTTGGGTGCCTCTTTTGTGTTTCGCTTCTTCTCCAAAAGTGTACGGCCCAAGTGCATGTTCTCCGCCTCGCCGTTGTTGGCCAAGCCGGGCGTTGAAGACTCCAGCGATATATTTGAATACATTTACCGATATGGTATTGAGCAGCTTTTCCAATTCCAAATACAAGTGTAATCGTTCAGGTAGTGGTCGGAGGTTGTGCGGGGCGTAGCCGGTGATCAGGGCATGCTTCCCCCCGCTTCCCCGGATCTTCAAGCAAGCGAGCGGGTCTGAATATTGCAAGAAGCCACATATGCACGTTGCCATGTGGGGCGCAATGATAAGTCCCACTCCTGATCTAGGTCTGTCTACGCTGTCTGCATTTTCCGAACCTGACAAAATAATACGATACCCGTCGTTTGTGTAGTACTCTGCTTTCGAAGCCCATGTCTCCTGGAGGCAGAGAAAATCAATCTTCAAAAAACGCATTGCTTCGCAAATTGTGTAAAGCTTCTCGTCGGTTAAACCGGTGACGTTCCACGTGGCGATTGTGACGTGCCCGCTTTGTGCACTCAAGGCTGGACGTGGGCGCGGGCATCCCAACGGCGCTGAAAAAAGATTGGGTGAAACAGTGTCCTCGCCCTCCGGGCCCCGTCAATTCTTCCCTTTCTTCCCTTTCCTTTCTCCCATGTCAGTGGCACGGGCCAGGGCTTCCTTGCAGGAAGTGCGGAGCTCGATGAAGCCGCATCGTTTTGGAGGTCAGCCCAATTCTCCCATTCTGCGCTGGGCCACGTGAGCTTGAGCGCACCTCCCACGGAGCAGACTGATAGGATCGGATGTGCTCGCCCCTGGCGTGCATGGTGAGCTTCCCGTCGTCTATCTGAACGCTGTGTTTCTTGAAGCCCCACTGCACCAGAAGCCGCTTCAGGCCGAATAGCACGGATCGGGATCCTAATAGAGGTTGGCCTATCCTTATGTGCCCAAGTTCTTTTGTTCTTGTAAGAAACCGGTGAAACTCGTAACATGCGCAGCGTTGTCTCTGCATCTGTGCCGCCACTCATCTTTGCAAAAACAATGCCGTTGTAGATGTCACCTTTCATGTAGATGTCACTCGGCGCTGGCATGTTTGACTTTGCCATCTCTTGTTTGAGAAATGCGACTGCCTCTTCTAGCGACCCCAATTCCTCCAAGTTCTCGAAAACAATCGTCTCAGTTGCCTGCTATGGGGCGTGGCGTAGGTCGGCAAATTGGCGCTCCAAAGCTCCGAGGCGTGCTTCAACCTCAGGGCTCAACGAGGTATCTGATGCCGTCCAGGTAGATGCTGGTCGCGAGGGACCAACTTCGATAGCTGCCACTCGCGCTTCCAGATTTTCCAACGAAGCCTTCAGTGGTGACAAGGCGAAACGCCCAGCCCGCCCTTTCGACCGGCTTCGGGGTGCGGCACGGATGAGTTATGGATAAGGAGAAGGACTAGAGGAGGAGGAGGAGAAGGAGGAGGAGGAGGAGGAGCATGATGAGGAGGAGGAGCAGGAGCATGAGCAGCAGGAGGAGAAGGTCGTCGTCGTCGTCGTCGTCGTCGTCGTCGTCGCCGCCCTCGTCGTCGTCGTCGTCGTCGGCGTCGTCCCCCCGCGCTCGCGAGAGGCGTCCGCCCCTGCGGCCGACCCGCTGGCGGCGGCGAGCGCGGTGGCCGCTCCTCGTGCCCAGCCGCGCGCCCTGCCGCCCTGCTGCCCCGCCGCCGCCGCTGCGGCCCTGCGCTTCGCTGGCAGCCGCCGCTGCCCGGTGCGTCGCCGGCCGCTGGCCGGCCCGCTGTCGCAGCTGTGGTTAAGTCGGGCGTGTCCCCCTACAGGGGGATTTTCTACGACAAATAAAAAACCCGAATAATAATAATGATAGTAATAATAATGATAATAATAATAACAATAATAATAATGATGATGATAATAATAATAATGATAATAATAAATGCTCCAAGATCAGTCTGGGGACTATTTTTGGAGTTTTTTTTTTTTTTTTTTTTTTTTTTTTGCATTTTTGGGGGTATTTTCCTCTTCGAATATTCTTATAGCGGAAAGCCCCCCCGGACCCCCCCCCCCCGTACATAAATTCGGCCCTGGGCGCTCCCACCGACGTGAAAATCGAATTTCGGCTTCGGAAGCCTCTCCTGGCTATCCCCGGACGGTCCCGCAAATCCCGAGGACGTCCCACGACCGCTCCAGAACGGCCCATGAGCGCTCAACAAGATTTCAGGTTGGCTTCAAGACGGCCCAAGACGCTTTCAAAACGCCCCAAGACGCCCCCAAGGAGACCCCCACAACGCAAAAATCGTCCCATTCCCTTCGGGAAGCTTACAATTTTACCATATTCTCTTCTGTGGCCTTCACTGCGTCCAAGACGGCCCAAGAGGCCCCCAAGATCGCCCCAGGACGACCCAAGATACCCCCAAGAGGACCCCAAGACAGCCTAAAAGGGCTCCAAGACGGCCCAAGAGAGCTCCAAGACAGCCCCAAAAGCCCCAAAAGGCGTCCAAGAGAGCCCCAAGAAGGCCCCAAGAGGCACCCAAGAATGTCCCAAAATGGCCCAATCTCCCCAGGACGGCCCAAGAGAATCCCGGGACAACCCCGGAGAGCCGCCAGACAGCCCAACAGAGTCCCAAAAGGAGCCCCACGAAGGCCCCAACATGCCATAGTATTTGATTTCCGCTACCATGCTCCGCACTGTTTCTGTCTCCAACGCCGCCATCCCGGGGGACCTCGGGACAACCCCGGAGAGCCGCCAGACAGCCCAAAAGAGCCCCATAAGGAGCCCCACGAAGGTCCCGACATGCCATATTCATTGCTTTCCGCTACCATGCTCCACATGATTTTTTCTTCCCACGCCGCCACCCAGGGGGACATCTACGTCGCCGATGTTTTGGCTTCGGTCCAGGAGCCGACACTTTCTCCGATCGCACGCTGCCCCGTACATAGGCTCCTGCCCTCTGCCCCCTCAGAGCCCTTCCAGCTTGAAGACTTTATGAGCCATATAAGCCCCAAGAGCCATATGAGCTCAATGAGCTAGCTCTACGGCCCCTAGTCCTCGTCTTCATTGTCGCCGTCGTCGTCTTCGTCGCCGCCGTTGTCGTCCCCCATGAGACCTACGGGACTATCAACCCCTTCAGCCTTATGAGCCTTACGAGCCCTATGACACTCAAGACCCCATATGAGCCCCAACATCCCTATGACCCCCGGGACCCCTGCGACCTCTCTTTCCCCAACGAGCCCTACGAGGCCTGCAGTGCCCTACGTGTTCTGCGAGCCCTATGAGTCCTGCGAGCCCTAATGCCTACAAGCCTCGTGAACCCTACCAGCCCTACGACCTTAATTACCCTATGACCCCTACCAGCCATATGAGCCCTGTCGACCACATCAGCCCTGCGACCCCTGTGGCGCCTCATGCCCCTGCGACCCCCATCCGCCCTATGAGATCTACGAGCCCCGCGGTGCCCTATATCCCCTCCGAGCTCCATGAGCCCTCCATTGCCCTGTACGCCCTACGAGCCCTACGACCCCAATTACCCCTACAGCCCCTACCAACCATATGAGCCCTCTCAGCCCTGAGAACCCAAACACCTACAAGCCCCACGAACCCTGTCAGCCCCACGAGCCCTACGACACCACTGACTCCAACCAGCCCTACGAGCCCTACGAGCCCTAAGACGCTTGCGAGCCCCATGAGCCCCACGAGCCCTACGAGCCCTATGAAACCCGCGAGCCCCGGGCGCCGTATGAACCCGACAAGCCCTACGATTTCCACGAGCCCTACGCGCCCTATGAGCCCTACGGGCCCTCCAGTCCCACGAGCCCTCTGAGCCCCATGAGCCCCGCAAGCCCTGTGAGCCCCATGAGCCCTACGAGCCCTGTGAGCCCGACGCGCCCTACGGTGCCCCATGGTGCCGCATGAACCCTTTCAGCCCTACGAGCCCCATGAGCCCTACGACCCCTACCACCCCTACGAGCGTGTTGGCCCCGTGAGTCCTACGAGCCCTACGAGTTCCACGGGCCTACGAGCCCTACGGACCTACCGGCCCTGCAAGCCCCACGAGACCCACGGGCCCACAAGTCCCACGAGCCCTGCGAGCATACGAGCCCTACGAGCCTCACGGGCATACGAGCTCACGAGCCCTACAAGCCTACAAGCCGACGAGCCTTACGGGCCTACGGGCCCTACGAGCCCTACGGACCTACGGGCTCTACGAGCTCTACAGGCCCACGAACTCACGAGCCCTACGGGCCTACGAGCCCTGCGAGCCCTACGAGCCCCACATGCCCTACGAGCGTACAAGCCCCACGAGCCCGACGAGCCCAGAGAGCCTACGAGCCCAGAGAGCCCACGAGCCCTGGGCGCCCTACAAACCCATCATCCCGGTGAGCGCTGCGAGCCCGACGAGTCATCCGAGCTCAAAGGCCGCGCGAACCGCGCGAGCCCCGCGAGGCCGAAGAGCCCCACGAGGTCACGAGCCCTACGAGCCCTACGCTCCCCATGCGCCCCAGGAGCCCATGACCCCTACACGCCCCTTAGGCGTCCGACCCCTTTTCCCCAACCAACCCAGCGAGTCCCACAAGCCCATTGACCCCTGGAACCCCGTAGGCCCCACGCGCATAGCGAAACCAGTGAGCCCCATGACCCCTCTGAACCACACAAACTACGCGCACCGTGAGCCCTGTGTGCCCACGAACGCTTGCGCCCTACCCACGCCCCACGAGTCGATCGCGAGCCCTCCGACCTCATGGGCCCTGTGAGCCCCATGAGCCCTACGAGCCCTACGGGCCCCACGCACGAGCTCACGCTCCATGAGCCCCATGACGTCCGTGAGCCGCGGCCACCGAGCAACCACTATGACCCTTCAAGCCCCGCGAGCCCCACGAGCCCCCATGAGGCCCACGACACATAGCAGGCCAAACAAGCCCCACAGTTGGTCGCAGCGAGCTTTCCAGGCGCCATGCGACCAAGATTTTAAAGGCGAAGCGAAGCGAGCCGGTAAAATCTTGTTTCTAATATGTTCTTTATCATTCGTCGAAAATCCCCCTGTAGGGGGACACGCCCGACCTGAAGCTGTGGCCGTGCGCCGCTCGGTTGTCGCCGCCGCCGCCTCGCCGCCGGCCTCCTCGGAGGCCCGTCGTCGGTCTCGGTCGCGGGGCCGTGCGCGGAGCGTCGTCGCCGCCGCCGCCTCGCATGCAGCGTCGGAGGCCCGAGGCAGCAGGCTTGGCATCGCTCGGACGTGTGCGTTTTTCCTTCGGCGAGGACCATCGAGGAGCATCCCGGATCACTCGGCGAAAAAACTACGCACGAGGCCAAGAAAAGCATGGGGAATGGACGTCCGAGCGATGGCCAGCAGGGTGCCCCCCCCCAAAGGGCAGGCCGGGGCCCCCACGGGGAGGCAGAGCGTGCGGCTCGCCTGGCTTCCACAGCTCGGCGCCTCCCAGAGGGGGTCTGATGATTGCCAGGAGGGGAAAAACACACACACAGACACAATGAATCGTCCATTCCCCGGAAAAGATGGGAGAATATGGGAAGTGGGCGGGAAGACAGAAACCCAGAACATGTAGTCAGAGCCCCGAATCATCAGGGGCAACTCGGGTCAGGGCTAACTCGGGTTCGTTTTTCGGGAATCCGAGCCCGAGTTACCCCGGACCCGAGTTACCCCGGATAACTCGGGCGCCCAATATAGGAAAACATGGTGAATTCTTTTATTTGTGTATGTGTTTATTTGTGTGTCACAGGGCCCCTTCAAATTACATGGGGTCGGAGGACCGCGCCGCATCACCGATGCATCGCCGATGCGGCTCGATGTCGAGCCCGATGTTCTCCGCACTGGCGTCGCCGATGCATCGCCGACGTCTGCCGCTGCATCGGCGATGCGACGCGGTCTGCCGACCTCCTTCATTCGGACCCCGTCCACACCGGCGATGCATCGGCGATGCGACGCGGTCCTCCGACCCCTGTCTGTTCGGACCCCGTCCAGGAATTCTCCGAAAGCTCCTGCTCCGCTGCTGTCAACGGCACGGAGACAGAGGGAAAGACGGAGAGAGAGAGAGAGAGAGAGAGAGTGCGCTTCTGAGCCTGCACACGCTTTCGGTCTGCGGCGCCCTGGATCGGAGTGGCTGTCTAGCCGGGCGGGTGCGCTGCGGAACGAGCTGGGCACAGCGGGCGGCAGGGCAGGCGGGAGGGGGACGAGGAGAGAGGGCCGCGGACGGCCTGGGTGCCCTCCGGGCGTGAACATCTTCGGGGCGTGCCAGGGGCAGGCTCGGCCCAACCGGCACACGTGCTGCGACATTACGGTGCCGTTTTTTACACATGCTCTTCGTGCGGATCATGTATCAAAAATGCAGGGATTCTGTATCAAAGACAACGATTAGTTCATGCATAAATGTATGCATACATTGATCATGTATCAAACATCCGATTTAAAGAAACGAATCCAATGTATACAAACTACCCTGTATCAGCAATCAGTGCGCAATCGATCAGCGGCCCCCTCGCCTTGCGAACAAGCTACAGATCGCTGGCGGTGGCACGCGCTCGAGACGGTCGAGGCAAAGAAGCCGCCTCCACATCAGCAGTCGGAGTGTTGTATCCGCCCACGAGGGCCCAGGGAATCGCCAAGGTTCCCTGATTTCGCAGACCTCTCTCAAACATGTTATATTCAACCGAACGCCTCTGAGGGGGAAAACGCCGCCGCTCCACCATTTCTGGATCGTGGGATGGGGGTCCAGACGGCCGAAACATGCGCTTCAAACGCGCCCAGACTGCCGAGGAGGGCCCCGCCGAGAGATTGTGCAGATGGCTGCAGAGATCATCCGCGTGTTCCAAGGTAGCCGCAAGAGCCTGCGGAGATGTCCAAGGTTCGAAGACAGGCGCAAGGAGAAGCTCCACGAAGTCTAGAAAGGGCCCCGAGAGGCCACCCAAACCGGCCGAGTAGGTTCTGGAAAGAGTTGTGAGAGGGCCTTGAGGCGCCCGGAAGCCCAGCGGGTGAAGGGGGCGACCTTTGGGGACGGAAGTGGCGGCCTAGGGGCGCCCCAGCCGTTGCCCAGGCCCTTAGACCGGCGGAATGAGTGGCCCGCCTCGAGGACCCTCGGAGGGTTTGTGAGGGTTTAGAGGCAGGTGCAGGTATGAATAGCGCGCTGGTGAAAGGATTATAGAAAACATTCCTTGCAGACCATTCGATGGATCTCACGCGCCGTACCCGGTGGGGCGGCGAATCGCTTCGCACATTCCGCTGGCCCATTTTGCATCTTTGTTGCTCCAGTAATTTGCTCGTGGCGAGCGGGAAAAGGTGGAGGAGGAAGAAGAGGAGGAGCAGGAGGAGGCCCCTCGGTGGCTTCTTGGGGTGCACCTAAGGCACAACTTCGTCGTGATCAGAAAGCGATGTGCCGCATGCGTTTGAAGTTATCACCACAGACGCCAAGCTCCGAAACAGGATAAGCCATGCCTCTCTCGTTCCGCACCTTCCGCGCGGCAGGTGCCGCGTTGCCGCGGCCGCACCCGCGGCGGCACCTTCCGCGCGGAAGGTGCGGAAGTTGCAGGTCGAGGGCTACAGCAAGGACAGTTTGCCCAAGTAGTCCTCGAAGTCGAGAGATGCCCAGCGTTTCCCAAGCCCAAGGTTGCGAGGCACCGGCCCGAGGCCATGGGAGACCGCGGCACCCGTGCCCCAATCCCCCCCCCCCTCCAGGGGGGGAGGGGAAGTTTGGCTGGAAGAGAGGCCGCCATCTTGATGGCTGGACGGCAGCGCCTTCGGGGCCACGAGCTTGATCCCCGACCTGTGTGCTCACCGTCCTCCCCACCTTCCTCCGCGAGTCTGTTTCATGTATAGCACGGGTGCCGCTCACTGAATGTTCGCCCCCCACGCAAACAGCTTCTGTTGCCATCGTGCGTCAGACGGAGATAATCGGAGGTTCCGTGATGTGGTCCGCTCCGATTTTTTCCTTATTGACAGGACATGGTGGCGACGCCGTTTAACACGCTCCACAACGACACCTCGCAGAGAGAGAGGAAGAGAGAGAGAGAGAGAAAATGACACCCTTACGCCATAATACCCTACACAGCTTTACTTGGTCACGCGGGGGGGGCACGATGGTTGGCCACGATGGGCCACCGACGAAGAAGGCCCGGCATCCCTCAGCCTGCGTCCGAAGGATGAGACGACGCCCTCACGGACGAGTTGCTTAGGAACAGAAGCATCGCAGGTAGACGTCGCCTCCTGGGCCAAAGGCGCTGAAGCCTTCCTCCGCGACGTGGCAACTCACAGAAGAGGAACGCCTGCCCAACGAGGCGCAGCGGCGCGGCCCACGGCGGCGGCGGCGGCAGCAGCAGCCGCTCCTCCGCTGGCAGACACGAGCTGGTCGAGCACGCGGGCGAAATCGGCGGCCATGCCGTCGCGGGGCGCACCGTTCCGCTCGGCGGCACCCTCCGAAGGCCAGCTCGCCCAGCGGTCTCTCGTGGCGCTCGCGCTCCCCCCAGGGGCAGCGCGTCGCGCTCGATGGCGCGTTCCCTGCTGCTCTCGGGCTCAACGAGGTGTCCCTCGCCAGCACCACTCGCAGCAATGCCAGACGAGTCATCACCACTGTGCTTCTGAGTGTTCGCGCGCAGCTGCCGCATCGCCCGCCAGAAGTCGCATCGCGGACCGCTCTCGAAGCACCGCTGCTGCGAGGCGGCGCCGCCCAGGCCAGCGAGACTTGCCACAGGAGCGGCTGCAGAGCCGCCAGGACCACCAGGGGATGCAGCGCTCGCCACGACGTCCCTGGCTGGGTGCGCAAGCGTCGACGGAGCCCAGGAGAAGGCCTTCTGGGGCCCGAAACAGCAACTTTCTTACCCACCATGCATCGTCCCCACATTAGTTCAGGCCTAACGCAGGGGTGGGTAGGGGGAGAGGGGAAGGCATCTATGAAGGAGGAACGCGAGGACGCTGGAAACACGGGGGCCTTGAATGACGGCGCTGGGCATGGTCGTAGGAGCATGCAGAGGTGACCAGA
>CAUYUJ010017881.1:52500-72005 GCA_963575745.1 Prorocentrum cordatum
GGTTGGCCGCGCAACGCGCTGTGGCCATGCAGTCAATGTAGAGCCTATAGCTGCCCCCTGCCACCTGCGACGTGAGGACCTTCACCGCGTAGTCCTCGCCATCTCTGGCCAGCTGCTCGGGGGGGCACAGCAATCGGAGCCGCTCCCCACGCCTCCGCCACACGCCTGTAGGCCTCGTCGTAGATAACCGCGGACCAACCAGCGGTGCGCAGGCGCGGGCAGGCCTGGTCGAGGCCCGAGCCATCCACAAAGACGTGGTGCCCGTTGAGGTGCGGTCCCAAGGTGTACCAGCTCGTTGAACTCTCGAAGTAGTCCGCCTCTGGCCGAACAGGCCTATTCATAAACTCCGAAATGTCAGGGAAGAGGCCCCTGGCAAACAGGTCGGTGAACGGGAAGCCTAGGCCTTCCACTCGATCGGCGGCCCCGCGCAGCGGCTTCTCCAAGCAGTCACGCCTCCGAGCCCCGTGCGCCTCGCAACGAAACCGCCTGTGGAAAAGCGAGCCGTCCTTGAAACCGCAGAGCTGGCAATTGGACGGCGCCGCCCGCGAGCTGTCCGCCGCTGCCACTCTGGCCTGGCACCAGTAGGTGTTCTGGATGAGGCTGCGCAGCGCCCGCTGGTGGTGCTGGTCCCAGACCTGCGACCGATGACTGGCCATATCAAGGATCGGTTGCCAGAAGGGCGGAATGCACCAGCCCCACATGCTGGGACTCTGCCTGGCCACCTCCTCCAGCCCAATTGCGACGCGGCACTGCAGCGCCACCAGGCTGCCAAAGAAGGTGGGAGAGTGCCTCCTGACGTCGTAGGCTGCTCCTGTGCTGTCGTGAACCAGGTAGGGGTCGCCTTGCAAGAAGCCCCAGCCGACGCGATCCAATGTGAGGACCAGAGCGCTGATGGGGTCCTTGACCTGCCGCCAAGGATGCCGTTGCTGGGCGAGCTCCGTGCCCCTGGCCAGGCAGGGGCGGGCTGCCGCCTCAGGCAGCAGCGAGGCCCAGATCACCTCGACGTAGGCCATGAGCGCGGTCCTGGTGGCAATGGTCAGCGGCCTGGGCTAGGCTGGCAATCCCCAAGGCCGCTCCACGGGGCAAGCGCCCTCTCGCCTTGATCGCCCCGACACGCAGCTGGCGCAGCCTGCCATTCGGGACGCCCATGATGGCCGAGCCCCGAGTGGCCTTGGCCGCGGGGCCCGCGCGGTAGACCCTCGCACGGTCCAGCCCAGGGCGGAAAAGGCCGGTGAGCTTCCTGCCCTGAGCTCGCGCCTGTAGTTCTCGTGCGGCCGCCGTCGTGACGCGGCGGTGCGACCCTGAGATCGCGCCCCCGCCAAGGTCCCTGTGCATGCCCACAAATTCGTCTGGCCCGAGGTCCCGGCAAGGTTGCTGCATCAGCGCCTGGCGCAGCTCCTTGCTCGTGGCCAGCGCCTTGGTCTTGTGCCTGCTCAGTGGCAGGTTGGCCCCGCGCACCTTCTCGCAGAAGGCCCTGTGGGTGGCTCCCAGCTGCTGGGCCGCCATGGAGCGGGGCCCTGTGACGTGGGCCGAGACGTCATCCACCACGCTGAGCAGCCTGGCCATGGGCGTCGCCGCCGCCGCGGCCCGCAGGGCCGAGAGCAAAAGCAGCTTCGCCAGCGCCGTGGCGCAGGAGCAACCAGCCACGACCGTGCCGTTGGGCGTCACCGCCACGCTGAGGCAGGAGCTGATGCGCGCCCGCCGCGGCGCCAGGTAGGTGACGCAGAGGGCTCTGAGTAGCCCGAGGTCGAAGCCCCAGGCCCGCGCCGCCGCCGTGAGCTCGGCGTGGCCAATGTGCTCATAGTACTTCTGCAAATCCATGTAGATGGACGCGGCCTCCTCTTGCGCGTGCTTGGCGTGGGCTACAAAAACATTGTGGAGCCAAGCCGCCTTGTCACAACCTCGCGAAGCTGAGGTGCCCCAGAAGGGGGTTTGCTCCAGCGACCTCTCCCATTTGGCCGTGTAGCCCTGGCGCACCCTTGACCAGGCCCTGGCCATCAGCGGCATGAGCCCGATGGGCCGCTGCCCTCCATCGGGCTTCTGCAGGAAGACCATGATCACGGTCCACAGCTCGCCGCAGTAGGGAGCGCGCTCCCAGGCGTTGAGCAAGCTGGCGAGCCTGGCAGGGGTGTCCTCTCCCACCTCCAGCAGCAGCCGCGGGTGGAAGTTGTCCCAGCCAAGGCCCGTGTGCCTGGAGCACTTGCGCGCCGCAATCTTGATGTCGTCCACCGTGATCGGCGGCAGCGCCCACTCGCCGACGTCCCACAGGCCTGGGCGCCCCTGGCCGCTCCGACTGGGGTCAGACCAGAAGGGGGAGCCAGTCAGCTAGCGCCCTCTCAAGCGCAGGCTGGCCCACCAGTGCATGGTCGACCGAACCTGCCTCAAGGGCGGGGCTGGGCTCTCCGTGGGTCTTCTTGATAATCTCGTGGGCCAACGAACCTTGGCGTTCGAAAGCCTGCTCCGAGAAGTCGTCCCATTTGAGTTTGCTGGCCTTTGCATCCTCCTTGGTGTGCTTGGCCACAACCTGTTCCATCACGAGTAGGAATGTGTAGCCCAACTCCGTCTGGAGGCCCATCTCGCTCCAGAAACTCAGGAACACCGTGCCATCGAACATCGTGATGGACTGCTCCTGGCCCTGTAGCCGTTGGGGGCAGGTCGTTCGGCCCGATGGGACCCAAGTCCCACCTTCTCTTGGACAGGTGGCGCAGCGAAAGCCAGAGTTGGGTGACCTCTGACGCTCTTTCGAAGCGGTTCTCCTGAGGCCCTTGGACCTGCCCTTGTAGTACTTGGCTTCACTACTGGGCATGCCATGCAGCGCCTGCATTGCCTCCTCCGCTTGATCGAACCAGCCCCTGACTATTCCTTCTAGGCCTGGGCAGGGCGGGGGCCAGGGGAGGGTGACCATCAGCAGGTCGCGCCTGGTCCAGGCCTCCTCGTCGGCCTCGAACTCCAGCGCAAAGCCCTTCGGCGCGCGCTGCGTCTGGATCATGGGCCGCTTCCAGCAGCCACGCAACACCAGCATCACGGCCTGGTGCGGGCCGCTGGGGGTGTCCACGTGGCACTTGATGGAGTCCGCAAGGTCCTCCAGCACGCGCGAGATCACGAAGTAGTCGTACTCATTGTCATTGCATGTGCCCAGCCCTGGGGCCAGAACAACTCCTCCCATGAACTCAGGCCAGCCTGAGGTTGAGAGCTCGCTGGCCTCAATGTTCCAGTCACCACCAATGATGAAGGGCACGTCCAGGTGCGCGCACCACGAGTGAACGTCTTCCAGTAGCTGCCTGTTGGGCCCTTGGAGCCCGGTCGGGACCTCGAGGTACACTGAGATCATGGCAATCGTAGTGCCCTCGCCAACCGAGGCTCGACGAGCAATGAAGCGATGCTGGGCTCCATCCCAAGGTCGGAGGAATCTCGCGGTGCCAAGCAGCGTCGGGGATACTATGGCCACTCCCGACGAAACTGCCGCGGCGGCATCTCCAGTCCTGAGGACTCCTGAGGCTGCAAGAGTGTGGCCTCCTCGGCTGGCCCAACCATGGGCCTGCTCGACCGCCATGTTGGATGTGAACCGCGTCTCCTGGACGAACATCACGTGCGGTGCCATCTCCTTCTTACTCATCCACTCGTGGACACTGGAGGCCGTGTTCCACGTGTTGCCGTTGTAGGTGCGCACAATGAGCTTACCTTCCAGCTGCCCAGGCTTAGGTACCAGAGCACCCAGGCCGGGAAGCAGGCGATCTAGCTGCAGTGTCCCAGCCTGGGCCCCGAGACGCTCCCTCCTATTAAGCCCTTGGGCGCCAGGATGGCAGGCGGGGTCTGCGGTTCCCAGGCCTGTAGGCGCAGTCGCCGAGCCCGAAGACGCCATCATGGATGTAGTCGCGGAAGCCCGTCCTGGAGTCGCATGCCTTGGACCCCATGTGCCTCCATGTCGCTCATGTGGCTGGGCCTCTCCTTGCTGGTCAGGGCCGTGGGCCGCGCTTCCTCCCACTGCCGCGGGAATCGACCACCCCCCCGTCGGGGGCCGTGACAGTGGGGCACCTGGAGGAGGGGGCTGACATCCGCGCGTCCGCGGCTCCCTCAGTCCAGTTTGAAGCGTGCCAGGCCAGTCGTTGCTGGGAGAGGCCATGCCAATCCCAGACCTCGTCGTCTCCGCTGACGGCGTGCCCGACGAGCCGGTCGTCGCGGAGGCCAACCCTGGCGTCGCATTCAACGAGCTCCAGGTACCTCTGTGTCGCTCATGTGGCGGGGCCTCTCCCGTCTGGACGGGGCAGTGGGCTGCTCTTCCTCCCGCTGCCACGGGCATCGGCCGCCCCCCGTCGGGGGCCATGGCAGCGGGGCACCTGGAGGGGGAGGCTGCCATCCGCGCGTCCGCGGCTCCGTCACTCCTGTTTGAAGAGGCCCAGGCCGACCGTTGCAGGGAGAGGCCGTGTCAATCGCCGAACTCGCTGTACTCCATGTCGCCCACCGAGAAGGCGTGGCCGAACTGGTAGAGCGCGAGGGCGCGGGAGTGTGACGACAGGGGGCTGAATCCCTTTCCCCCGCGCCCCAATGTGCATCCACGCCCACGTGGCTACCCGCGGAGCTTAGCATCACCTGCAGCACCAGCAGGCCCTGGAGCAGCCTGGCCACCCACCTTGTGCTCGGCGCGCAGGCGGGCATTCTCCGAGGCAGAGGCTCCGAGCTTCGCCGCGCTGCGGCGAATCTGCTCCACCATGGCATCACCTGCTGCGGGTGCTGCTGCTGTCGCTGCAGCCGCAGGCTCCCGCTGTTCCCCAGCGGGCTCCTCGCTAGCAGGCGGGGTCGCGGGGGCCGTCGGCGACTCAGCCGCTGCCGCGGGAGTGGCCTGGCCATCCGCGGTGTCGTCGCCGATCTTCCGCTTCTTCTTGATCGCCTCCTCAGCTTCTTGCTTGATGCGTCGCAGCTGCTCCTGGCACTGCTGCTCGAAGTGCTGCTGGGCCGCCCGCATGATGTTGTGGCCCTCTGCGCAGAGGCGCTTGAGGTTCGCCTGGGCCCCCTCCTCAAGCTCGCCGAAATTCTCGAGGGACTCGGCGTCAAAGTTGAAGGTGAGCTGCTTGTCCACCTCCAGAAAGGGCGCTCCCACTCCCGACGCCTGAGCGCGACGGCGGAGGAGCTGGGCCTCCTCGGCCTGCGCTTCGGCGAGGTGGAGCGCACAGGTGTCGCGCCAGCTGCGACCGTCAGCCAACTGCGCCTCCGCCGCTGCCATGGCGTCTGCAGCGTCGTCAAGCTGGCGCCGGAAGTTGACTCGGCGGTCCGTAGCTGACTGCAGCTGCTGCTCCAACGTCTTCTCCGTAGCCGCTGGTGATGGCGGCCTGTATCCCCTCGCAGCATCCACCGCCTCACAAAGACGCGCGGGGATGTCGGGATCAGAGATGGCCAGCAGCAGGTCGAGCTCTGACCGCGACGAGGCCGACCAGGGCGCATCAGGGAAGCCGGTTCGGCCACCATATCCCAAGGCCGCGCCCCCCTTGCCACCGCCAGGCTCCGCGCCGATGCCGACCTTGCCGCCCTTCTTGCCACCCTTCGGCTGGGCCTTGCCTGCGCCGCTCCCTTTCGGCTCGCCGCCCTCTGCCCAGACGCCATGGCGAGGCGACGGCTTGGCAGGCGGGAGCGCAAGGCATTGGCCACAAAGCCAACAGGTCGGGTTCTTGCGGAAGTTCCACCTGTATCGGCACGCCGTGCAGATGACAAAGCCAGGAGGTGCCTTCTTCGGCGCCATCGGGAACTCGAGGGCGCCCGAGACTGCTCAGTCGCGGGGCGGCGACAGGCAGCAGCCAACGGGGGCGGACCCGTCGACTGGAACAAAACTGTCGGGCAGAGGCGCCCTGGCACTGGCCGCGGACTAGCGGTATCCACGTGTTCCCCTGTGGAACAAACCATCTTGAGCCAAAATGGCTACGGAGGGGGAGGAGGAGGAGGAGGAGGAGGAGGAGGAGGAGGAGGAGGAGGAGGAAGAGGAGGAGGAGGAGGAGGAGAGGAGGAGGAGAAGAAGAGCGAGGAGCGAGGTGGAGGAGGAGGAGGCGGAGGAGGTGGAGGAGTAGGGGGAGGAGGAGGAGGAGGCCGAGGAGGAGGAGCGAGGAGGAAGAGGAGGAGGAGCGAGGAGGAGGAGGCGGAGGAGGAGGAGGCTAGGAGGAGTGATGAGGATAGAGAAGGACCGAAGAGGAGGAGGCAGGAGGAGAAGCGAGGAGGAGCTCGGAGGAGGAGCAGGAGGAGGAGGCGGAGGAGGAGGAGCGAGGAGGAGCGAGGAGGAGCGAAGAGGAGCAAGGAGGAGTGAGGAGGAGCGAGGAGGAGCGAGGAGGAGGAGGAGGAGCAGGAGGGGGAGGAGGAGAAGGAGGAGGGAGGAGGAGGAGGAGGAGGAGCAGGAGGAGGATGATATAGGAGGAGGAGGAGGAGGACGAGCAAGGTGGAAGAAGGAGGAGGAGGACGAGCAAGGAGGAGATGTTGAGGAGGACCTTGCCGTGAGCTGCGGGTGGCAGACTTCGACAGAACACGGCGGCGCGAGGTGGGGTCCTCCTTCAATGAGCGATTCGCCAAGTTCCTCAAGGCCGCTCCCCCCGGGCCGGGCCTGCACCTTCTCCCTTGTACGGGGTCGGGGGAGGAGTAGGAGGAGGAGGAGGAAGCGGAGGAGGAGGAGGAGGAGGAGAAGGAGGAGAAGGAGGAGTTGGAGGAGGAGGAGGACGGAGAGAACGAGGAGGACATGGAATGGGAGGATGTGGAGGAGAAGGGAGGGAGGGAGGGAGGGAGGGAGAAGGGAGGAAGGTGGAGAAAGAGGAGGACCAGTGCAAACCCAAGAGTCATCACCGATGCTGGAAAACGCTTTCCCTCCAAGTTCCCTTGTCACAAACCCCTTACAACGGTTCATATCCATTGAGGGAACTGCCTCGTTGGAAGACAACCGTTTGCAGACCTTGAAGCATGCCAAGACATTGCTCTCGGGATTCCAACGCCACGGATCAACCTGTCTGCTGCGTCTTGACGATCCTGAGTCGTACCAGAACGCTTTTTTTTGACTTCAACACCGCGAATCAACGTAATTGCTGCACCCGCAAAGTCCAGAATCTTTCGAACAACAGCATTCCTGGTATGTTGATCATGGGAATCCGTACAGCTCTTGCAAACATGATTAGAGAATGTGCGCGGCGCTAAGGCGAGCGCCACATGTTGAAAAGGAACCGTCCTCAATCCGTGAAACACTTGCACATGTGTATAACGAACGTGCGCGGCGCTAAGGCAAGAACCGCATTTTGAAATCGGGTCGCCCTCAATCCGTGAAATTCTGGCAATAGTTGAACACGAATGTGCGCGGCGCTGAGGCGAGAGCCACATTTTGAAAACGGGTCGCCCTCAATCCGTGGATCTCTTGCAATTTTTGTAAAATGAGTGCTCGCGGCGCTAAGGCGAGAGCCACATGTCAAAAACGGCCCGCTCTCCACCTTTGAAGCTGTTACCAATTTTTAAGAATCATAGTTCTATATGAGGAAGTCTCAGGCGAAACCCCCGACCCGCCCTAACAATTGGCTTCGGGGTTCGACAGGGAGAAGTTATTTAGAAGGAAAGGAATGGAGGAGGAGGAGGATGAGTAGTAGTAGTAGTAGGAGGAGGAGGAGGAGGAGGAGGAGGAGGAGGAGGAGGAGTTGGAGGAGGAGGAGTTGGAGGAGGAGTTGGAGGAGGAGGAGGAGGAGGAGGAGGGAGGAGAAGGGAGGAGAAGGGAGGGTGGGAGGGAGGGAGGGAGGGAGAAGGGAGGAAGAGGAGGATGAGGATGAGGAGGAGGAGAAGGAGGAGGAGGAGGAGTAGGAGGAGGAGGAGGAGGAGCAGGAGCAGGAGCAAGAACAGGAGCAGGAGGAGCATTATGAGCAGGAGGAGCAGGAGGAGTAGGAGCAGCAGCAGGAGGACGAGGAGGGTGCTGACCTCCCCACGGGATGCAGCGTGCCCGATGCCTTGCCGCACCCCGCGCCGGAGATGGGGCCGATGGCTGCGGTCATACGGGCCGGTCGCCCCTCCCCCTGGGGGGGTGGGGGAGCTCTGTTCACAGGTGTAACAATAGGGACAGATAGGCATAGGGGGGGATGCATCGACCCCCAGTCGCCCATTGATCGCCGATAGGGGCCCGACAGCCCCGACCTGCCCAGGAAGGTGCCGATTCTCTATCGTAGGCCTATCGCCGATAAACGGGCGATGTATCGCCGATTCCAGGTCTATGTTTCCCCCCTATGCCAGTCCCCCCTTATCGTTGCCCCTCATGTTCCCAGGCTCGAGGCGGCACCTCTTTCCGTGTTGGCCGCGAGCCCTCTTTGGGTCTTTGGGCTTTTTCTCCTTCTTATACATATAACGGCGCACCGGGCTCGGGGCCGAGGGCCAGAACCTCGACCACAAATGTGGGGACCGGGGCCTGGGCCCGCCTCTGGGAGGCTTAAATTCGCCCCAGGGAGCCCTCAGACAGCAATCCCGGCGGCCCCAGGCGGTCTCGAGACACCGCCAAGACGCCGTCTAGGGGTCTCTGGCGACGGATGCGTTTCAAACTGCACCGGAGGCCCCCAAGACGCCCCAAGAGGCTTTTAAGATGCCGCGCAAAAGAGCCCCGAGACAGCGCCAGAGCCGCCCAAGACGGCGCAAGAGGGTCCCAAGAAGGCCCCAAGAGGGGCCCAAGAGAGGGAGACTGAAAAATCAAGCTCTCCGCCCCACGATGTTCCCAAGAGGCCCCAAGATGCCCCCAGGAAGCCCCCAAGAGGCCCCAAGAGGCCCCCAAGAGGCCCCAAGAGGCCCCCAAGAAGCCCACAATAGGCTCCAAGAGGCCCCGAGACGGCACCCAAAAGGCTTCAAAACTCTTTCTAAGAGGCCCCCAAAGAAATGCCAAGAAGGTCCCATGACGACTTCAAGAAGCAGTCCAGGATGCTCCGAGGAGGCCCCAAGAAGCTAGCTAGAACTTGAGCGCGCGCGAAGCGCGCGCGATGGTTCTAGTACCTCAAGAGAGGGAGCGCCCTCTCCCATTTGCGGTTCGGTTCGCTGCGGGGGTCCCCTGCATCGTCCTCGTCGGCACGCTGGATGCCACCCTCCGCCACCCGCAGGTGTGCAAGCAGGGACCTGCCAGGATGCCTTGGCATCGCTCGGGCGTGCGCATGTTTTGTTCGGCGAGGCCAGCGCCAGGACATTTGCACCATTTTGCAGCATCTCGGATCACCTTGAAGAACGAAGGCACGCAACCAAAGAACGCACGGGGAATGGACGTCCCAGCGATGGCAAGACGCGCCCGAGCAGTGCGCTGGCTGCTGCGCTGGCGAAGCATCTGCGGCAGTGCTGCGCCGAGGTTGACTTAGCGCATGATCCCAGAGTTTGTGACGATCGGGCAGGAAGGCGCCATGCAGCAGGCCATCCTGGATCCAGGGAACATTCACGAAGCAATCCTTAATTTCCTTCCTTAGCCATTTTGGCTCGAGCCATTTGTTTTGCCCAGTGAAGGTCTCCAAGTTGGTTTCGCGTCTTGTTCCCGGCTGGACAGCCCCCCACCGGCACATTCCGCGCCATGTTTCAGGCTGTTGAGGCGGCTCTCGCCGAGCAGGGGAAGGGGAAGGTGGCGCGCCCTGAGCCGGACGGGATCAGCTCTGCCCTCACGCGATGCCCAACGGAAGAGCTGCTCGCCTTCTCCGTCGGCGACGGCCAGGACGCCAACGCGCACGAGACGAGCTGGGGCGCCAACGCGCACGAGAAGAGCTGGGGCGCCACCGCGCTGCCGAAGAACGGCGACGAACCGGCGCTCCTCGAGGCGGCGTCCCTCGCCGACCCGCGTCCCCGCCCCCCCAGGCGCCTCAGGTCCGAGGTGTACTGGGAGCAGAAGGCCGCCGTCGCCGCCAGGTGGCCCGCACGTTCGCCTTAGGAGCTGGGCGTGAGGGCGCGTCGCCAGTGCCTCGACGAAGATTGGAGCGGTCTGGCCAGCAGCCGCGAAGCGCACCGCCTCGGGCCGGCGGCGCCCGCGGCGCCGGCGGCGGGGTGCGCCGAGGGCGGCGGCGCGGTCGGCAGCCCCGGGAGCCGGGCGGGCGCCATCTCGAGGGCGCTGCGCCGCGAGGCGCGCGGGCCCCCCGCGCCGCCGGTGTCGCCCTCAGCGGCGCTCGGGGCCGCTCCGAGCTCGCGCGGCTGATCTCGAGCAAAAGTCGGCGGTGAGCCCATGATCGTGCCGCCTGGCCAGGAGAGCCGCCAGCTAGGGGCGCCGTGATGTGCCGTCAGCGCCCGCCTGGCCGCGTGCATCGGGGGCAGCGGCCAGGGGCGCTTCCCTCAGTCCAGGGCGAGCCATGCACCTCGTGTCATTTGTGACGTCCTCTCGGCCGTCTGCTGCCCAGGTGACACCCAGCCCAGGGCCGACAAGCAGGACGCTTCTTGCCTTGCGCGCCAGACGCACGGCACGGACTGTTGTCCTAGAATTTTTTCAGTGATTCGGGGTGATCCAAAGGTTTACGCCAGTCCAGTGGGATATTGCGAATGCCTTACGGCCGGTGCCGCCGACCCTGAAGGGAGACGACGGCGACGGCGACGGCGACGGCGACGGCGACGGCGACGGCGACGGCGACGGCGACGGCGACGGCGACGGCGACGGCGACGGCCGGTGCCGCCGACCCTGAAGGGAGACGACGGCGACGGCGACGGCGACGGCGACGGCGACGGCGACGGCGACGGCGACGGCGACGGCGACGGCGACGGCGACGGCGACGGCGACGGTGACGGCGACGGCGACGGCGACGACGACGACGACGACGACGACGACGGCGGACGACGAAGCGGACGTGGGCCAGAGTCTTCAGGGATGGTTCTTGGGGTCTATTCGGAAGTCTCGGGGGCCTCTGGGGAGGAATTTTCGGGCCTCTTGGGAGCCTCTTGGGGGCCTCTTGGGCGCTTCTTGGGGGCATTTTCGGGCTTCCTGGGGAACTCTTGTTGGCCTCTTGGGGCCTCTGGGGAACCTCTAGGGGCCTCCTGGGAGCCTCTTGGGGCCGAAGGCTCGAAATGTTCATTCGGTTCCCATGTCTGGGCACGCTCTTGGAGCCGTCTTGGGGGCATCTGGGGCCGTCTTGGAGGCGTTTTGGGCTGTCTTGGGGTCCTCTTGGGCTGTTTTAGGGCCCTCTTCAAGAGGGCCCTGAAACAGCACTCTCAACTAGCAGCGCCCGCCTGGCCGCGTGCATCGGGGGCAGCGGCCAGGGGCGCTTCTCTCAGTCCAGGGCGAGCCATGCACCTCGTGTCATTTGTGCCGTCCTCTCGGCCGTCTGCCAGAGGCACGGCACGGATAGTTGTCCCAGATTTTTTTTGGTGATCCGGGGTGATCCAAAGGTTTTGTCAGCCACTCCACTGTTGAGTATGTTTCACGCCAGCCCAGTGGGATATTGCGAAGGCCTTACGGCCAGTGCCGCCGACCCTGAAGGGAGACGACGACGTCGACGACTTCGACGACGACGACGGCGGACGACGACGACGACGACGACGACGACGACGACGACGACGACGACGACGACGACGACGACGACGACGACGACGACGGCGACGGCAACGGCGACGGCGACGGCGACGGCGACGGCGACGGCGACGGCGACGGCGACGGAGCCGTCTTGGAGGCGTCTTGGCGGCATCTGGGGCCGTCTTGGAGGCGTTTTGGGCTGTCTTGGAGTCCTTTTGGGCTGTTTTAGGGCCCTCTTGGATGCTTCTTGGGCCGTCTTGGGGAGATCTTGAGGGCCTCTGGTGCCGTTTTGGAGCGGCGGGAAGTGGAAAAGGCGAGAGCGTCTAAATTTTTCAAAAACCAAACAGAAATCAATGAATTTGGCCTCTTGGGGCCCTCTCGGGAGTGTTCTTGGAAGCGTCTTGGGGCGTCCTGGAGGCCTCCTGGACAGTCTGGAGGGCGTGAAGGCATTTTGGACCGATCGTTTGGCGATTGGGGACCATCTTGGAAGTCTCGGCGGCCTCTTGGGGCACTCTTGGCCTGTCTTGGTATTTTCTGAGGCCCCAGGGCCCCTAGGGGGGAACGACCCCCCTGGGACCCCCCCCGCACTCCCCCAGGACCCCCCCCAGGACCCCCCCAAGACCAGCCCGGGACCTTCCTTTCCCCCGGCGCGGGGAAGGGACAAAAGGGAAGGGGTTTCCCTTCGACTCGATTACGACATTGCTAGATCTTTCTCTCGCTCGCTGACAAGCTTGGGGAGGAGGGGTGCAGGGGACGACTGAGACGACGACTGACGGAGAGGACGACTCGAACAGCTAAGCCCCTCACACACGCCGACAGGGTCGGCGGATTATGGAAGCGGTGCAGGGAATGATGTATGACCACGGTTTTGTCAGGCGCGCTGTTTGTACTGCGTGATGCGCAGCTCCATCCACAGCGTCAAGCGCACAATATGGGCGGAAAAATTTAAGCACGTGCTGCTGTGCAGTTTCGGTGTACGTCCGAGGAGAGACTGTCCTGCGGTTCTGGCACCACGTCTTACAAGTATGGTGTTGGCAAGAACGATTTAAATGCCACGCCCATCCTCGGTTGTGGCAGCAGTGTCTTTTGATGCCGCGCCGAGTGGGGGCGAGCCATGCACCTTCACCCTCCTCCTGCTCCGTCTGGGTTTCTTTGGAAGCGCCGCAGCGCCCACATTTGTTGTGCCGAGCCTCCGAGACCCTCTCAGAGGTTCGGGCACCCTGCCTTACCGCTGTGCCTCATCATCCTGGCTCTTCATGACGCGCGCAGCGGCGGCAACTCCCTGGTCTTCGTTCTGCTCCTTCTGCTCCTCCTCCTCCTGCTCCTGTGTCCCCGACCTTTCCTGGGCGCTTCGGCACTATTCCCTAAGCGAACGGGGCTCTCGCCGTGTTGCCCGGATATTTGCAATTGCTGGAAGTCTGCTATGACAACGTGCATTTCGATTGACAACGTGCATTTCGAAAGTGCCTCTCTTCGACTTAAAAGTGTTCGGCCCGACGCCGTTCCGTCGCCCCGCCGCCATTTCATCTAAATTCCTTTGGAAGCGCTGCAGCGCCCACATTTTTTAGGGCGGGCATTATCGCCACGTCCAGTTCGTGCCGAGCCTCAGGGACTTTTCTGCGGTTCTGGCACCATGTCGCACCGCTGTGGTGGTGGCAACAACTTGTTGTTCATAACCTTGCAGACGCGGCCAATACATTTTAATGTCGTTCCGACCGCGAGGGCAACGGCGAAGAAAAGAAAAGGCAAATTCTGTTTTCCCCGACTCGATCCGGCCGCACTACATCGACGTGCTCGTCACGTGCCCCGAGGTCCGTGCAAGGCACACGGCGGAAGGTTTTGAAACGATTTTTGGCCTCTGGGGGGCCCTCGCTGGGCCCTGGGACCCTCGAGAAAAGATCCCGCACGAACAGTCGGTCTTTGGGAATTGGTCTACAGTCAACGCGCCTGGTAAGGACGCGCGCCTTCATCTAGGGTACCCTTGTGTCCTTGCCTCTGAGGCCCGTCCTTGCCATTATCACTGGTCGCCCGCCGCCCTGAAAAACCCAACTTCGGCCTCCAAGGTTTTGCGTCCTTATCACCCGTCCTTAATACACGTTTTGACTGTAGAGTGCCAGGGACTCCGCATGGAAACAGCAAGACAGCAGAGGTTACGTCTCCGCTCGTCTTGCTCGGACCTTCTATCGACGAACAGCGCCCAACAGCGCGCGCGCGCGCCGCGCCCAATAGCGCCCGACAGCGCTCCATGCCGCCCGACAGGGTCTGATGGCGCCCAGATGGCGCCCGCCAACGCCTGCTGCGCGCCCTACGAGGAAGATGCACTGCACTGGTTGGCGCCATGGGGACGACCAGACGCTTCCGTGAGTTGCTCTCTGACGGGGGCCTGCCGCCCTGGCGGGGGCCAAGTGCGGTCGGTGTGGGGGGCCCCGGGTGTTCCTTGGGGCCCTCGTGTGCCGTCCTGGGGCCGTCCCGTGGGGCCTCTCGAGCCGTCCTGGGGCGATCCATGAATCCGTTCCAGAGCGTTCCCGTAATTACCCGGGGTTTCTTGGTGAGCGTGGGGGGTCCCCCCCCCAACGAGGGTCACCCTCGCCTCGTCGTCGCGCCGCGACGGTGGTCGGAGCGCCTTCGGCGCGCGGTGGCTGCCCGGGACGGGGGGTCGATGTGGGGCTGTCGGCGGGGGTGACGCCCCCCCCGACGCTCCTCAAGAAGCTCGGGGTGGCGCTTCCGGAACTCTGGCACGGCCGCGGCGCCCGAGGCATCCTCCGAGCCCGCTCGCTCTCAGAGCTCTCCGATTTTTGTTGGGGGGGTCCCATTTCAGTCTCGGCTCGGGTCCTCCTCCTCCACCTCCCCCTCCTGCTCCTCCTGCTCCTCCTCCTCCTCCTCCTCCTCCTCCTCCTCCTCCTCCTGCTCCTCCTCCTGCTCCTCCTCCTGCTCCTTCTCCTTCTCCTCCTCCTCCTCCTCCTCCTCCTCCTCCTCCTCCACCTCCTCCCCCTCCTCCTCCCCCTTCCTCCCCTCCTTGCGCGGAGCCCGCGCCGGCCCCCCCTCGGCGCGGCGGCTGCCGCGGGCTTCGGCCCCGAGCGCGGGGCCCCGGCGGGCCGCGGCACGCTGGGGCGCCCCTGCCGGGGGCCCCCTCCTCGGGGGGGGGGGGTGCGCGGGCTGCTGCGCTGGCGAGGCCTCCGCGGCAGTGCCGCGCCGAGGTCGGCCTGGCGCACGCAGAGCTCGGGGCGATCGGGCAGGGAGGCGCCGTGCAGCAGGGGCACCCGGGAGGCCATCCTCGGGGGGTGCAGACCCGTCCGCCCCTGGGTGGCCTCTTCTTCCCCCCCCCCCCTCCGCGGCCGCCTTGCGTCCCCGTCTTCCCCTCCGCGCACGCTGGCCAATTCGCTCTTCGGTGCCCCCTGTCTGGCTCTTTTGCTGGTGCAGCCAGCTCTGCCTCGCCGCCGACGGAAGAAAGTGTGTGATGGCCAAGGGGTGGGTGGATACCATGGCCAGGGCCATGATCCCAGGCCTCCCAGATTCGACTACGCGTAAGAGTGACCCTTCGCCGGAGTGACCTTGTGCGCGGGCTCATCGGGGTCCCCCCGATTGCTGAGCGCGATGCTCGTTTGCGGCTGCTTGCGCGCTTGGATTTGGCCACCTTGCGCCCCCCCTTAATCCGCGCACCAAAGGTCACCCTTGCCTAGGGTCATTCTTGCGTGTAGCCGACGGATGGGGTCGGAGTAGATGGGGTCGGCATGGATCCTGATCTTCTCCACGTCGTCGTCGCAGATGCATCGCCGCTGCATCGCCGATGCATCGTCGATACATCGGCGATGCGGCGCGATCCGTCGACTCCATTTAATCCGACCGCATTTGGGAGGCTTTTAGTGATGCCTCCCCAGATAACGTAGCCCCTCTCCTTAGTTCAAGACGTTCCCCTGCCCCGCCCCCTGGTCCACGAACGCGCCTCGGGCCATGATTTGCACCCCCCCCCTCTTGGACGCCCCCCTCTTCTTGGACGCCCCCCTGCCGCCTGGACTGGAACACCAGGCCAGGTCTGGTTTTCCTGCCTGCGCTGGGCAGGCTCGCGTTTGCTGTCCGCCGCCCCACCTCGGGCCATCGAGGCCGCACCAGGGAGCGGCCGGAGGTGCGGGGCGGGGCGGGCGCTCCCAGCCCGCCCGCCCGCACCGGCAGCTGCTGTCGCCACCCCTGCACATCCTCCGGAGGTGGACGGACCTCCCACCCCGACGCGTCGATGAAGGAGTTGGCCGTCTTCGGTTCGCGAGAGGGCGTCGCGGCCGTCGTTTTTGCGGGTCCAGGTCCGTCGATTTCGGCCCCGGGCCGTTTTCACCAATGGGAGGTGTACGAAAGGGAGGTTTGTCCAAAGCCGAATCCTCCGACCGTTTTTTTTTTTTTTTCGATCCGCGGCCCGAGAGATCCAGACCATTTCCCCCGGGGGTACCACCGAGCGCGTGCCACGTCACGCAAAGCTCCTGCTCGCAGCCGTCCAGAAAAAGCACACGTTTGCCCCGATGCAGTGGAATCGTACATCCCCCGCGGCGGATCCAGGTCGTCTGCGAGTGGTTACTCTTCGAGTCGTGGAACGCGCTGGTCGAGCGTGGTTTCGCGCCCAGGGTCATTCTTTGATGGTCTCAGTGCCCGAAGGCGGCCCCCGGAGGCCGAACATCGGCGAAAAGCGCCAGGATAGAACAAGGCATATCTTCGGAGATCTGGGTCTCCCTGTTCTACACTCCACTGCCCTCCGACTGCGTCGTCGTTGTCGTGCCGACTGCTTGCCCGGGGGGCCCTTGCCAGGGGCACTGGCTGGACTCCATGGGCAACTCCGTCCTTGTCGCCAGCGCGAGCCCTGGGTCCCAGGAGCTTGGGGAGTGGGCCTCTGCCGCGACCGCAGGGTCAAGTGTCCCGTGCTCATCCCCCTCGTCCTCCTCTGCCTCCGCCCTCCTCCCTCCCCCACCAACTCCCCCCTATTCTTTTCCTTCCCCCCCCCATCCCTCCTTCTCCTCCCCGTGATCTCCTGTCCCCCCCCCTGACCCCTCCTCCTCCTCCTCCTCCTCCTCCTTCTCCTCCTCCTCCTCCTCCTCCTCCTCCTCCTCCTCCCCTCTCTCTCTCAGTCCCTCTCTCTCTCTCTCTCCCTCTCTCTCTCTCTCCCTCTCTCAAAGTGACTTGACTGTGCATGGTCGTTATGTCTACAGCTATGTACAAGTAAATGATTTGGTGCGTACGTGTGTGTGTGTGTCTCTGTCTCTCCGTCTCTCTCTCTCTCTCTCGTTGTCCCTCTCTCTCGCTTTCCCTCTCTGTCTCTCTCTCTCTCTCTCTTTCACCCTCTTTCTCCCTCTACACACGCACACATTTCCTCCGACGCGCCTGTGTGTCCCAACGAGCGGTACAACCAACCACGGGCAGCGACGAGACACTTGCAACACTGTTTGGTGGACGCGCTGCAGGATCTGATAATCCCACACGCAACACACACACGCCCACGATTCTCTTCCCCTCTCCCCATTACGCCCACCCTCCCCTTCTATCTTTCCCGCTCCCCCCTTTCCCTCGCTCCCCCTCCTGCTTCCCTCTCTCCCCCCCAGGCCTCCCCCTCCCCGCTTCCTCCCTCCCCCCCTTCCACTCCCCTGCCCCTCGCCTCGCGGGGCAGAGGAGGAGGGCCGGAGCAAAACCGGGGTGCGCCAGGGATGCTGCACCTCCTCCTCCTCCTCCTCCTCCTCCTCCTCCTTCCCGTCCTCCTCCTCCTCCTCCTCCTCCTCCTCCTCCTCCTCCTCCTCCCGCCCCGAGCCCCGTCCTCACAGGCCTCTGCGGTGGGCGCCCCCCTGGGAAGACGAGCGCCCCTGCGGGCTTGCCGCTCGGGCGAGAGCCTCGTCCGGAGCAGGCGCCGCGTCCCCCTGGCCTGCATGCCTGCATCCGGGCAGCGCGGAGGTGGTCTCCTTCATTTGGACGCCCGAGATGGGTACGGAAAGAATGGGTACGATGCCCAACAGCAGTTCCTGTTTATTTTGAACAGGACTCGCTGTCCGCGCCGCCGCGGCCTGTGTCCATTTGAGGCAGAAGGCCGCCCGCCCAACAGCGGCCGCTGTTGGTTTGGGACAGCATTTGTTGTTGGGCATTGTACCCATTTTTTCCGTACCCATTTCGGGCGTCCAACGTTCAGATCCGGGGGGGCGTCTCGTGAGAGCACCGTCCGCGCAGCTGTCCCGCGGTCCCACGAGGCTGCATCGCTGTGGGCGCTGGAGCGAGGGCCCCGCTCCGAGAAGGAGCCGCCCTCCCTCGGTGAGAGCGGTGCGCGCGCCTGCCGGGTTCCATGCTGGCGGCAGGTGTTGAGGAACCTTCAGGCGAGATCACCATGTCCGACAAGGAGCCGCGATCTATCATCGCGTGCGTGTTGCAAGATTTTGAAACGAAGGCGCGCGGCGCTCACGCGGGAGCCACGGTTTGAACACCACACGCCCCCTGCCCCTGTAACTGCTCGAAGCTGTTAGTATTGTTAAAACAAATGCGCGCCGCGCGAAGGCGAGAGCTAAATCTTGAAAGTCGCCCGCCCTCGTTTCCTGTGACTGCTGGAAGATGTTGCGTACGGCGAATGTGAGCGGCGTGCGCGGCGCCATGGTGAACACATTTTGAGCACGATTCGCCCGCTGTCCGTTCAATTTCAGAATCGTAAAGTCACAGGATTTGGAGGTACCAGTCGAGACGCCCAGCCCGCGCAAACGACACGTCTGGCGGGGCGACAGGAAATCGACGTTCTGAAGGAAGAGGGGCTGAGAAGGAGGGATGGCGGAGAATGGGACCGATGACGGAGGAGAAGGAGGATGAGGGGGGAAGAGTAGGGACGATGGAGGGAGGATAAGAAGCCGAGAGGGGGGAGGAGGGAGGAGACGGACGACGGAGGAGAAGTGGGAAGATAATGCGGATGGAGGGGGAGGACGATGGAGGAGCAGGGAGGAGGAGGAGGACGAAGAGGAGGAGGAGGATGCGGAGGACGAGGAGGAGGACGAGGAGGAGGAGGAGGCGGAGGAGAGGATTGGACGCTCGCGCAGGAGCTGACGGCGGTGGTCACCCCGCTCGCCGACTATCCCGGCCTTCGCGACCAGCTCCTCGACGTCCGCTCCAGCGGAGGCCGGGGCAGGGAGGGACCGTACGGGAGAGGAGGGAGGGCGAGCAGGGGCGGGGAGGTGCGGAGGGAGGAGGAGGAGGAGGAGGAGGGGAAATGAGAGGAGAGGAGGAGGAGGAGGAGGAGGAGGAGGAGGAGGAGGAGGAGGAGGAGGAGGAGGAGGAGGAGGAGGAGGACCACTGTAAACCCAAGAGTCGTCAACGACGTTGGAATAAACCCTCCCTCCAGGCTCCCTCTTCATAGGCCCCTACGAGGGCTCATTGCCACTGGGGAAACTGCCTCGTTGGAAGACAACCGTTTGAAGACCCGGAAGCATGCCAAAACATGGTTCTCGGGGTTCCAACGCCACATATTCAGCTGACTGTTGCGTCTTGACGATCTTGAGTCTCTGAGTCGTACCAGGACGCCATTCCTGGGACTTCAACACCGCGGATCCACGTAAATGCTGCACCCTCATAATCCTGACTGATTCTAGAACAGAACCTCTTGGTACGTTGATCATGGGAATCCGTGAAACCCTTGCAATGCTTAAGACTTATGTGCGCGGCGCTGAGGTGAGAGCCACATTTTGAAAACGACCTGCCTTCAATCCGTGAAACTCTTGCATTGTTTAAACGAATGTGCGCGGAGCTAAGGCGAGAGCCACATTTTGAAAACGGCCCGCCCTTCATCTGTGAAACTGTTGCCAACGTGTAGGCTTCAGGGTCATAAGTGGTGAGGAAGTCTCAGACGAAACTCCCGGCCCGCCCAAAAAACTGGTTTCGGGGTGCGACAGGGAGAAGTTATTCATAAAACGAAGGAAGGGAGGAGGAGGAAGAGGAGGATGAGGATCAGGAGGAAGAGGAGGAGGCGGAGGAGGAGGAGGAGGAGGAGGAGGAGGAGGAGAAGAAGGACGAAACTATGATGATAATGATAATGGGGATGAGGAGGAAGACGAGACGA
>CAUYUJ010017881.1:72105-114605 GCA_963575745.1 Prorocentrum cordatum
GGGATGATGATGATGATGCTGATGATGATGATGATGATGATGATGATGATGATGATGCTGCTGCTGATGATGATGATGATGATGATGATGATGCTGAGGATGCTGAGGATGATGATGATGATGATGATGCTGATGATGCTGATGCTGATGCTGATGCTGATGATGATGCTGCTGCTGATGATGGTGCTCATGCTGATGCTGCTGCTGATGATGGTGAATATGCTGCTGCTGCTGCTGATGATGATGATTATGATGATGCTGATGATGGTGCTGGTGCTGATGATGATGTTGATGATGCTGATGCTGATGCTGATGCTGATGCTGATGATGGTGATGGTGATGGTGATGAGGATGCTGATGCTGATGCTGCTGATGCTGATGATGATGATGACGATGACGATGCTGCCGCTGATGATGATGGTGACGATGATGCTGATGATGATGATGCTGATGCTGATGATGATGGTGATGATGCTGATGATGATGATGCTGGTGATGATGCTGATGATGCTGCTGATGATGATGAGGATGCTGATGATGCCGATGATAATGCTGACGATGATGCTGATGATGATGATGATGATGATGCTGATGATGATGATGATTGATGATGGTGATGATGATGATGGTGGTGGTGGTGATGAGATGCTGATGCTGCGCTGATTTGATGCTGATGCTTGATGCTGATGCTGATGATGATGCTGATGATGATGTGATGATGATGATGATGATGATGATGATGATGATGATGATGATGATGATGATGATGATGATGATGATGATGATGATGATGATGCGATGATGATGATGATGATGATGATGATGATGATGATGATGATGATGATGATGATGATTAGGAGGAGGAGGAGGAGGAGGAGGAGGAGGAGGAGGAGGAGGAGGAAGGCGAGCAGAACGGCCAGACAGCCTCTTGGATGCATTTTGGAGTCTTCTCGGATGTCTCTTCAGAGCTTCTCTGAGTCCTTTTGGGGCTTCTTGTTGGCCTCTTGGCGGTCGCGGGGGCCTCGTGGATCGTCTTGGGTGCCTCGCGGGGGCTCTTGGGGCCTCTTGGGGGTCTCTTGGGAGCCTCTTGGGGGCCTCTTGGGGCCTCCGGGGCGCCTCTTGGGGCCGCCTTGGATGCCATCCTGGAGCTCGATCACAGAAGGGATGGTGAATTAAGGCGTCCCCCGAGGGAAGCCGAACTTGATCCAACACCTTAGTAAAATCAGTAATTGTGGCCTTCTCGCCGGGGCCTTCTTGGACACTCCAACGCTTTCGGGACCCCCCCAGCGGGAGGGCGTGGGGGGAGGGGTCAAGCTACCCACCCGCCCGCAAGCCGTCTAGCTCACTCCCACTCGCCCTCCCAGCACATGAGTAACACCCGAGCCTGAGCATGTTCAGCGGTCGTCTTTGGATGGACAGCTACTGGGACCCAAAGCCGACCCCAGGTGCGCGACGCTCGGGCGAGGTGCGCCACGCGTGCCAGGGGCGCCACGCGCGCCAGGCAACCCTGGGGCCCGAGCGTGCCAGGCACGCCTGGTGCGCCAGATGCGCCACGTGCTCCGAGTGCGCTAAGTATGCCGCACACTTCAGCCGCGTCAGTTGCGCCGTGTTCGGGGCACGTGCAGAGTGCGTCAGGTGCGCCTGCACACGTGACAGCACACATCGGGAACCATGTCGGCCCCCGCCATCCTTGACGAAAACCAGTGCCCATCATTGTGTCTGGTGGGCCTGCGCACAGCAGGCCACGCGCCACCACCCCCGCCGTCCCTGTCAAACACCATGTGACAGTGATCGCGGGATGGCCGCGCATGATCCAGATTTAGCCGCGAGGTGCATGTTGTATTGTTTTTTGTCAGGGATGGTAGCCCTGTGCACAGCAGGGAATATGCTGGCCCCCCCGCCGTCCCTGTCAAAAACAAAACAAAGTGTTCGCGGGCCTCACGAACATGACTCAAGACTTTGCCCCAAAGTGGGTTTTGCTTTGTGTTTTGGCAGGGATGGTGGGGGGCGCATCGGTATGTCCGCGCATGCTCCAAATGTGGAGGCAGAGCGCGGTTTGTATTGTTTTTTGAAAGGAATGGTGGGGAGCGGGCCCTCATGGTGTTGGCATGGTTCCTGGTTGGATGCCGGCCGGGTGGGGGAGGGGGTGTATAAAAATAAGGAGCAGTGATAAACCCGTCCCCGAAGGAGAAGAAGAGGGTTGTAAGAGGATCGCTATAAGCCACTCACGCCCTAGAGGGCTGGTGGCATTTTCACTGCAGGTAGTGGTTCATTAGAAGGGAACTGTCGGAGAGTCTTCACTCTTGCCAATGCACAGTTCCTGGGATCTCACCGCCGCGGGTCAACGTGATTGTTGCGTCCTGACCGTCCTAGGTCGTGCAAGAACACTGTTCCGGGGACCAGCATCGCAACACAAAGTGGTTGTTGCGTCCTGGAAGTATTTAGTCGTGCCAGACAGACACCAGCCGTGGGTTTCGACCATACGAGTATTTGAATATACTGCAAACTTTGAGGCGAATGTTTGCGGAGCTAAGTTGAAAAGCAACTGCCCCCCATCCTGAAAGCTTTTGCAAACGTTTGCGTCGAATGCGCGCGGCGCAAAGGGGGAACAACATTTTGATAACCGCCCGCCCCCCATCCGTGAAGGTGATGCACGAGTGTAGACGAGTGTGCGCGGCGCGCAGGCGAGAGCCACATTCTGAGAAGAACCCGCCGTTGATCCGCGAAGGTGTTGTGCTTTTTCAGAACGAACGTGCTCGGCGGTGAGGCGACAGCCACATTTGAAAAGGACCAGCCGTCCATCCGTGAAGCTTTTGCAGGCTCTCAAGATGAGTGTGCGCGGCACCAAGCGAGAACCACCATCTTGAGAAGGACTCGCCCTCTGTCCGTGAAAGCTGTTGCTGACTCCAACTTTCAGGATCGTAGGTGGAAGTCGCGAGGAAGTCTTAGGCGAAACGCCCGGCCCGCCCTACCGACACGTCTGGGAAGTCTCAGACCCTCCTCCTCCTCCTCTATCCCTTTTTCCCCAAACAGCGCTTGCACTTCAGGGTTCTTATTTCTGCTCTAAGGAACTGGGCCTGTCTGCCCCTCTGGCGGTTATGTTGTCGCCGGCGCCGCCCCGTCGCCGCCTCGTCGCCGCCCGTCGTCTGAGCCTGTCTGCCGCTCTGGCGGCTTTGTTGTCGCCATTGCTTCCCTGTCGCCGCCTCGTCGCCGCCCGTCTCAAACATCGGCGGCTCCAGTGCGCCGATGGGCTTACGAGGGTCCCAGGGGCCGCTTCGACAGGGTCGTCGGTCGTCGCCAGTCGGCACGTTCTCGGCGCGACCTGGCCGCCTCGTGCCGACCTGGAAGACCAGCGCACCCGTGTCCGATGCTGGCGAACCTGAGTCGGGGTGGGGGGCCCTTGGGAAAGAGGGAGGATGCGGAGGAGGAGGGCCGGGTGATGAGAGGGTCGAGGCAGAGGAGAGAGAAGCCTGGTTTGGGCTCGATCCGTCCCCTCTGTCTCCTGGGAAGCCTTCTGCTGCTCTTGCCTTGCTGTCTCTGAACAGGCCTTGCTGTCTCACCTCATTTCGCACTGCAAGGTCTATCTTAATTAACCTACACATGTTTATGTTCGTTCGCTCTTCCATGTTAAGCGTTTCTCTCCTTGACGCCAGGCTTCCGTGCCTAGCCATATTATGGTTCCTGACCTTGTCGTACGTGCTCAGCATACCGTCTTGGACATCTGTTAACATTGCACTCTGTCCGAATCCGCTGCTCTGATGTATACCAGCGATCTCACTGCTACAGCACCTCGCCTCACCTTCCCCAATGCCGCACCCCGCTTTGTCCTGCTCATCGCCTTCCCCAGCAGTTGGGGCCCTAGCGAGAAACTGGCGCACAGGAAGCAGTCGATCCCGAAGTCGTCCACTTGCAGGGGCTCAGTCCCTGCATGGAGCGGCCCGCTGCCTTCCTGGAGGCTGGGGACACCCCGCCTCCCGTCTCCGTGTTCGTGCGGGTCAGGCCTCTGATTTCCAGGGAGGCCGGCTCCGATGTCCTGCCTGGCCTGGCGCTCTGCAGCAGCGGTCCAGAATCCGCGCCCGCGGTTGCGCTCGAGTCCGGCAAGGTCACCGTCGGTGGGTTCGCGGGTGTGCAGGGGCAGGAGGCGGACAACCAAGCCGTGTTCGAGAGCTGTTTTGCAGAGCGGTTGAAGACCGTGATGCGTGGCGGCGCGGCTTCCCTTTTCTGTTATGGGTATACTGGCGGTGGCAAGACCCACACCATGCTTGGGAAACAAGAGGAGCGGGGGATGTATTATCGGATGCGCATGCGGCGAACTTCCGCCGCCCCCGTATGCGACGTTTGGCCAAAGTCTTGCCCCGCCATTGGGCTGCGTGCTCCCCCAGCTGTTGTGATAAACCTTGGCGGAACGCTTTGAGAGGAACGAAGGGGGAGGATGAGCAGGACCAGGAGGAGGAGGAGAGGGAGAAGGAGAAGCAGAAAAAGGAGGCGGATGAAGTGAGAGGAGGAAGAGAGAGAGAGAGAGAGGAGGAAGAGGGAGAGGAGGAATATAGGTGAGAACGAGAGAAGAGGAGACGAAGAAGGAGGCGGACGAGGAGGAGGAGGAGGAGGAGGAGGAGGGCGAAGACGAGGAGCAGGAGCAGGAGAAGGAGGATGACGGGGATGAGGAGGAGAGGGAGGAGATAGGGGCAGGAAGAGGAGGAGGAGGAGCAGGAGGAGGAGGAGGAGGAGGAGCAGGAGGAAGAGGAGGAGGAGGAGGAGGGGAGGAGAGGATGAGAGAGAGAGAGAGCGACGAAGCGAGAGGAAGACAGAGAAAGAGAGGAAGAGCCCGGGAGGAAGATCAAGAAAGAGAGAGGAACAGAGGGGAAGATGGTATGGAGGAGGAGTACGTAGCACCCCGCAATTGCGGATAAGAGTGAGGGGGCGGGCGCGGGCGACGCGGGCGTCGTCGAGCCGGCGGACCTCGTGGCCCCCACCTTCCCTGTCGATGGCGCTCTCCTCCTCCTCCTCCTCCTCCTCCTCCTCCTATTCCGTCATCGTTCGTCATCGTCATGCGTCCTCCTCCGCCTCTCTTCTTCCTCGTCCTCCTTCTCACCCCTCGTCCTTCCATCATCGTCCTCCCATTGTTCGTCCCACCCACTCATCGCCCCCCTTCCCACCATAGTCCTCCCATGTCGATCCATCATCATCATTCCTCCTCCCCATCCTAACTCTCCTCTCCCCCTCCTCGTCCTCCTCCTCCCCCTCCTCCCCATCCTCCCCCTCCTCGTCCTCCTGCTCCTGCTCCTCCTCCTCCTCTTCCTCCTCCTCCTCCTCCTCCTCCTCCTCTTTGTCCACATTCTCCTTACATCCTCTCTTCTTTCGCATCCTCCTCGTCCCCTGTTTACTCCTCCTGCCTCCCCCTCCTTTCCCAAGATAACGGAAACGCAATCCTTGTTTCCACTTTATGTTCCCCGACTTCTCTGATCAAGACAATTCGCCAGGGCAAAGTTGCTGGACGGGCTGGTGTGGATGCGCGGGGATTGAAGAGGTCGCTGCGGGCTCAGACGGCATGAAAAACATATCCGCTGCCGCGCTTGTGCGGCATTGGTTTGTTCAGTGAACTTGGTTTGGGTCGCGGGTGGGTCGCGGGCTCTCCACCTCCACCTGGAAGGAATGCAGAAGCAGCCCGCCGCAGGCGCCGAACAAAATGTTTATACGCTGAAGGTGGAATGGGTCGCGGGTGGGCCGCGGGTTCTCCACCGGGAGCGAATGGCCGAAAAAATTGGCTTGTACCCTGAACGTGGTCGCGGGTGGGCCGCGGGCCCTCCACCTGATACGAATGCAAAAGATGCCCGCCGCAGGCGCCGAAAAATGTGGTTTGTACCCTGAACGTGGTTTGGGTCGCGGGTTGGTCGCGAGTTGGTCGCGGGGTGGGTCGCGGGCTCTCCACGTGGAAGGAATGCAAAAAAAACACGCCGCAGGCGCCGAAAATGGTGGTTTGTACCTTGAACGTGGTTTGGGTCGAAAGTGGGTCGCGGGGTGGGTCGCGGGGTGGGTTCGCGGGTGGGTCGCGGGTCGCGGGGTCGGTCGCGGAGTGGGTCGCGGGTGGGTCGGGGGTGTCGCGGGTTGGGTCGCGGGGGGGTTGTGGGGTGGGCGCGGAGGTGGGTCGCGGGGGGGTCGCAGGGTGGGTCGCGGGGGGTCGCGGGGTGGGTCGCGGGGTGGGTCGCGGGGTGGTCGCGGGTGGGTCGCGGGTGGGTCGCGGGGTGGGTCGCGGGGTGGGTCGCGGGTGGGTCGCGGGGCGGGTTGCGGGTGGGACGGCGACAACAAACAACAACTAACAACAAACATCAACAAACAACAACAACGAGAATCCGCACCGCGGAATCCCACTTCAGCCACGCACCCAGGGACAGTGAGTGACCGTTCGGCCCCCTCACTCTGACGAGGACCAGAGTCAGCCAAATATGCATCAGCGATGCTGCAATGTACCCTCCCGTCCCATGTCCCTTCCCCGCACGTCCCTGCAAGCTTCTATTTCCACTACAGTAAGCGCCCTCTTTGAAAACCAGCGCGGCCAAGTCTGGCAGTTTTGCGATGGTCCCGCTTTGGACTGGAATTGCTTTGCCTGCTTCTGGCGCGCAGGCAGGGGCGCGACGCACGCATGGTTGCACAGTGCAGCAAGGTGTCCAGCGATACCCTTTGTGCGAAGAAGGGCCGCCCCCCAATCCGCAACTTCTCAGGAGGGGGGAAACACACATGCACAATTAATCGTCGATCCCCCCAGAAAAGATTGGAAAACATGGGGAGCGTGGGGGAAGACGAGCACCCCCAAAACATGTCGGAAAATATGGGACATCCATTTATTTGTGTGTATGTACGTGTGTGTCCCAGGGCCCCTTTCAACTTCTGCCCAAGTTTGACCTTACGTCCATGAGCTTCAAGGAGGTCCGAGCGACAGCACCACCTTGAAACAGAGCCGTCCCAGATACGTGAAGCGGTGCACGTGTTGTGAAGGGGTGGGTCTTCAAGATGTGCGAAGGTTGATGGTGATCACAAACCCATCAAACGAAAATCTTAACCGTACGTACAACACAACGTAAATACACAACGTCTGTAAAACATAATTCACAACGTAAATACACACCGTCAGCAGAAGATACTACACAGCGTAAATACACAACAGCACGCATATACACAGCGCAAGTACACAACAGCACGCATATACACAGCGCAAATGCACAGCAGCACGCATATGCACAGCGCAGATACACAACAGCACGCATATACACAGCGTAAATGCACAGCAGCACGCACATACACAGCGCAAATACACAGCAGCACGCGTATACACAGCGTAAATACACACCAGCACGCGTATACACAGCGTGAATACACAACAGCACGCGTATACACAGCGTGAATACACAACAGCACGCGTATGCACAGCGTACATACACAACAGCACACATATACACAGCGTGAACACAAAACAGCACGCGTATGCACAGCGCAAATACACAACAGCACGCGTATGCACAGCGTGAATACACAACAGCACGCATATACACAGCGTAAATACACAACAGCACGCGTATACACAGTGTGAATACACAACATCACGCGTATACACAGCGTGAAAACACAACAGCACGCGTATGCATAGCGTAAGTACACAAGAGCACGCGTATGCACAGCGTGAATACACAACAGCACGCGTATGCACAGCGTGAATACAGAACATCACGCATATACACAACGCGAATACACAACAGCACGCATATACACAGCGCGAAAACACAACAGCACGCATATACACAGCGCGAATACACAACATCACGCATATACACAGCGTAAATACACATCAGCACGCATATACACAGCGTAGACACACATCATCACGCATATGCACAGCGTAACTACACAACTTCACGCATATACACAACGTAAATACGCAGAGATATTCCAGGCTGCGCGAATGCAGAACGTTTCGCAGCGTATACATTCAACACCAGTCACAAACACAACGTAAATACACGACACCGCTCACAGACACAACGTAAATACACAACAGCACACGTATACACAGCGTAACTACACAGCGCTACGCCGCGATGCGCGAATGTGAAACGTAGATGCAGAACGTTGCGCACATTCGCAATGAACAAACACATTATGCAACGCCACGCATACACACAACGGAAATACACAACACTTCGCAACCCCACTGAAATACACAGCGTAAGTACACCGCGTAAATACACAGCACACATACACACAGCGTAAATTCACAGCACTACGCAACGCACACTACATCACGCACAGCACGCTTAGACAGCGTACATACACATCACTACGCAATACACGCGACACCACGCACAGCACGCATATACACGGCGTAAATACACAACGTAAATACACAGCGTAAATACACAGCACGCGTACACGTTGCGTAAACACACAGCTTAAATACACAGCGTGAATACACAGTGTAGATGCAGCGCGCATACACAACACCACGCATATACACAGCGTAACTACACAACAGCACTCATATACACAGCGTAAGTTCACAGCACGCTTACACACAGCGTAAACAAAACAGCACTACGCGACACACACGGCACCACGCACAGGGCGCAAACACACAGCGTAACTACACAACGTAAATACACAACATAAATACACAGCGTGCGTACACACAGCGTAAACGCACAGCGTGATACACAGTGTAAATCCATAACGCGCATACATGTCGTGTTTTACGTTGTGTTTTTACGTTGTGTATTACGTCGCGCCGCGTTGTGTATTTGCGTTGTGTATTTGCGTTGTGTTTTCCGCGTGGTTTGCGACAACTCTCGCGAAGGTTCCTGCGAGAATCCCGCTTTTGAGAAATAGCGTTAAGTCGGGCCTGTCCCTCTACAGGGGGAATATCAAAACATAGTCAAAACATAGTCTGAGGACTATTTCTTGAGTATGTTTGGGCATCTTTTGAGCATTTTTGATGTATTTTTTTGTTTCGTCCAACATCTCCCTGTAGGGGACAGGCCCGACTTAAAAATAGCAGTCCCCCCATCCTCCTAGACTTTGAATTCGCAAAAGAATGCGCGCGCGGCGCTGAGGCGAGAGCATCAACGCCCTGCGCTTCATCCCTGAAGCTGTTGAGAGATTTCGAGACGACTTTGCGCGGCGCTGAGGCGAGAACCTCACTTTGAACATGAACCGCCCTCCATCATTGAAGCCATTGCGATTATTGTGAAGACGAGTGCGCGCTGCGTCAAGGCGAGAGATCTACTCTGAAGTCGCCCCCCTCTATCCGTGGACAAGTGGCAATCTTTTGTATGCCGAATGTTTTCGCGGTGTGGCCGTGGGAGCCGCGTTTTGAAAGCTGCTCCCCTGTCATCGTTCAAACGGCTGCAGATGTTTCAGAAGAGTGCGCGCGGCGGCAAGACGAGAGGGCCACTTTGAAAACGACCCCCCCTCCATGGCCGAACGTGTCGCGTGGTCTTCACGCGAGTGCGAGCGGCGACGAGGCGAGAGCCGCATCTTGACAAGGAACCGCACTCCAGCCTCGAAGCTGCTGCACATTGTTCAGACGAGCGCGCGTGGCGTGAAGGCGAGAGCCCCCTTTTGAAAGCGGCCCGCCCGTCATACTTGAAGCTGTCGCACGTCTTCTGGCTTCGCGGGTGGCCTCTCAGGCTCCGGGGGGGCTCTGGGGCCCTCTGGGTGCGCCGTGGGCTCCTCCGGGGGCCCCTCAGGGGGCCTTCTTGGTGCCTTCTTGAGACTCTCTTGGGAGCCTTGGGACCATCTTGGAGTTCGATCAAGGAAGGGAGGGTTCCTCATGCGGCCACCCCCAGGGCGCTCTCTGACTCCTCCGGGCCCATTCGAATCGATTTCCCAGGGAGGCGATCCGATCCGACTCGATGCGAGCGTCCCGATGCACGATTTCGACTTCGCGTTCGCCCGATCAGACTCCTGCCGATTCGACGTTTCAGCCGACTTCTGCCGATGTCTTCCGATCCGGCTTCGCTCGGGGGGGGGGGGCAGAGACTTGGCATCGCTCGGACATGTGCATTTTTTCTCGGCGAGGACCATCGAAGAGCATCCTGGACCATCGAGCAAGAAAAACACGCACAAAACCGAAAAGCGCACAGGGAATGGACGTCCGAGCGACGGCAAGGAGAGGACCCTCGTCGACGACGGCGACGGCGGCGACGACGGCCCCTGCGGCGACGTCGACGGGGGAGGCGAGGCCGGCCGCAGGTCTCGGCCCTCGCCCGGGGAGGACGGAGGAGGAGGCAGGACCAGCCACGCGCAGAGGGGGGTAAGCAGGAGGGGGGAAGGCTTCTTAGAAGCACCCCGGCTTCTTAGAAGGCGCGGGCCTCCTTTGCAGATGCAAGGCCGGCGCCTTCCAAGAAGCAGCCTCCTCCTGAGAAGCCTTCCCCCCTCCCCCTACCCCCTTGTGCGCGCCGCCAAGAGGAGGGCGGGCGGAGGGAGGGAGGACGGACGCGGCGCTGACGGCAGTCCGCCGAAGGGCCCCCCAGAGGGGCCCCCGACTTCCCCGCACGGGCCCCCGAGGGGCCCGCAAGTCCCCCACTGGGGGAGGTACGTACCCCCCCCCCCCGGGGGGGTCTGTAACCACCCCCCCCCTCTGGGGGGGTCTGAACCCCCCCCTGGCGGGGTCTGCCCCCCCCCCCCCCCCCCCCAATAGGAGGGGGTTGTAAACCTCCCCCCCCCCAATAGGAGAGGGGTTGTAAACCTCCCCGGGGAGGGGGGAGGGGGTCCGCAAACCCATCCCAGGTGGGGTGTGTAAAACCCCGTCGGGGGGATTTGCTTCCCCCTCCCGCGTGGGAATCATTCTCTGAGGGGTCTGCGAACCCTGCACCCCTGGGGGGGGCCTGCAAACCCTCGCAGTGGGCTGCGAACCCTTCTCGGGGGGGTCTGTGAACCTTCTCCCGGGGGGGTCTGCAGCGCATGCGGTGGTGATCCCAACCGACTGGGCGTAATCCCAACCAAGTGGGGGTAATTCCAACCAGCGAGAACCACACACTGGAAGTAGTTCCAACCGTTTGCTTTGAGTGCACTTTTTTGTTGATCGCGGGCGACGCAGGCAGCTGCGCGCCGTCTGAGAGGTCGTGAGAGTGCAGGCCAAGCGCAGGCAGCACGCGGAAAAGGGGGCCACAACGGTGGCGAAAACGAGGCAACGGAAGCGGCGGACAAGAAAACACGGGAGGAGCAAGAAGACGAAACGAGAGGGGCGAAAAGAAAAGAAAACACGAAAGAGAGAGAGAGAGAGGAAACGCGCCGCAGCTCAAGCCCAGGCCACGCCGAGGACGAAAGCCCCTTGCCGAGGAGCCGGAGCCGGAACTTGTAGTAGAGCGTGCTTTGATTGCACGAACAACCTCACAACAGGATTTTATGTGTGAAGCATTGTTCATCTACTCCTCCGAACCAAGTGGTCGGTTTATGTGTGCGCATTTATTCGGGAACGCAACATGGCTGCCTCAGTTGGAACTACACCCAAAACGCCTTGCGGGCGACTTGTGTGGTGTGTGCGGTGTGTGCGGTATCCGCTGTGTGTGTGTGTGTGTGTGTGTGTTTGTGTGCAGTGTGTGCAGTGTGTGCAGTGTGTGTGTGTGTGTGTGTGTGTTGCGTGTGCGATGCGTGGGGTGTGTGCGGTGCGTGTTGCGTGTTCGGTGTGCGGTGTGTGCGGTGGTGCCGTGCTGTATGGCTGTATGGTGCACCCTGGGATCTACCATGTGGCATTACATCTGACGTACCAGATGCTACGACGTGCTATCTATCATAAAAAACCACGCGTGACGTAGCATATGGGCACACGTATGATGAGTCAGATGTTGCTAATTATGAGGTGCTATGTGATAGCACCTATGATGTGTCACATGATGCTGCATATGATGTCTCGTGCGACGATACTACTCATCACGTATCGCATCTCGTATCATATGGTATCACCGGAGGACCCCCTCAGACGCCTTTCGGGAGCCCCTCAGAAGCATCTCGGAAGCCCTTCAGAAGCCTCTCAGGAGCCTCTCAGAAGCCTCTTAGGAGCCCCTCAGAAACCTCTCAGGAGCCCCTCCAAAGCCTCCCAGAAACCTCTCAGGAGCCCCTCAGACGCCTCTCGGAAGCATCTCAGAAGTCCCTGAGAAGCCTCTCAGAAGCATCGCCTCTCAGAAGCCTCTCAGAAGTCTCTCAGAACCCCTCTCAGAAGCCTCTCAGAACCCTTCTCAGAAGCCTCTCAGAAGACTCTCAGAAGCCTCTCAGAAGATTCCCAGAAGCTTCTCAGAAGCCTCGCAGAAGCCTCGCAGAAGCCTCTCAGAAGATTCCCAGAAGCCTCTCATAATCCTTTCAGAAGCTTCTCGGAAGCGTCTCAGAACCTTCCGCGAAGCTCCTCAAAAGCTTTCAGTTTCTCATAAGCTTGGGTGGTTGGAAGTAGATCCATTTTGGTTGGGACAAGTACTGAAGTGGTTGGGATTATGTTTAGTTGGTGATAATTTCTCCAATTTCCGGTCTGCACCCCCCTTGTGTGTGTGTGTGTGTGTGTGTGAACCCTCCCTGGGGGAGTTTGTGAACCCCCCTCCCAGAGGGAGTCTGTGAACCCCCAGGGGGGGAGTCTGTGAATCCTCCTGGGGGATTTTGCAGTGCGGACCAGGCTAGGCAAGCTTCGACGACGTTCGACGACTCACGACGACTCACGACGACGCTTGCGACGACGTTCGACGATGTCGGACCACGCGCGACGACGGTCGACGGACGCTCGGGCGACCATCGCGACGACGTTCGACGATGTCGGGGGACGGGGATTCAACGAGTCCCACGAGAGGACGCGCGGATTGTGCCTGCCCATTTGGATTCCGATCCGGCGTCCGTCCAGCCGATCTCCGACTCGATCCGACTCTGCCCTGCCGGCTCCTGCCGACGTCGATTGGCAGCCGACTTCTGCTGATTCCTGCCGACTCGATGTTCGGGTCGACCCGACTCGACTCATCGATTCGATGCTGGGCCCCCCTGCACCCCCCTGGAACCCCAGGAGTCGCCCCAGTCGCCTCTTGGTGCCCTCCTGGGGCACTCTTGGAGCGCTCCTGGAACTGTCTTCGGGCCCTCCTGGGGCCCCTGCTATTGCAAGCGACAGGGGGCGGCGGATCGAGTTGCCGTCGGCCCATCCCGCCGCCTTGCCTGGGTTGTGGGCCTCCTCGGTGCCTCTTCGGGCATCGTGGGCGCTTCTGGGATCTCTTGGGAGCACGCTGGGAGAGTCGGGGGCAGCATGCGGGGAAGAGGCCCTCGGGCCCCCCCTCCGATTCCCCCTGCTTGGGGCACTTTCGGAGGCCTTTGGATTGGGCCCTCCTGCGCCGCTCTTGGGGCATGTGGGGCCCTCCCGGGCCGTCTTGGGGGCCTCTTGAGCCATTGGGGGGGGGCGATCTTGGGGGCCTTTTGGGCCGTCTTGCAGTGTCGGCAACTCGAGCGGGCGACACTTCCGCCAAGACCATGCAGGTGGGAAGGATTCTGGCCTCTCGGGGCGGCTTGCCGGGCTCTGGGCCGTCACCCGAGGCACTCCTGGGGCGCTGTTGGGCCGTCCCGGGGGCCCTCTTGGGCCGTCTTCGGGCCCCGCTGGGCCGTCTCGGGACCCCCCTGGAGGAGCTCGATCAAAGAACGGGGGGGTCTTTCTTGAGGTCTCTTGAGGCCACCCGTTTTGGAACCCCAGAAGTCGCCTCTTGGCGCCTCTTGGCGCCCTCCTGGGGTCTTTTGGGGCCCTCTTGGGATCGTCTTGGGCTCTCTAGTCCGCCGGGCGTCTCTTGGGATCGTCTCTTGGGGCCTTCTCGGGATCGTCTTTGGGGGCCTTCTTGGGATCGTCTCGGGCTCGTTTGGGGGCCTTCCTTGGGGTCGTCTTTTGGGGGCCTTTAGGGGGCCTTCTTGGGATCGTCCTGGACTCTCCAGGCTCGGGGCAGGTCGCCCCGCGCCGCGGGTCGTGTATAGGGCGCCCCGGGAGTGCCGCGAGGTGGCCCCCGGGGGCTGAGGCCGTGGGCCTCGGACGGAGCACGCACGCTGAAGTCGGGCGTGCCTCTCTCTCTACAGGGTGGGTGTTCGAAAATAGTATAAAATAGTCGGGGGACCATTTGTTTGACCCCTGTTGCACATTTTGGGGGTATGTTTGGAGTATTTTGTTTTTAATTTTTCGCCCAACATCCCCCTGTAGGGGGACACGCCCGACTTAAACGCACGCACGATGTTCAGCAAGGGCGTGACAAAAACGCCCTTGCCCCGGTTTGCGAGGCCCTGTGCGCTGGACGTCCGGTGGGCTGACAGGGTACACCCTGCGTGCCGCGCGGCGCCCTGGCGGCTCTCTTGCTTGCGGGAGCCCTCGGGAGGTTTACAGACCACGCACTTGCAACCCAGAGGGGGGGCTTTTTTTTCTCTCTCCTAAAGTTAAACTTTCTTTCCGCATCGTTTGACTTACCCCCAGACCCAGTTGGGAATGGGCCCCTCGAGACCCAAAGGGAACAGGCTACATCCCCATCCGGGGGGGCCAAAGCGGCCAGTGGGCCCAGGCCAAGCCAGTGGGGAAAGGGATCGTGTAAAGATGCTCAGTGCCTACGACACGGTGGCGGATTTGGCTGCCCAGCAGATTCTGAGGGAGCTCAGGGACTTGCCCGAGATGGCGGGGAACAGTGAGAATGAGGCGCTATTTCTGCACGCCACCGCGTGCGAAATCTACAACGGTAAGGTTTTCGATTTAGTTCGGTGAAGATGCAAGGACAAAGCACAACTTTTCGGAAGTCCGCGCGGATTTCTTAGGTCGCCGCTGGCTCCCCTGACGCGCGGAGCGCAGGCGGCGTCGGAGGCGCTGCCAGGGGGCTCCAGCGCAAATCCGAGAACTCTGCGCAGACCTCCGAAATGTTGTGCTTATGTAGTTCTTCGTTCCCCGATTATTGGGTGCGGAGAAGTTGGAGTGCACGTTGCGCACAGACGAGGCAGGGACTTTGAAAGTATTAGGGCCCGCAGTAACAGTCCGCGTCGACGAGTTGGAGAAACACGTCAACGTGCTCGTGGGGCAGTTGACGGATGAGCAGCTCAATGAAATGCAACAGGCCAGAGACCGTTTCGATGAAACAGGGATGCCGTCTGTTTTCGATGGCACGTTGCATTCTACAGCTACGACAAGGTCGGAGGGATTGCGCTCCGTGTCCGTATTTTGTCTCGATGATTTGGAACGCATCAGTCGAAGCTGTTTGCAGAATCGCGCCATTGGCACTTCTACTCAACATGAGGAAAGTAGCCGGTCGCATGCGGTCCTTCGAATGGAAATCGTGACCCAAGCGGTGCTGGATGCGCGACAAGCTCTGGATGATGCTCGGGCGCTGCTTCCAGCGTTCCAGAACGCGCTGGACAACCTCACAAACGTCGCCTGCAAGCTGCTGTTCGAGAGGGACCCCTACGGGCGGTACAACGCCATCGGCTGCACGGACCCCTGTGGACGATGCAGCGCTGAGGGCCCCGCTCCGGACCCGATCTGGGATCCCGAGGACTCGGGCGGCCTCCGCAGGAGGCACTTCCGGGAGCCCGGCCTCTGGGAGTCCCGGCACGCGGCCCTGCGCGCGCAGAGGCGGGGCCTCGAGGAGTCCCTGGCGGGCGCGCGGGCCGAGGCCAAGCGAGCGAGCGGCGCCCTGGCGGCGCTGCTGGAGCGCGGCCCCGCCTCGCTGGGCGGCTCGCTGGTGCTCGTGGACCTCGCCGGGGCGGACTACGACCACCGCGCCGGCGCCCAGCAGAGGGAGTCGGCAGAGATCAACAAGAGCCTGCTCGCGCTGAAGGATCCGGGCCTCCCAGGTCGAAGCCGGGCGCGTCCCTCTCCAGGAGGAGTATGCGAAAGTGGTCAAAGGGTAGGCGGGAGACTTTTTTCTCCACCATGTTTGATCATGTTTGAACATGTTTTGGCTATTCCGATTTTTCTTTTCTCTCCCAAAACCCGCCCGTAGGAGGACACGCCCGACTTAATCCCAGGTGGGGCCCGAGGAGATGAGGTCGGAGGATGGCGCCGCATCGCCGATGCATCCGCGATGCGGCTCGGTGTGGAGCCTGGCTTTCCGTCGCGACAGGCCCCCATAGAGCTGCCGCAGAAGAATCGCGGATTGCTTTTTGGGGAGGTTCTCGAGAGGGCTTGTTGTGGCCGTTTTTTCTTGGTCGCTTTATTCACGGCATCGCTCGGACGCGTGCGTTTTTTCTTCGGCAAGGACCATCGAGGAGCATCCTGGATGATCTGGAAAAACCACGCACGAGACCGAAAACTGCACGGGGAATGGACGTCCGAGCGATGGTGAGGTAGAGGGTGCTCCGCCAAAGGGGCTTCTGCCTACCCCCCGAAGGAGTGCCTCCGTGCCCTCGCCAGCAAGTCTCCGCAGAGGCCGAAGTTCAGGGACTCCAAACTCACGCGGATCATGGAGGACTCGCTGGCGCCCGCCGCGGCCAGCGGCCGCCGCTGCCGCGAGAGCACGAGCGTCATGGTCGTGAACGTGTCGCCTGCGGCAGAGGAGACTGCTCTTTTTCTCGGGTCCGGTGATCAAGCCCGTGTGACCGGGCCCACCCGCCCCTCCCCCTCCCCCCCAAGACTTAAGTCGGGCATGTCCCTCGACAGAAGGAATGTTCAACAGGGACGATTTTTCTAGTTTTCACTTTAGATATTCATGGTTTTCCTCCAAAATCCGCCTGTAGGAGGACATGCCCGACCTAACCCCAGATAACCCGACCTTGCCCGCGGCGCAGGTCCGAAGGGGTTGCGCAGTGCTGGTGCGCGCGGGCATACGTTGGGCTGCCCAGAGCGAAAACAGTAAGGTCATCGGCCGGCCCCTCCCCACCCCCCCACCACACCAGAGAGAATCTGGGCCTTCGTCCTCCTCCGCCTCCTCCTCCTCCTCCTCCTCCTCCGCCTCCTCCTCCTCCCTCTCATCCTCCTCGTCCTCCTCCTCCGCCTCCTGCTCCTCCTCCTCCTCCTCCTCCTCCGCCTCCTGCTCCTCCTCCTCCTCCTCCTCCTCCTCCTCCTCCTCCAGCTGGAGAAGATGACGCTGAACACGCTGCGGTACGGCCAGCTGTATGCAGAGGGTGCTCGCGGCGTAGCTGCCAGAGCGAAGCCCGGCGCCGCAGCCGGCAGGGCCGTGGCGCGGCCGCGCGCGGACGACAAGCCCAAACAGTAGCCCATTCAAACTAGCGCATGCTGGTGGTGTGGTCCGGGAGGTGTCCTCGGCGGCGAAGTTTGAGCCCTGCTCTCGCCGATCAACGATTCCGGGAACCTCGATGGGCGGCGGGGGTAGGGTTCGGAATTCGTCGAATGCGCGGCGAGATCCGAACCCTACCCCCGCCTCCCATCGATTCGAGAGTTTCGATGGTTGGTGGGGGGTGCGGTTCGGATGTCGTCACCTGTGTCTGATGTTGCGCCTTCAGGGAAATTCCTGCTCCAGTGCTTCCCAGGCTTACGAGATTCTCCAGCGATGTTTTGGGCGTCTTGAGCATGCCCGCATTGGGCGCCCCGTTCTGGCTCCTTGCCTCGTCTGCTCCCCATCCTCCGTGCGTACTTCACCGCTGGCCAGGCGTTTCTCAGTCGACGTGGCAGCATTGCTGTACTAATACCTGGCGGTTGGTGCAGACATCGTGACATGATGGCGTTAGCAGACATCATGCGACACTCTTGGGGTCATGCCGACCATGCGCACGAGTTCCGATTTCCATGGAATTGCGCGGCCGTCGAGCCGACTTTCCGTGCTTAATTGCGGTGTGGCGGTGATAGGTGTTCGTCTCTCGCATAAACAATCGGGCGCGCACCTTGTTACCCCTCTCGATCCAGTTACCTTCGACGTCACCTCGTGGCGCTACACTGCAATCCGCCTTCTCACTGACCGCCCGTCTGCGCCCTCGTCTGCGACCTCACCTCTCCCAGCAGGATGTCTAGGGAGGGACGCGTCTTGCCTGCTCGAGGCTCTGTCGAAGTAGATAGAGCCTCTCGTGGGGATGGCGGGGGGGCGCCTGCTGCTGCTGTTGCTACTGCTGCTGCTGCTGCTGCTGCTGCTGCGGGGAGGGGGAGGGGAAGTAGTCAAATTCGCTCTGGTCGTGGACGGGGTCGAGGTCAGTCCTCGAACCTTCCCCCCTCATGCTCCACAGTGTTAGGTTTCAAGAGCTCTTGAATTCAGGACTTCCCCAGTAATTTATAAAACATTCTGAGGAGTCAGTTTCGGGGCAAGAAGCTCCAACAGTGATTTCACCCCGGGCCGAGCGCGGTGTTTCTGGTCCCTCGGCTGGCCCCCCAGCGTTCCCCTGGAGGGGGTGCCAGTAACGAGGGCAGTGCGACCCTGGTTGCCGAAAGCGCTAGCCCGTTGTGAGTCGATAGGTTCTTTTACGGACCCCTCAGATTTCGAGTAATCGGCAGTTTAGTCGTCGTTCAGGTGGTAGAGCAGATCAGAACTCCGCGAGATGTATCGGTACCAGTATCCCTGCAAGATGTTTCTGCCTGTTGTTTCGTCGTTCTCCTCCTCGTTGTCGCCCTCCCCCACCGCTGCTTTTCCTCCGTTCTGATTTGATTCGTGCGCGTCTTGCCCTCATCCTCATTGCGCTCTCCCTCCGCTCACCCTCTCGCCCCCTGCTGTTTCTCTACCTCCCTCCCCTGTTCCCCTTCTGGAGCATTGACCCACTCACACCTGCTGTTGCTTGCCGCCGCTGCCTGCTTCTCTTGGCATTACTGCTGGTATTGGTGCTCATGCTCCCACACTTCGCACTGCTCATTGTTCTCCTGATGCTTCTAGCTGCCGCTGTTGCCGTTACTGCCGTAGCAGCCGTAGACACAACGCACGGCGGGAGCATTACTCCTTCTCATGCTCCCGATGCCACTCGCGTTCCCGTTGTTTTGTTGTGTTCGTATCCAGGTACACTTGGCATTCACCTTTACGGAGCTTATCTGAGGTCGTTCTTCACGGATATTGGCGTTGGAAAAAAGAAAGCTCCCGTTCCAGTCTTTTCTCCTCTCACTACTATTGCACCTGCTCATCTCCTCACGTTCCACGTCTGCTCCTACCTCTTCTGCTTGCGCCCGGGTCTCACCACGACCACGACCGCCACGACCACGTTCTTTATCCCCATCACAAATATGGTGGCCTGCGGCCCTTCCCGCCGCCGTGCTGTGTGGGCTTCCGGAAGGTCTGCAACAAGCCACTCGGGCCATTCGTTGGGGCTTCTGCAGGGTCTCCAGAAGAGAGGGCCCGGGGAGTTTGAGTGTCGTCTTGGGCGGGAGATGTCCGGGGCACCCAGCGCACCCCCGGCTGCCGAAAGTTGTAGAGAATCCACTTGATTTGCACAGTTGGATTTTCCAGGGGGCTCACGCGGTTCCACCCGGGGCGACTGCATCATCCACCGCGATCATAGTGTCGAGTGTGAACATGTGCATCCCTACCACAAGGTTTACCGCATACAACAACGCATGTGGGTTGAAGGCGTGTTTCGCCCGCACGCGGGAATCACTTTGGAAAGGGTTCCAGGGGCACGGACCATCAGAAATCATGTGGGTGATGTTCGATCACAGACATTATTTCCCAAGGCCCTACCAGTCCTCTCCAAGCCATCGTTCGATTTGCACCCGCCGTCCAAACCACACTGCTGAGGGCAATCAACGCCCCATCTGAGTGTGATTATCCTTGTGCCAAAGTCCCCTGTGCGCAGGTTGTTTGCAAACTGCGTTGTGCATTCTAGCTGTATGGGTGCAGGCATGTCGCAGGGACATGCTTACCAAGTCGCAGTAGCCGTCGTAGTAGCCCGCAGCAGAGGCGGAAGTAGAAGTGGCAATAGTTTTTGTAATTGTCGTAGTCCTAGTCGTATGGGTGGCAGCAGGAGTAGTGGAACGAATCGAGGATTTAGCTATAGCAGCGTAGATGGCGTATGCATCGGACTGGTAGCAGCCGTCGTCTAACGTGTTAGCTGCCATGGAAGGCGAGAAGACGAAACTAGTCGTTATAGCAGCAAGAGTATTGATAATACTATCACTGACGTTGGCAGGTCACGTTGGAACATCGGTTGGCGAAGCCAGAGTCGCAGCCACATCTCTACTATCATCAGCAGTGGCAGCATACTCAGGGTATTGTTTACGCTAGTATTACTAGTCGTGCCAGCGTCGGTGCTCATTTTGATGTTCGTGCCCTCGCTGGTGTAAGTGGTCGTGCTGCCAGGAACGGCAGTTGCGTTGGCAGTGGTAGTCGCAGCAGTAGGTGCACGAGCCGCGGAAGTTGCAGGTGCAGTCGTCGTTGCAATACGTTCCCCACATAGTAGCGTTTGAACTTGAGGGTCCTTGATGGTATTTCAGCGTTGGCCCTGTCTTGTACAGTGGCCCTTTGTTGTTGAGACCGCCACGGGTTTGGCAGCTTGGACAACAATGATTCGACATGTTTTGCGCGGTCGGCCGTTGTTGTTGGGACCTGTGTGGCCTCGGCTGCCTGGATCGCTATGGCCTGCCTTGCCATGTTGACCTTCGTTGCTCGGAACGTTGCGGTGCTGGCTGCGTGGGCCGCCAGCGCCTGCCTTGCCAGGTCGGCCGTTGCTGCTGGACCCCCTGCTGCTCTGTAGCTGATTGGACCGCTGTGAGCCGTGTACCGCCTGCGCATCGGGGTGCTTTGGGGCCAATCTGTCATTACTCCACCTGGGGTCCACATGCCGGGGTCTGCCCGCACGGGGTTCCAAGCACATCGCTGCACGAGTCAACTGTTCCGGGTGCGCGTTCGCAGCATAGACCTGCACCCACGGGAGCAATCGTTGTAGCCCGAGCCGCAGTAGTGGCTGCAGCGGTAGTTTTGTTATTCGTGGTGGTCGAAGTCGGAAACGTAGACGATGTGTTGGTTCTAGTGCGTATGTGTGTGATTGCCTTGCGGGATTTGGCATTTGCAGCCGCAACTTTGGCACTCGCGGCTGTAGTGGTCACAAACCTCGTAGTGTTCGCAGGAATTACTGCGAGTGTAGTAGCAGTGGCGACGATGGTAAAAACAGCAGCAGTCGCGCTGATAGTAGTCGTAATCTCATATTTTACCACTACCAGTCTAGATGCCGCACATGATGTAGCTGTGCTCAGTTGCATTGTGAAGTTCAGTAGCGGCGCCATTGGTTGCAATAGTAAGGATGGTTGGCGAAGTGGTCGTAGTTGTCGCATCGCCCGTGGCAACGACATTTGAGCGTGAGTAGCAGTAGTAGTCGCAGCCGCAGTGGTTCTATCCATCGTAATGACATTGCTGTATGTGCAGATGGTACGGAGGATGTAGTGGTGATGGTATTGGCTGCAGTGATCATATACTTTTTGCACTGGTCGTAACATCTGAATGCGATACAACCATACGTATACGCAAGAGCGGGCAGCGCTCAGCCAGACCCCAAAGGCGGAGATGTGCATGGCGTGTGTGTGTGTGTGTGTGTGGTTGACGCTTCCCGTCGTGCTGGCTGCGTGTGGTTGTTGCTGATTCGTTTTCCTCTTCCTCCCCGTCTGCAGCGGGGTTTCTTGTGGGCCTCCTGGAGACCTAGGGGGCGGCCTCTTCGCTTTTTGTGCAGCAAGCTCTCGGTGACTTTTGGGTCCCCAGGACCCCTCAGGGAATCCCCCCCGAGTCTCCTGGGTTCCGTGAAGACCTCCTCACCCTGAGAAGCTGCCCAGATCAATGCAAAGCCAACCAATGCAATGCAATTTGGCGCAACGCAAATCAGTTCAAAGCAACTGTGCAACACGCATAATACAATGCGGTCGAAATCAAGGACACCGCAACATTATGTATAGCAAACCGTAACAACACAATGGCACGCAGTGCGAAGCAACGCGAACCACACACTGGCCTAATAACATTACATGTGGCACGTCTGTATTTGTATATGTACATATAGCTATCTATCTCTCTTTCTCTCTCTCCCTGTCTCTCTCATGTGTTTGTGTTTGCTCTCTCTCTCTCTCTCTTTCTCTCGCTCCCCCTCTCTTCCCTCAGCGCTCAGGAAGCACTCATATGCGACCACTGTGTTCTTTGGACCCCAGGTGATAGCTCAGCTACCCCTGATGTTGATGGCAGCCTGCCATCAGGAGAAAGACTACCCCTATTGGAAGTCGCGCCAGGATCATCATCTCGAACACTTCTAGCTGCCATGCCCGAAGCCATTCTGGCCGAGATTTCGTCTTGCTCTGGCTGCCTGAGGCTGCTTCGGAAGTTCACTTCCGCCTCGCAGGGAAGAGGCCTGGCCACAGAGATGGTCGCAGCGATTCCGCGTGTGTGGCTTGGCCTCTGCGCCGTCCTGTCCCTCGGGACCGCTGCCGCCGACACGGGCCCAGCCCAGGCTTGGCAGTCTCTCCTCATCTTTCTCATCCTCCTCATCCTCCTCATCATCCTCCTCATCATCCTCCTCATCCTCCTCCTCCTCCACACCTCTGCTCCTCCTCCTCCTCCTTCTCCTCCTCCTGCTCCACCCTCCTCCTCCTCCTCCTCCTCCTCCTCCTCCTCCACCCTCCTCCTCCTCCTCCCTCCTCCTCCTGACTCCTCCTCCTCCTCCTCCTCCTCCTCCTCCTCCTCCTCCTCCTCCTCCTCCCCCTCCTCGCCCCTCCTGCCGCTGCTTCTCCTCCTCGCCCCCCCCCCCTGGAGGAGAAGAACGGCAGCCTGGAGGAGGAAGAGGCGAACGAGACGCTGCAGACGCAGGCCGAGGAGCTGGCGTGCCTGCGCTGGGAGGGCGAGGGCGGCTGCGAGGCCCTCCGCGACCAGGCGCGGTGCCTCGGCGGGCGCGACGGGAGGCCCTGGGCGGCGTGGAAGGGGCTGCTGGTCGCGGGCCAGCCCTGCTCCTGGTGTGGGGGCGAGAGGTGCTCGGCCACGCGTAAGAGTGGCCCTTACCGGCCTCGAACGTATCCCTACCCCTGAGATTGACACGCCAGAAGGCGATGACAATCTTAGGGATCCGCCCTCAAAAAGAGGGGAACCCCTAAGATTGGCACCGTGATGAGGCGGTGCCCAGCATAGGGATAGGGATGTGTTCCAGGCTGGTCAGACCCTTCGCCGGAGTGACCCTTGGTGCGGGGCTCCTCGGGGCCCCTCCGATCGCCGAGCGCCATGCGACGGCGGCTGCCTGCGCGCCAGGATCTGGCCGCCCCTTGCGCCCCCTGCCTCCGCGCACCACCGGTCGCCCCGCGCACCACCGGTCGCCCCGTGCACGTATGGCCGAGAGGTGCGGCGAGGGCAGCGCGGCCCTCTGCGTGCCGCACGACTGGGTGCGGCAGCGCGCCGGCATCTCCACGGCCAACTGCAGCAGCGGGGCGGGGCCCGCGGAGGCGGCGGCCACGGCCGCGGCGGCCCCCAACGCCAGCGCCGGCGGCGGGGTTCGCTGGGAGGAGCCGGAGCGCGGCGCGCGGTGCGCGGCCGACAGGACGGGGGGGGGAGGGTGAGGTAGAACGACGCGAAGATCGGGACAACACCGGATCGGGATCACTCGAAATCTCTGAGAATCGGCGGGTTTGGAGGATGTATTGGGCGCCGCGGCCGCTCCAGAGCGTTCCGGAACGCTCTGAGAGCGCTCCGGAACGCTCTGGAGCGATTTATCCCGATCCTAGCCCTGTTTTATGAGGGCACGGGCGCAGGTGGCGGAGGACGAGAACACAGACTCGGAGGAGGAAGGGGTACCCGTGCCGCTGACCCTCCCCCGTTTTCCTTTTTGGGGGGCTTTCTTGGAGGCCCTCGTCGCCACCGCTGGATTCGCCTCGAGAGAAGTCTGGGGAGCAGCGGTATGCGTACCTCTTTGTCCCCCCAGAGACGGGCAGACATGGCTGGCCATCGCGAGAGAGCCACATGTTGTCGTTGCGAGGGGCTAGCGAAGCGCTGCTTCCATACAGTGGAGGCCAGTCCACAAGAAACCTTCCACAAGAAACCCAACCCTGAGAATCCAGGACGTCCATCGATTTTTGGTGTGGGAACGTCGCGCTTTCCATCGCAAAACTATCGGAACCTAAGAACCCAGGGCACCCTGGAGGCAAGCAGGCTGCAAGCAGGGCACCCTGAAGGCATGCGCCTCCGCTGTGTGGCGAGGCTTTTGCTGACTGCGTCTCTGCAACGTATTGGAGCCAGCTGCCGTCAGGAAATGACGTCTGCCGGCGTGGCGGAGTCGGGGGCTCCGCGGCCCTCGCTGTGAAACAAGTTCCTGTCGTCGGAGGCGAGAAGCCGCGCAGTTTTGCAAAGTACTGTGCTGTTGCCCTCGCCTCTCCCCTTTCCCCCCTTCCCTCCTCCTTCCTCCTCCTCCTCCTCCTCCTCCTCCTCCTCCTTACCAGGACGCAGTGCTGGTGCAACCCCCACCGCCGCTCACTGCTGCAATATGCACTGGCTGCGTTCCGGCGCGCTCGCACTCGGCCCGGACATGTCTTCTGCACGAGTTCTCCCTGGCCTAGCATACGACAATCTGTTCTGCCGATGCACCGTCTAGGTTCTGGACGCCCGAGATGGGCACGGAAAGAACGGGTACAATGCCCAACAGCAGTTCCTGCCCACTTTGAACAGGACTCGCTGTCCGCGCCGCCGCGGCCTGTGTCCGTTCGAGACAGGAGGCCGCCTGCCCAACAGCGGCCGCTGCTGGTTTGGGACAACACTTGCTGCTGGGCATTGTACCCATTTCGGGGGCGGACAGACCCCCCAACAGTGACACGTCGATTGGTGAATTGTCCATCCCCGACCCTTTTTTCCGTACCCCCTTTCGGGCGTCCACATCGGTGCGGCTTCTTGCGTGCGTGCGTCGGGGGCGCGGGCCCTCGGAGCCTTTTCGGCTGCGGGGGGCGGGCAGCGGCTCCGGGAGCGCCTGCGCCCCCCCCCCCCCCCCTCGAGAGATCGAGCACGAGTGCTTCCCGCGACACTGCGGCGCCCCAGTGGGCCCCGCCCGAATCGCAGCATTCTCGCGCCGAGGTTGGCGGCGGCAAGCACAACAATCGGACCCCGGCGGCCGCCTCCTCGCGCGCGCCGACCAGCATCGAACATAGTTGCGCTTGAGTTCGAGGAGGGGGGTGGTGCGGCACACCTGCCCCAGACCAGTCCTGGGCTCAGGCTCGGCGCATCTGCCTTCCTGGCTCGGCCAGGAGGGCGTGTGCACCGATCGTGGTGCCAGGAGGGGCTCGGCGAGGGCCAGTGTGGGGCGTCCTATCGGGTCTGATTGGGTGGCCAGGCTTCGGACGACTCAGCGTTTCTTCTTGTTGCCCGGCAGAACGGCTACGGCCTCGGGCCGTAGCGATTTCGGCTCCAGCAGTTAGAGAGGCTCGGGCACGCACCCTGGGGCGGGTCCAGCATCCGACCCGCGCCGCTCGCTCGCCGGGCAGGCCCGCCGCTGCGCTCCGTGTGGCCCGCCATGCCCTGCCGCCGGCGCGGCCGCCGCGGCGCGGTCGCGGCAGCGGTCGGCGCAGCCCTGGCGGCGGCCGCGGGGCGCTTGCTGGAAACCTTCGTCGGGCCGGCCGCGGGGCCCGCCACGCTGCGCGACGCGCGCCTGCGTGCTGCGGCCGCCAGCCCCGGCCGCGGGGTGCGTGCTCCAGCCGCGGCCAGACACGTCGGCGCGGGCAGCGCGGAGCGTTAGAGCGGCGTCCAGTATGTTTACTGGGTCTAAGCTTGCCAGGCGTGGCGTGTTCAGTGCAGGGGAAAGAACGGCCCGGGCAAAGGCACCGTGATGCAGCGCCAGTTCCGCCCGAAGGACGGGTCGCCAGAGGAGGTGGAGCGGGCACGGCTGGAGGCCGTCGAGGCGTTGCGGCGGCACGGGAGGGAGGACCAGCTCGGGCGGGCCCGCTCTGACGGCAGCGGCAGCGCGGAGCGCCAGAGCGGTGTCAAGTGCGTGGCTTGGGACAGAACACATCAGGCGTGGCGTGTTCAGCGCCGAAGACGGAACGGCGCAGACAAAGGCACCATGAAGCAGCCTACGCTCCGCCCGAAGGACGGGTCGCCAGAGGAGGTGGCGCGGGCGCGGCTCGCCGCCGTCGACGAGCGGCGGCGGCTCGAGGGGGAGGCCGCGCGCTCGGGCGTCTCCGCGCTGGCGGCTGCGACCGTGCAGAAGGCCAGAGCGGCGTCCAGCACGTCTTCCTGGAACAAACAGTGCCAGGCGTGGCGTGTTCCACACGCGAGAAAGAGCGGCCAAGACCGAGGTTGCAGGTAGAGTTCACAGTTCCGCCCGAAGGACAGGTCGCCGGAGGAGGTGGAGCGGGCGCGGCTCGCCGCCTTTGGCGCTGCGGCGGCTTGAGGAGGAGGACCGCGCCCTCGCGCCCGCAAGCTCGGGCGAGCGCCGCGCTGGCCCCAACATCGCGGAGCGCCAGAGCGGCGTCCAGCACATCTTCTGGGCCAGACACAGACAGTCGTGGCGTCTCGACTGCAGCTACAGGTTGCGGCAAGGTTAGGGGGCCACATGCGAACCCTACCCCTCAGAACTCGTGCGGGGTGCGGGTAGTGCTCGCACGTGGCCCCCTGGCAAGCAGCCCCGACCCCGCCCGAAGGACGGGTCGCCGGAGAGGAGGCGGAGCGGGCGCGGCTCGCCGCCGCCTTTGGCGCTGCGGCGGCTCGATGGGGGAGGCCACGCGCTCGGGCGCCGCGCAGCTCGGGCGCGCCCTGCGCCGGCCGCAGCACCGCGGGGAGGTGCCCGCCGCGCCCGCCGGGGGCGAGGATCGGCTGGCTACCCTTCCGCGGACGCTGCCCCGTCGACGACGGCGCCTTCGAGCTCTTGGCGAGGCAGCCCGCCGAGGTGCAGTCCATCGCGGATGCCGCGCTGCTGCACGGCGGCCACGCCGGGTCGCGACGTCCTCGACGGGCTGCTTCTGGAGTCACAGAAGCTGTTCGACGGGGTGAGTGGGGTCCTTCGCACCACGGTCGGCTACACAGGCGGTAACACGCTGAGGAAGCCCACGCACGAGAGCGTGCAACTTGGGGACGGGCAGGGTGCTCCGAAGCAATCCGCATAGAGTTCGACCCTGAGCTGATCACCTACGACGCGCTCCTCACTCACTTTGACCGCATTCGCGAGCGCACGCCAGCGCCAGTGGGCTTGGCGTTCGCGGGAGGGGGGCACAGCACCGCACTGCCGCTCTGCAGGCTGGGACCAAGACGCAGCACCACGCGGCAGTCTGGCACCACGACTAGGAGCAGAAGAAGGCCCTGCAGGCACGCGCCAGACGAGGCGCCCCGGACTTCCGCGCCGCGCGCCCGGGGTACCCGGCACGACGCGGAGAGACACCGCCAAAAGTCCTACCAGAACAGGGCTGCAGCGTGCAGCGGCGTGCAGATTCCGCCCCTACTCCTCCGTCCTCCCCCTCCCCCTTCCCCCTCTGCTCCTCCTCCCCGGCGTGCTCCTCCTCCCCGTCGTGCTCCTCCTCCTCCTCCTCGTCCGCCTCCTCGGCCTCCTCGTCCTCCTCGTCCTCCTAGTCCTCCTCGGCCTCCTCGTCCTCCGCCCTCCTCCTCCCCCCGCTCTCGCAGGGCCTGCAGGTGCCGAGGGGGGCGGAGAGCCGCGGTGCGCCAGTGGCCCCTCCGTCGGGGGCCTGGCCCGTGGGCCGGGCGCCTGCTGCCCCCTCCTTCGAGCGGCGCGCGGGCCGCCCACGGGGCGCAGCGGGATCTTTTCCGCGCTCTCGCCTTCCGCTTGCGGCCCTCCTGCCGCGCCGCCCCCATCGTTGGGCGCCTCTTTCGGGCCAGGGGGAGATTGGGAAAGGGGGGGGTACGAAATTTGCTGCATGCAGCTGGTTCTGGCCCCACCGAGGGGCCCATTCCTCGATACATAGCCGCCTCTGGCGCCGGGGGGTGCCAGGAAAATCAGCTACGTGAGCTGATTCTCAAACCCCGCCTTTGCTATCCCCCCTTTCGCCCGACCCGACTCTACTGTGCACGGCATGAGCTGGGGGTCGGAGCGGCTCTGGAGGCTCACTGCTCCTGCCTGTCACTGTCGCTGGCGACGCGACTCGGCGGCATCGCGATGCAGACGGGCCTTGCTTTTGCGCCATTCCGGGGGCGCATCGGTGTTGGGGGGGCTCTGCGCGCGCGTGCTCGACTGCACGGCCTGGCAGTCTGCAGCGACGCCCCCCCCCCTGAACAACTAGTTCTTGTTGTCCGACCCTGGAGCTCCCGATCCCTGGGGCCGATTTTTCACCCCTGGGTTATTGAAAACCCCAGCGACCTAAAGCGCCCTCCCCCCCCGGAGGCCGAACACGGAGCGACTCGTTCACATTGCAGTCAACCCGCATAGTAAGGACGGGCAACCTTCAGAGGGTACCCTTTGCCTCCTTGCCCCCTCGGCCCATCCTCAGCGACCTTCGCTGGCCAGCCTCGTTCGACAAAAACGTTCACACGGGCCTCCAAGGCCCTACCGCGCATCCTCATGATAATTACGAGTTTACTGTACATCGCCGCTGGATCGGCGATAAGACAGCGCATCCTCGGAGATGCCACGACAGCGCATCCTCGGAGACCTGGGTCTTGGGAGCCCTGGGGGGGGAGCCCTGAGCCCTCGGATTCCCCCGCCTCCGCACCCCCCCGGGAACGCCGCCGTGAGGCGCGTGCCGGGCACCAGCCTCACCATGGGGCGTGTCGTGTCCGACCCTTCACCTCACTCCCTCCACCTCCTCCTCCTCCTCCACCTCCTCCTCCACCTCCTCCTCCTCCTCCACCTCCTCCTCCTCCTCCTCCTCCTTTTCCGTTGCTCGGACATTCGGGCTATCCTCCCCCTCCTTCTCCTCCTCCTCCTCCTCCTCCTCCTCCTCCTCCTCCTCCTGTTCCCCCCCCACCTCTCTCCCAGGATGGAGGGCTCCGAGCGCTTCAACAGGTACTACTGGACCTTCTCGGCCGCCTCGGCCGGCGAATGCCGGGCCATCTGCGCCTCGCAGCCGTACTGCAGAGGCTTCGGCTTCGAGGCTGCCGGCCGGGTCTGCAGGGCGTGGTGGCACTCCAGCCCCCGGAGGAGGGCCAGCGGAGGCCGCGCCGGCCCTCTCGCGGGGCGCAGCTCTCCGCTCCGAAGCCGCTCCATGGTGCCCTCCCGGGGCCCATCTCCTGCGGCAGCTTCTGGGTTCGGGAGACTCACCACCCACCAAACCACCCCAGCCCAACCCGAAGGCTCAGATTGACCCTCGATTTCTAGTGGGGGGGGGGTCGGGGAATATCGAACAAAAACACATGTGGAACCCTTACCCCCCCCCAACCCGAAATTCTTTACGCTTCGCGTATCCCCACCAGCCCATCTCACAGCAGCAACTCTTGCGAAGCATGCCGACAGTCGTGTTTTTCAGGCGTGTGTCCGCTTGGCCCCGCATATCTCCCCTGTTCCTCCTTCCTTCCGCCTCCTTGTACATCCTCCTTGTGGGGGGAGCGGGAGAAGGACGAAGCGGAGGAGGAGGGAGAGAAAGTGCTCCTCGTGTGTGAGTCGTTCGGGCTCCTCGTGGTGTGAGTCGTTCGGGCGCCTCGTCCTGGTGTGAGTCGTTCGGGCCTCTCCTTGTGGTGTGAGTCGTTCGGGCTCTTCGTGGTGTGAGTCGTTCGGGCCCCTCGTCCTGGTGTGAGTCGTTCGGGCTCCTCGTGGGGCCTCTTGGGGGCCTCTTGGGGGCCTCTTGGGGGCCTCTTGGGGGCCTCTTGGGGCCTCTTGGGGCCTCTTGGGGGCCTCTTGGGGGCCTCTTGGGGGCCTCTTGGGGCCGCTTGGGGGCCTCTGGGGGGCCTCTTGGAGGCCTCTTGGGAGCCTCCTGGGGGCCTCTTGGGGCCATCTTGGGGCCTCTTGCGACCTCCTTTGAAGCGCAAATGAGAGCTGCCCCCTGAGAAGGACAAAATGAGCCCAAAACCTTCGTAAAAACAATGATTTTGCTATGAAGGAAGATTAGCGCGGCCCCCTCAGGAGGCCAAAATGGGGCCACAACCGTTGTAAAATCAATGATTTTGGCTTCAAAGACGAGCTGAGGCACCAAACTCCCCCCCCCCCTCGGGGCCAGAATCCTCGTGAGGGTCGTCGTTTTTGGGCCCTCCCAGACGTCGAAAAAGACCCCCCTGACGACCCGCGGAACTCCCTCTCCAGGTCCAGGGGGAGGGGGTAGGGGGAGGGGTAAACCCCTCCCCGAAGGGGAAAGAAGGGGGGGTGAGGACAGAGCGGGCTCTCTAAACCACTCACGCCCAAAGGGCTGGTGGGATTCGGGTCTTTGGGTTGGGATTTGTCTGGTAGGTAGTCAGAGACGGGGGTCAATGCAAACGGGGGTCAGCCAGAGCGCCGGATCTTGCAGGATCCTGCAGGGCCAGGGGCGCACTGACCCGGGTTTGGGCGCATAATCCTGTAGGATCCTGCAGGGCCCCGCAAGGCCCGACTGACCCGGGTCTGCATTGAACCGGGTCAGTGCTTCCCCGAAACGTTCGGTCGACGCTGGGGTGTGGGACACCCCCGCTGGGGCTTCCTGGGCTGCAGACCTCCTCCTAGCTCCGACGTGGCGAAAACGTTGCAGCATCGTTGAAAGTCACGCCCGGAGCCCTGGACCCCATCTTTCTGCGCCACTGCTCGAGCTGACGCGATCTGCGAGGGCCCCCGGGCCCGAGAAGAGCCGAAAACTCCCAGCTCCAAAAACTTGCAACTCAAGGATCTCAGGGGACATCCCTCAGGCTCTGAACCCCAGCCACTTTTCAGAGATGTGGCCTGCAGGGATAGGTGAGGGTTCACGTGTGGCTCCCTGATGTCCGCTTGTGATTATTACATGATTCCCCCCCCTCCTGGGCTGATGAATAGACCCCGCGGGGCGCGAAACAGTTTCGTTTAATCACGCTCGCTTGGCCCAAGCGCCCCACTGCAGCGGAGGCGCTGCTGTCCCCCTCCGCTGAAGTGGCGCCGCTTGCGTCGCGACGTTGTGTCAGGATCATATATATATATATATATATATATACCCCTCGGGGCGAGGCCGGGGGCCCCATGACAGGTGCCTCCACCCCCCATGGGGGGACGGGGGCTCATTTTCCCTATGTTTTTACACGATTTCCGCGTCCTGGGCCTGGGAGGCCGCCGCCTCCAACCCTCCATGGGAGGACGGGGCGGCCGGGGAGGTCCAAAATAGTCCAGGAGGGCATCCAGAGGCTCCCCAGACGGCCCAAGCGGGCCCCGAGTCGCCGAAAGACCGCTCCAGGACGCCCAAGATAGGCTCAAGACGGCCCGAGAGGCTCCCCAAGGCACTCCACGACGCTTCCAGACGCCTCTCAAAGCGCTTTACGAGGCCGAAAGCGCTTATTTTACGAAGGATTTGGACACATTTTGCTTTTCCCGCCTTCTCAGCTTTCCGACGCTCCGCGACGGCTCAAAGACCCCCGCGGACGCCCCAAGAGAGCCCAAGAGGCCTCCAAGAGGAGCTCAAGACGGCTCTGGGGGCGAGGCCGGGGGCCCCAGGACAGGTGCCCCCACCCCCCATGGCGGGACGGGGGCTCATTCTCAATGTGTTTTTGCAGGGTTTCCGCGTCCTGGGCCTGGGAGGCCGCCGCCTCCAACCCCCCCATGGGAGGACGGGGCGGCCGGGGAGGTCCAAAATAGTCCAGGAGGGCATCCAGAGGCTCCCCAGACGGCCCAAGCGGGCCCCGAGTCGCCGAAAGACCGCTCCAGGACGCCCAAGATAGGCTCAAGACGGCCCGAGAGGCTCCCCAAGGCACTCCACGACGCTTCCAGGCCAGACGCCTCTCCAAAGCGCTTCACGAGGCCGAAATCGCTTATTTTACGAAGGTTTTGGATACATTTTGCTTTTCCCGCCTTCTCAGCTGTCCGACGCTCCGCGACGGCTCAAAGGCCCCCCGCGGACGCCCCAAGAGAGCCCAAGAGGCCTCCAAGAGGGGCTCAAGACGGCTCTGGAGGGTCTCAAGACGGCCCAAAACGCGCTCAAGACGGGCGAAGAGAGCCCCAAGACAGCCCAAGCGGGCCCTGAGTCGCCGAAAGACCGCTCCAGGACGCCCAAGATAGGCCCAAGACGGCCCGAGAGGCCCCCCAAGGCACTCCACGACGCTTCGAGACGCATCTCCAGAGCGCTTCAAGAGGCCGAAATCGTCAATTTTTCAAGGTTTTCGAACGATTTTGGCCTTCCAACCTTTTCGGCTGTCCGACGTTCCAAGACGGCTCAGTAGGCCCCCAGGAGCGCCCCAAGACGGCCCAAGAGGGCCCCAAGAGGGCCCCAGAGTCGCCCAAGACAGCCCAACAGAGCCCCAAGACGGCCCCAAGATGCGCCCAAGACGGGGACCACGACTCCAAGATTCGACCATTCGGCTTGAAGAGTGCCCCAGGAGGCCCCAGGGAGCCCCCAAGAGGCCCCAGGAGGCCCTCAAGAGGCACCCAGGAGGCCCAAACGAGGCCTAAAGAGGCCACGAAACAGCCCCGAGGAGACCCCACAACGGTGCCAAAACGGCTACCGAGACTGCAAGGAGGAGGAGCAGGAGGAGGAGGAGGAGGAGGAGGAGGAGGAGGAGGAGGAGGACAAGGACCAGTGTACATCCAAGAGCCATCAACCATGTTGCAATGAACGCTCCCGCCTAGCTTCTTCTTCGTAGGCTCCTACGGGAATTATTTGTTCATTTCGGGAAGTGCTCCATTTGACGGCAACTGCCTGAGAATCCTCAATCGTGACAAGACGCCGTTCCTGGAACTTCAGCGCAGCGAAGCAACATGACGGTTGCGCCCTGGCATTCCTAAACCACGCCGGAAGGTCGTTCCTGGAACCTCAACGCCGCGAATCCGCTTTATTGCTGCGCCCTGACGCTCGTAAACCCTGCCAGCACACCATGCCTCGGACGTCAACCAAACGAATCCCCCTAACGGTGGCAAACCTTTCAGACGACTGGGCGCGGCGCCAGGGCGCCTACCACGTGTTGAAGAGGAGCCGCCCTCGGTCCTGCCAGCGGCTGCAAACACCGACATCGGAAAGCACGCGGCGCTGGGGCGATAGTCACGTTTTGAAAACAAACAGCCGCCCCTCCATCCTTGAAGCTGCTGCGACTTGTCGATGATGCTCCGACCGATCCGCCTGCCCCTCTTATGTGCGAGCTCGCGTTCACAATCGGGGAAGTCCGCGCTAGAACCTAAGCGCGCGCGAAGCGCGCGCGTGGTTCTAGTATATATATATATACACATATCCGAAGCGAAGTTTACCCTCTTTCAGGCTGACCACTGACGTGCCACAGTCGTCGTCGTCGTCCTTCGTCGTCGTCGTCGCCGTCGTCAACTAAACTACAGCGGGCCTACGCAGCACCCCCCTCGCCCACCCCCATGGGACATCCGCTATGCGTCGTCGTCGTCTTCGGTCGTCGTCGTCGTCGACGACGGCGAGCCTGCGCAGCAACCCCACCCCATGGGGCATCCGAAGTGCGTCGTCGTCGTCGTCATCATCGTGTCGTCGTCGTCGTCGCAGTCGTCGTCGGCGTCGGCGTCGTCGTCGCTGTCGTCGTCGTCGACGACGATTACAGCGGGCATGCGCAGACCCCCCCCCATGGAGCATCCGCATTGCGTCGTCGTCCGCCGTCGCCGTCGCCGTTGCCGTCTCCGTCGTCGTTGTCGTCGTCGTCGTCGTCGTCGTCGTCGCCGTGGAACGTATTGTGCTGGAGGGGGGTGAAGGGCGGAGAAGCAGAAGGAGCCCTTTCCTCCTGCGTTTGTCGCTCATCCTCCCCTCTTCCTGTTCTTGTTTGTAGTCCTGTCGGCACCGCCCGCCAGCTGAGGTGCCTCTTCCCTCCGCCTCGTCCTTCTCTACTGCCTGTGGCCATTTGGCCCCAAACGCCCTGCTATAGCGGAAGCGTTGCTGTCCCCCTCCGGTGAAACGGCGCCGCTTGCGTTGCGCCTGTCGCCGTCTCGCTGGCGGCCGGGCGTCGGCGCCAATCACCGGCGACGCCGCCGTGTGTTTCCATTTGGCGGGGCGCCCCCCCCCGCGATTCGCTCGAGCAAGGGGAACCGTTTTTAGAAAATCAATCACGCCCCCCCCCCCCCCCCCCGTGTTTTGAGTCTTCACAGGCCGACATCACGCCCCGACCCCGCCTGTCGAGGCGGGCTTATTAGCCGTGGCGACGCGGAGCCACGCGGAGCTTCCAGGGGAGGTTTCTTGGAGAAAGGGCGCCGGGGGCGCCCGGGGAGGGCCGCCGCTGCTTCGGCCCGGCCTTCCTCCGAGCATCGATTCCACGGTCCCGAGCCCCGACGCGGGCGACGAGTGCGTCAGGTCTGGGCGCAGCAAACGGCGGCGAGTACTCCAGATTTCGTAATAAAAGGGAGGGGGTCTGGACCCTCCAAGACAAGCCATTTCAGACCTCCCCCGTGGGAGAGCGCTCCAAAGCATCGTCCCCAGACCCCCCAGGCCCTCCAAGATAGCTTGGAAGAGACCCCCCCCCGAAATGAGACCCCCTCCTTTTATTACGAAATCTGGAGTACAGCCCGGACGTCGGGCGTTTCGAAAAATTCAGAACGAATCGTTTTTTCATAGTTTTCGGCCTTCGGGGGCCCCTGCCGGGCCTGGGGGCCGTCAGAAAACAGTTCGGAATGAAAACAGGTCCCGGGGAAGCGGTCGAGAGGTCGTGGGCCCGCGCCCTGAAAAAACCTGGACGCAGGATCGCTGGGACCATCGGTTCCACGGCCCCGAGCCCCGACGCGGGCGACGAGTGCGTCAGGTCCAGGCAGCAACGGGCCACGAACACTCAGTGGATGCTCTGGAAGGGCCCCGTTGGGCCGTCGGGGGAGAACCCACCGGCTCCGACATGAGCTTTTCGATTGTGGTTGTGGCCGATTGGACCGCCTCGGGACGCCACACCGACCGCGGCCAATAATCATCGAGCTGGGGATCTGGTGTTCCGACGATTCTTCGCGTGCGCAAGACCCCCCCCGCGCGCGTGAAGTGTCCTCGATGTGGCTGTGGCCGCGTGCTGCCCCCGCAGGGAGGCGCGTCCTTGGCCTCGGAGCTTTCCCCAGGGTCGGCTCTTCATTCCGAGCCGTTTTGCTGACGCCTCCGGGGGCCCAGCAATTTGCGGCGTCTAAAAATGGTGTCGTTACGGCGGGGTGTTGTTTGCGATCGGTGCCATTGGGGTTTGGGGGCCATTGTTTGCGCGGTGGAAAAGTTTATCGAGGTCCCCGCTTGCCCTTCAGGGTGCCCCCCACGGTGCCGGTTGCAAACCACACCCTTTGCAAACCACACCCTTCGGAGTCGCCGAATATGGGCCTGGGAGTCCGAGGGCGGAGAAAAATCTCAGGGCCCCTTTCCTTCAGAACTCCTCCTCTTCCTCCTCCTCCTTCAGAACTCTTCCTTGCTTCAGCCACGCGCAAAGGGGGAAAGGGCTTACTAGAAGCACCCTTGCTTCTTCGAAGGCGCCGGGCCTGATCCGCAGACGTGGGGCCAGCGCCTTGTCAGAAGCAGCCTTGCTTCTAAGAAGCCTTGCCCCGTCCCTCCAGCCCCTTGGTGCGCGCCGCCACTTGCTGCCCCCGCGCGCCAGGGTGGCCGCGGCGCCCGCCGCAGGTCTGCAGCAAGGCCTTGCCGTCGCGGCCGCGCGCGCGCTGCCTGATGTGGGCGGCTTCGAGGCGGGCGACGCCGACCGCGCCGCTGGAGAGCGCCCCAGCTCTCCCCCGGCGCTGGCGGGTGATCCGCGGAGGGCGTGGGCACGCCAGCGCCACGCCCGACCAGGGCCGTTCTGGGCCCCACAGGATCCCTGAGGTGACCGCAGGAGGTCTGTCGTGCTGCCCCCCCTCAGTAAGCCTTGGGCTGGGCATGCAGCCTATCCTCCCCGTCCTTCCCCTCCTCGCCTTCCCCTCGTGCTCTCACGCAAGGTCCTCGGCAGTGGCTGCCGTGGGGGGAGAGTTCTTTTCCCAGTTCAGTTGGGGTCCGAATCCGTCAGTAAGCCCACGCGAAACATAACTGGGTCCCATGTGAAGATGTGGGTTCATCACGTACCCACCGCAGTTACAGGCTCAGGCATCCAACTTCTTCAGAAGATTCGGGCGAAGGGCTTTCATCGTTTTCGGCCTCTGGGGGGCCCTCGCCGGGGAGCTTCTGCAGGGGACTCCGCATGGAAAAAAGCAGGACGTCGCGGTCCACCGTGTCGACCCTCGTGGCCTCGGCCCAGGAGGGCGCAGGCACCACGCCACGGGCCCAGGGTGGCCCTGGCCGGGCACGGTGGCGGCCCACGATTGCCTCCTGCGGCAGGCGATGCCGGCGCCGAGCCTGGGGGCGCCCTGGCGGCCTGGACGCGGTGGGTGCCCGCGGGGGGGCTGGTTGTGGTCGCCCTGGCGTGCGCCTGCCTGGTCGCGCGTGCGCGGGCGGCCCCGAGGATGACGAGGGCAGGCTCCCTCGAGGAGGGCGAGGGGTACCTGGACGAGGACTGGTGGGGCCTAGGCTTCCTAGATGGGGTTCGAGCAGATGGGGTCGGAGGATCGCACCCTATGGTCGATGCATCGCCGATGCGGCGCGATGCGGAACCCGATTTGCTTCACGTCGACGGCGCCGATGCATCGCCGACGTCGACGATGCATCGCCAGTGCGTCGCCGATGCATCGCCGATTCATTGCCGATGCATTGCCGATGCATGGCCAGGCATCGCCTTTGTATCGGCGATGCGGCGCGATCCTCCGACCCCATCTACTGCGGGCGGCCTCCGAAGTCCAGGCGGCGTGGGGAGAGATCATGGCGGGCCTCTGCTCGCCCTGGTCGGGGACCCGTGGGCCTCGGGTCGGAAGACCCCCTGCAGAAGGCAGGGTCGAGGGCTCTGGTCGTGATGTTTTGTGCGTGGTGTGGGGAGCTTTCGGGCTACCGCGCGCGTACGCTGCGCGCAAAGCCTCCCGGCACATCTCCCGAGAGGGGCCCAGCGAGCAGAGTTTGGCGAGGAGGCTGGCCTTCGCTGGAGGGCCCAAGTGCTCTTTCCAGAATCGCATCGATCGTGACAACGACGACCACGACGACCACGACGACGACAACGACCATGAACATCACGATGATGGTAACGATGACGATGATGGTGATGATGACGACTATTATGATGACGATGCTGCTGCTGCTGCTGATTCCCCATATCCTAAGATGGGGTTCTTGTTATTACTTGGACGCCTCCTACTCCTTCTCCTTCCTCCTCCTCTTTTCTCCTCCCCTCCTGTCGGACATACTCAGACTTGCTCATACACAGACTTACTCATACTCAGACTTACTCATACTCAGACCTACTCATACTCAGACTTACTCACACTCAGACATACTCATATACAGACTTACTCATACACAGACTTACTCATACACAGTATTAGTCATACCCAGACGTACACATACACAGACTTACTCATACACAGACTTACTCATACTCAGCACCCCTAAGGGGAGCCGCCAGGGGTGGTTGCACGGGCTCGTTCGCGGCCATTTTGTGGGGATGTCTCAGGCGGTTTGCCTGTTTCTGTGCCCAACATCCTTCGCTTTCGGAGCAGATTTGGAGGATGTCTCGAGCGAGGCGCTCATTTCAGCACCCCTAAGGGGAGCCGCCAGGGGTGGTTGCACGGGCTCGTTCGCGGCCATTTTGTGGGGATGTCTCAGGCGGTTTGCCTGTTTCTGTGCCCAACATCCTTCGCTTTCGGAGCAGATTTGGAGGATGTCTCGAGCGAGGCGCTCATTTCAGCACCCCTAAGGGGAGCCGCCAGGGGTGGTTGCACGGGCTCGTTCGCGGCCATTTTGTGGGGATGTCTCAGGCGGTTTGCCTGTTTCTGTGCCCAACATCCTTCGCTTTCGGAGCAGATTTGGAGGATGTCTCGAGCGAGGCGCTCATTTCAGCACCCCTAAGGGGAGCCGCCAGGGGTGGTTGCACGGGCTCGTTCGCGGCCATTTTGTGGGGATGTCTCAGGCGGTTTGCCTGTTTCTGTGCCCAACATCCTTCGCTTTCGGAGCAGATTTGGAGGATGTCTCGAGCGAGGCGCTCATTTCAGCACCCCTAAGGGGAGCCGCCAGGGGTGGTTGCACGGGCTCGTTCGCGGCCATTTTGTGGGGATGTCTCAGGCGGTTTGCCTGTTTCTGTGCCCAACATCCTTCGCTTTCGGAGCAGATTTGGAGGATGTCTCGAGCGAGGCGCTCATTTTCACCCCCCAGGTGGGCCAGATTTTGAGGATGTCTCGATCGGTTTGCTAGTTTTGGTGGCCAGGCTCGTGGGCGCAGATTCTTCTCAGGATGCCACAGGAGGCTCCAACAGGCTCCAGGAGGCCCAGGAGACCACATGAGGTCCCAGGAGGCATCAGGAGGCCACAGAAAGACTCAAGAGGCCACAGGATGTCCCAAGAGGCTCCAGGAGGCCCCAGGAAGCTCCAGAAGGCTTCAGGAAACCACAGGAGGCCCCAGGAGGCAACAGGAAGCGCCAGGAGGCCTCGGAAGGCAACAGGAGGCCCCGAGAGGCCCCAGGAGCAGGAGGCCTCAGAAGGCAACAGGAGTGGCTCCAATCCCATGTGTTTTACGTATGCTCCTATCGATTGGGCCTCACCTGGAGCACGATTCTTTGATGTTCTACGTATGTTTCTATAGATGGTCCTTCTCCTGTGTACACAATCCTAAATGTTTTACTCATGTTCCTATGTATTGGGCCTCTCCTGGGGCACGAGTCCTTGGTGTTTTACGCGTGTTCCTATAGATTGCCCTTCTCCTGTGGCTCTAATCCGCAATGTTTTATGTACGTCTGTTGCTATAGATTGCGCCTCCCCTGGGGCACGAAACCTTCCTAGGAGGTCCCAGGAGGTCCCAAGAGGCTCCTGGAGACCCCAGGAAGCCCCAGTAGGTTTCAGGAGGCCCCAGGAGGCCCCAGGCTCATGCACAGAGACGCGCTCGTACTACTGAGGCTCATTCACACTCCAATTCATTCGCAGTTAGATTGATGTCCAGACCGTCACAACTGAAGCCCGTTAATATTCGAAAGCTCTTGCGCCTAGACATTCACGGCGGACAGGTCCATGCGAGTAGATGCACATATGGGGAGCTCCACGCAGTGAATAATGATGATGCTGATTATGATGCTGCTGCTGCTGCTGATGATGATGATGACGACGATGATGATGATGATGATGATTATGATGATGATGATGATGATGATGATGATGATGATGACGATGATGATGACGATGATGATGATGATGATGATGATGATGATGATGATGATGATGATGATGAGGAGAACCTCGGTGATTCCCCAGACAGTGCGTGCACTTGCGCGTCACGCACGACCTGCTGCCCTCGTTGGGCACGGCTCCGGGCTCCTCGGCCGCTGCCCGGCTGTCGGCGCCTGCCGGGGGCGCCCCGTGCGCCGGCTGGCATGCGTGGCCTGGGGGGCCAGGGGGTTTCGGCGGGTGCCCGGCCGACCCTCCCCCCTGCCCCTTCCCTCCCCTGCCCCCTCCCCCCCCTCCCCCTCCTCGCCCCTCCCCCCTCCCCCTCCCCCCTCCTCCTCCTCTCCCCCTCCACAATTACACAATATGAATACTACTCTCCCACTTCCCCTGATGGCGTCCGGAAGATGTTCGGCACCCCCCCGCGTACTGTTTTTTTACACACAGGATTCCCCGGAGTTGGGTTTTCGCTTGTGTTTTTTTCTAAAATGCTGCTCTCGCTGAGGCGCTGGCCTAATTTTCGGGCTCCCGCTCCTTCCGAATCGTGTTCCCGCTGCAGCGCTGGCCTCATTTCCGCGCTCCCGCTCGTTCCGAATCGTGCTCCCGCTGCAGCGCTGGCCCAATTTCTGCGCCTCTCGTTGTTCCAAAACGTGCTCCCGCTGCAGCGCCGACGTTTTCGATCCTTTTTAAGAAGCCCCAAATCTAGAAAATGATCCCCGGCAAAAACATTGGAGGTGATTACACATCCGGTGTCGATTCGTTGATTTTTGGGGCCGCAGAAAGCCCCCCCCCCCCTTTTGGGCGGCGTCCTTTTCCGCACAGGATTCCCGGGAGTTTGCGCGTAACGGCAGCGGGCAGCTGGCGCGGGTGCCGCTCCGGCGCGGTCGCGTCGTCGTCGTCGTCGTCGTCTTCGTCGCCGGTCGTCCTCATCGTCGTCGTCGTCGTCGTCGCCGCCGTCGTCGTCGTCGTCGTGGTGTGTCGTCGTCGTCGTCGTCTTCGTCGTCGTCGTCTTCGTTTTCATCGCGCCGTCGTCCTCCTCCTTTCCCTCTTAGGTAACAGGGTCAGATGCGAAGCCCGATTCGGTGAGAGGACAATGAAGTAGCTCAATGGGAAGGGATGGGAGGGAGGGGTAGGATGTCAGATGTTGACGCGAGCGCACCTAGCTTTGCCCCTCCCCCCTCCCCCCTCCCCCCTCCCCCCTCCACGATTACTCAATATGAATACTACTCTCCCTCTTCCCCTGATGTCGGTTTGAAAGTGCTCGGTTTTACAAACAGGTTTCCCTGGAGTGCGGTTTTCGCTTGCATTTTTTTTACGAAATGCTGCTCTCGCTGAGGCGCCCGCCTCATTTTCGGGCCCTGCTCGTTCCGAATCGTGCTCCCGCTGCAGCGCTGGCCTCATTTCCGCGCTTCCGCTCGTTTCGACTCGTGCTCCCGCTGCAGCGCTGGCGTCCTTTCCCGTGCCATGCCACTGCATGCACTGCAATGCTAGGTTGATGCTACGCTTTGCGGTGCTCTTTTACGCCATGCCATGCCGTGCTCTACAATGCATCGCGTACCCTTTCGGGATCCTTGCCCTGCTCGACATCCGACTGTGCGAGTAGAGAGGGGATCTACGCCATGGTAAGGGATGGGAGGGAGGGGTAGGATGTCAGATATGACGCGAGCGCACCTAGCTTGCCCCTCCCCCCTCCCCCCTCCTCCCTCCTCCCTCCTCCCTCCTGCCACGCAGCTCACGCCGCATGGCCTGCTCGAGAGGCCTGGCACCACGTGGCGTGCTCCGCGCGGGGCGCGCACTGCGCAGCGGTTGTCTCCACGTGGGCCGCATCTCAGAGCTGGCGCCACGCAGCTTTCCCCACACGGCCTGCACCGTGCACAGTCCACCAGCACAGTGTTGGATGGGCAGCCTTTTCCAGGATACCCTTGCATCTATGCCTCCTCGGTCCATCCTTGGCCCCTTTCGTCGAACGCGCCCCGCGCGAGAAGCTTCGACATGGGCGTCTAAGGCCCTTAGTTCCTTATCGCTCATCCTTCTGATAACGGGCCGACCGTAGCTTGCACCACATGGCTTACTGGCATCGCGTAGCTTGCACCACAGCTTCCATCTCCAGCGTGGCTTGTACTATATCTCTTACACGACAAAAGTATTAGAAGTAACTGTCTAGTGTCCACGCTGGTCGTTCCTCATCTTAGATTTGTGATGGTGATGGTTATGGTGATGGTGATGTCGACGAGGAGGACGATGAGGAGGATGAAGACGGCGAGGACGACGATGTTGTTGATGGTTGTGGTGATGATGATGATGATGATGATGATGGTGATGATGATGATGATCATGATGATGATGATTATGATTATGATGATGATAATGATGATGATGATGCCGGTGACGATACCGATGACGACGACAATACCGCCGACACTGATGACGAGTATGATGGTGACGCTGACGAGGAGGAGAACGACGATGGTGGTAGCGACCACCATGACGATGACTGCTGTGATAACGGTGATATCGACGATGGCGATGACGCGGATGGCGATGATGCTGATGATGATGATGTTGATGATGATGATGATGATGATGATGTTGTTGATGATGATGATGGTGATCGTGATTGCGATGTTGCTGATAATGCTGCTAATGTGGATGATAAGGATGACGCTGCTGCTGATGCTGATGATGACGATGCTACTGATGATCTATGCAGTGCTGCTTATGATGCTGAGCACGAGTACGATGACGACGAAGGTGGTGGTGGATAGTGATGGTGGTGGTGGTGATGATGGTGATGTTGCTGCTGCTGATGATGAGGCGGAGGCTGATGATACTGATGAGTTTGATGCAGCTGCTGATCCCGATGCTGATGCTGCTGATGATGATGTTGTTGCTGCTGCGGATGCTGATGATGCTACTGCTGGTGCTGATGATGATGGTGATGATGATGAGGATGAGGATGATGATGGTGATGGTGGTTTAATGTGATGTGATGATGGTGCTGATGGTGGAGGTGGTGATTACGATCATGATTATAATTGTGCTGTTATTGATACTGATGGTGATGATGATGCTCATGAATTGGATGCAGATGATGCTGATGCTCATGATGATGATGATGATGCTGCTGCTGATGATGCTGATGCTGTTGCTGATGCTGTTGCTGCTGATTATGATGAGGGAGGTGGTGGTGATGATGATGCTGATGATAATGATGATGAGGATGATGAGGATGATGATGATGATGATGATGATGATGATGCTGATGAGATGATGATGACGATGAGGATGATGATGATTATGATGATGCTGATGCTGATGCTGATGCTGATGATGATGATGATGATGATGATGATGATGATGATGATGATGATGATGATGATGGTGGTGGTGGTGGTGGTGGTGGTGGTGATGATGATGATGATGAACTTCGTGCCTTCGAGGTTCGGAGCCGTCGGGCGCGCCTT
>CAUYUJ010017881.1:119605-129605 GCA_963575745.1 Prorocentrum cordatum
CTGGCGCGGTGTCCCCTCGGGAAGGCGGGCGCGGGCGGGGGCAGCCGCGGGGCTCCACGCGACCCCGCGTTTTGAACTCCGCTCGCATGTTTACGCGCCGCCCCCCCCCCCCCGCCCCACCCCAACCCCAACCACAGCCGCGCGTGGTGCGCGCGGCGGCTCGGCGAAACCGCGCGGGGACAAGCGGGGCGTGCGGGCCGGCGTGCGCGGAGGCGAGATATACGGCAACAACGACGACACCCCCCGCAGAAGACACCGCGCCCCAGAAAGGGGGACGGCCCGTGGGACAGCGCGCAGACACCGACGAAGTACAGGCGGCCGAGTCAAAGCAGCTCAAGCTCACGAGACATGGGGACATGCACCCATTGCGTTGTGAGGTCGCCCCGCCTCGGCGCCTCTCGGCTTCCTGGCGCAGAAAGCCAAGGCGCGGGGCGGCCTCGGGGTGAACGGAATCGGCCTTCTCTTTGACGACACCACACAAACACCGCGGGCTCTCGGAGGCGAGGGCAGCGCGGGGCGCTGCAAGGCGCTGGCAGGCGATCGAACGAGATGCCATCTACGGGGGCGAGGAGGCAGCGGGCTTGGAGAGCCCAATCCCCGCTGCACTGGTCCCCTTGTTTGGGGAGGCCGCTCTCGGGGCCAGGCGGCTGAGCAGTGCCTCGCCGGCACGCGCGGGCACCTGCGAAGGAATGGCCCCCCTCCTGGGGCGCGGGCAAGGAAGACCACCCGAGCAGGATCCTGGCGACGAGGGGGGTTCCTCGATGCGCTCCCCGGCAGAAAGCCGTTCGAGGCCGATGGGGGTTCCACCCGAGGACGAACCTCAAGATGGCGGAGCCGACGGACAACCTGGGGGGGCGCCTAGGAACGAGCGGACGTTCGCGGCCTTCCTCTTTGAGCGCATGGAGGACGGGGTCCACTCAGGATGGCGCCGGGCCAAAAATGGCCACCGCGCAAGGAGAGCCAGGAGGCGGACGACCCCAGCAATGTCAAAAATACGGACTTCGACGAGTACCTTGGGATCCACGCAGTGGCCGCGGGCCGGAAGGGCAAGTGCGCTACATGATGACGCTGATTTCCCGGGGAACCGACCGCCGAGGAGAGGGCGGCCGCTCCTCGGGGACAGCCCCGTTCAGTGGACCACGGACGAGGTCGCGCATATGGAGCGGGAACAGCTGCAGCAGCGCCCCGGCAGGGGAGGGCACCAACGAGGAGGCGGCAGCCCGCGAGGCGCCCAGGAGGCGGCACCCGCTGAGCGCCGAGGTGCGGTCGCGTGGGTGGCCCAAACCTTCCCGCGCCTGGCGGGGGCTCGCTTCCCGACCCGCATTCTGCTTTTGGGAACCTTGTGGCCACCTCGGTGGGCTGGGCTCTCTTGGTGGAAGTGGGGATCGGGCCTGTGAGGGCCCCCATAGGTTGGGGAGAGGCCCTTGAGCCACCTGCCTGCGTGTTTTCGGGGCAATCTTGAAGCCCCTCCCTCTGGTGGCCCTTTCCGTCCTCGGGGACCCCTGCACCCTCCGCCGCAGGCGGGGGCGGGGGTCTGGGAGGGACGGGGGCCCCAACCGCGGAGGACTATGCAGGCTGGGCAGGGTTCGAGTCCGCGCCTCTCAGCCTTTCTACGTGTGCGCGCGGCGCGCACTGGTGTCGGTGTCGCAAAAATGTGGGGAATAGGGGCGAGGTGAGCAGGTGGCGGGCCCCCCGACGCTAGCAGCGTCCAGGGTGTGGGGTCCCGGCAGCCACCTCTCACCTCGGGGTTCCTATCCCCCCCTTCGGCTATGCTGGTGAGTCACTCCCATCGCAGAGAGGGGTCATCAAGTTCTTGGGAGTGGCAGGCGCCACGCATACAGGCCCCCTAGCACCGCTACCCATATAAAAGGAATCGCCGTTACCTTACACCCTAGGCGATGCTTAAGGAAACATGAGTTTTCGGCCAGAGTCTCGATTATAATTACTTTTTCAATGTAATTCCCAAGCTTTTACTAGACATTTAGGGTTTTTATTCAAATGTTGAGACTATGAATTTCTGAACCCATGATTTCTTAAGCATTTCGCAGGGGGCACTTTTCCTCTCTTTAATGCAATCGCACCGCTGGTAGCGCATCATCGAGGATGCGCCCCCGTGTGCCGACACGGTGTGTCCGCTTCCCTGCCCGACGTCTGCGGCAGGTTCTTGGGAGCCTCTGGGGGCGTCAAGTTCCTGGGGGTGGCAGGTGCACTGCGTACAGGGCCCCCGGCACCGCCCGGGGCAGCAAACCCCTGGAAGTGGCAGGTGCCCCGCGTGCAGGGCCCCCCGGCACCGCCGCCCATAAAAAAGCACCGCCCGCCACTTCACGTTTCACCTTTTGAGCCGTTATCGCAAGTTATGGTGGGACATCGAGGATCTATAAAAGTTACCGTTCGGCCACATTCACCGAAAAGGAGGATAGGATTTGCCAGCGGCCCGGAGAAAAGGCGCGATAGCCATCTCATTATTTACACGCGCGGTACATATGTCAGGAAGTTTCTTCCCGCACCCCTTTGTGTCGACCCTCACAACCTCATCTCTATGATCTGGGCCTGTGGCAGCCCAAATGACGATGATGATGATGATGATGATGATGATGATGATGATGATGATGATGATGATGGTGCTGGTGCTGGTGCTGGTGATGGTGATGGTGCTGATGATGATGCTGATGATGATGATGAGGAGGAGGAGGAGGAGGAGAAAACGGAGGAGAGAAATAATGAGGAGGAGTAGGAAGAAGAGGAGAAAGAGGAGGAGGAGGAGGAGGAAGAAGAAGAAGAGGAGGAGGAGGATCTGATGATCCGGCACCCACCGTACGCATTGGCGACGGCTGTCGTGCAAAGGACCGCGTTTTTGGCTAAGTAGGCGGATGAGGGAACGTGTACAAGGGAGGGTGGATGATGGACGATTCAGGTTTGGAGGGAGGGGGAGTAGGAGGGGGAGAAGGAGGAGGAGGAGGAGGAGGAGGAGGAGGAGGAGGAGGAGGAGGAGAAGAAGGACGTAACACACATTGATTGTTTTATTTCGGTACAATACTCCCCTCCAATGGGGGGACTCCGGGAGGCAGAGGGTCCGCTTGGCGCCACGATGGCTCCACGACGGTCCCAGATGTTCCAAGATGGGGTCCAAGATGGCGCACGAGGGTCCAAGTTGGACGAACATGGCGTCCAACTCGCTTCCAAGAGGCCACGAGATGGTTACAAGACGGCCTCGGAGTGCTACGAAAGCTCCCAATCATGTCCCAGTCAAAACCCGCCAAAACCATATGGTGTTTCAATGGGCTTCTGAGGCCTCAAGATTGAAATCGCCCCACGATCGCCCAAGAGGGCCCCTCCGTAGCCATTGTGGTTCAAACCATATTGGATTAATTGGTTTTGGCGCAAGCAAATCTAAACATCAGGTTAACATGTTTGGCGGCATGGCATTGCAGCATCAACTCTCGATGCGGATCTTGGCCGTGCCGGTTCATGCGTTGCGCTTCGAGTCAAACAAGCAGGGAACAAGTGCAAACAAGAACGCTATATGTTTCTTGGGAGTGGTGACGTAGTGAAAGAGGCTAGCTTTTCTATGTTGTAGTGGTGTAGGCTCGATCCTCCCGTAAGGGCATTGCTAATAACAAATAAAATAAGGAGGCCTATGCCAAACTAGTTGCTGCTACGTTGAGCCCCGAATCAATAGACTGCACGATCGCTCTTGACACATGCACTATGTGAAATGTAGAGTTTGACGAACTTTGGAGCCACTTCAATCAGTTCAGCCCTGGACGCTTGCAGTCAGTATCGTTTAATAGCGCACCATCCCCACTGGGCGACAGTGTCACCCCGCAAAGCCAACCTCCCAGATGTGGACAGGCCAAGATCACGCGGATTCACACATGTGTAGCGTAGTTAGTCTCTCTGCCCCCTCCCTGCGCGGTGTGACCTCGTGTGCGCTTCTTGGCCAGTGGAGATCAGAGCGCGCAGCTGGAGGATCAGGAGCAGGAGCTGGCAGCATCTGTCTCCGCCCAGAGGGGTAGGGAGCGGCTGGACAACCCTCACCAGTAGGGCCAGACACTCCCCAGAGATCCTGGTCAGGCGCTGCTGCTGCGGGCCCACTCGTCGCCTTGGCATCGCTCGGACGTGTGCATTTTTCCTTCGGCGAGGACCATCGAGGAGCATCCTTGATCGTTTGGCGAAACAGCCACGCACGAAACCGAAAAGAACACAGGGAATGGACGTCCGAGCGATGGCCAGTCGCCCATGCTTTCCTGTCCCCTCAGTCCCCCTGCTGGAGAGGGCCCTCCTGCCTGCCCTCGCGGGCCGCGTGCCGTGTGCGCCTGCTGCCGGGTCGTGGGTCCTCGCTGTCGCTCCTCTCGGGCCGTCGTCGTCCCAGATCTCTGGCGATGGGATCTATCCAGTCCCAGCGCTCGTCCTCGATATCTCGGCCTCTGGGGCCCTTTTTGGACCATCTGAGACAGACCTGGGGACGAACAGCTACCCCTGGAGAATTGGTCGAGGCCTTTCTGGGGCCTCTCTGGGGCCGCGGAGGACGCCTGGGGGCGTCGTCGTCGTAGTCGTTGTTGTCGTCGTCGTCGTCGTCGTCGTCGTCGTCGTCGTCGTCGTCGTCGTCGTCGTCGTCGTCGTCGTTCCCATCTCCGTCTCCTGCTCCCCGCTGCTGCGCCCGAATGTCGGCCCCTCGCCCAGGAGCATCTGGTCCCGCGCCGTGGAGCGTGCCCCGCTGAGGGGGCGTCCGTCGCCCGGCGCCCTGGGCACTCAAAGCGCAGGCGGAGGACGCAGGAGGAGGAGGAGGAGGAGGAGGAAGAGGAGGAGGAGGAGGAGGAGGAGGAGGAGGAGGAGGAGGGAGGAGGAGGAGGAGGAGGAGGAGGAGGAGGAGGTTTGGGACGCTTTTGGCCCCTCTGCCGAAGAAGAAGACTCCTCTGGGCCTCCCAGGTGGGGTCGGAGTGCATGGTACATGGGGTCGGAGGATCGCGCCGCATCGCCGATGCAGCGGCGATGCATCGGCGATGCGGCAGGATGTGGGGCCCAATTTTCTCCACGCTGGCGTTGCCGATGCACCGCCGACGTCGCTAGTGCACCGCCGGTGCATCGGCGATGTATTGCCGGTGTCTCGGCGATGATGCGAGATCCTCCGACCCCATCTTCTCGGACCCCACCCAGCAGGCCTCTAATGACACCTCTTGAAGTTAAGCCAGGAGGGATTCCGAACAGTGAGTTGCAGTCGGACCGAGCAATGTGATCGAGATCGTTTCGGAGAGGACACCACATTGTTCTTCTTGTTTGGTGGGTGTTCTTGTGCACCCTGGGGGAGGGTGTCCTTGGATGTTCTGTCGAAGAAGAAAACACTTCTTGAAGTTACGCCAGGGTGGATCCCGAACAGTCAGGTATTGCACTGTGGATGTGTGTCGTATATGGTGCAAGCTATGTGGGGCGAGATACCTGGTGCAGTATACGTGCTGCTAGTTTGAGGCGGCATCGAAGCGGCAACGGGCGGCAACGTGGCGAAACCTCGCCGGACCCACCCAGCGCACGAGGCTGCAACGAGGCGGCAACAGGCGGCAGCGTGGCGAAACCTCGCCAGATCCACCCAGGGCACAACGCGGCAACGAGGCGGCAACGAGCGGCAACGTGGCGAAACTTCGACGAACCCACCCAGCGCACCAGTGTGTCAACGAGGCGGCCACGAGGCGGCAACCAGGCGGCAGCGGGCGGAAACGTAGCGAAGTCTCGCCAGACCCGCCCAGCGCACGAGGCGGCAACGAGGCGGCAACAGGCGGCAAGGTGGTGACACTTCGCTGGAGCCTCCCAGCGGACGAGGCGGCACCGGGAGGCGTCGTGGCGAAGCCTCGCCAGACGCACCCAGCTCCCGGCTGCGTTTTTTTGTGGTTTATTGTTCCGCCATCCTTTGAAGCCTGTGGCTCCCCCTCAGGCCGCTGGAGGCCTCAGGGGGCCCGGTGGGCACCTCGGGCGGGTCCGGACACCCGGTTCGATGCGGGACGGGCCGCGCCGTGGGGCTTTCGGCAGCTCTCTGGCGCCTGGGCGCCGCCCTCGGGCCCCACGGGCCGTCAAGAAGCAGTGATTGGTGGAGGACGATCCATGGAGAGGAAGCGCGTTGCCAAAGAATGTCCAGGTAATTTCCAGATGCCCAAAAGATGTCAATGTCCACTGGGGGATGCAAGGCTGGCCCCCTCCGGGGAGGCGTCGAGGGCTGCAGGCGTCGGCGGCTCGAGCAGAGGTCGAAGGATGTCTTGGGGGGGGGCAGCGTGGGCCCATCGGAGGAAGCGGCAGGCGGCCACCTGGGAGCAGCGAGCTAACGATGTCGCGCCACTGGCGCCCCAGGGTTTGCAGCTGGCACGAGTCTCGACCTCGGTTTTGTCCTTGGGGCCTCGTCTGGACGAGGAAGGAAAATGCAGCAGCAGGGCAGCATTGCCAAGCCGAGGTCACACTGCCTCTCCCATCAGAAGCTCCACGTCCAGACGGGAGCCACAGTGTTTGCCAGATCTCCAGGCTGGTCGTCCAACACATGCACTAGAGTAGCTATGAGGTGGCACGAGTGCGAAGCTGATGCTTGCCGTCACGCTCGCGGGAGGTTCGGCTTTTCTTTGGGACGGCTCTGAGCACTTGGGAGGACATGTTTGCCAGGATGCGCGTCGCCTTGCACAGGAGCGCGGAGGAGTGGGGCGCTGAAGGACATATAGTGATGCTACGAGCCCCCCCTTGAAGGCGCACGTCCGTGCCCAGCATCCAGTACACACTTTTTGTAGTATATCGTTGCGGCCGGAGCGCCCGCCACCGAGCGTGTGCTGTAAGATTTCCCACCGCGCGCGTCGCCCCCTCGAGCGCAGACGGACACAGAGGATGAGTGCATGGGCGATGCCGACCAGGGGCATGCGGCAGGGGAAGTTCACCAGTGCCCATAGGCCGAGCGCTGTCCAGGACGTGAGTCTTCGAGCCTGCTGGCAGCTCGCCAGATTTCGAATGCGCAACTGGTCTGAACAACATTCCGGCTCGAGGCGCTCCAGTCTTGCTCATCGTTTCTAAATTGTGGGTCTCTCAGACCTTCGGCAATCGAAATAGATGTTCGAGCCCCCACGCCACCTTCACCCACCCGCCAAGTGAACAAAGTTGCCCTTTGGGATTCCCTCGGGGTCGTCTCTCCTCTTAGTCGACTTCAGGTGCCGGACAGGGTTCCGTGGCCATTCCGAATCGCGACCGCCTCGATCTGGACTTGGAATCCTGAGCTGCAGGTGGAGAATGACGATCCGGGCATCCCGAGAGGGTCCAGGGTTCCGGGTTCGAACTTCAGTTTCTTCGGACTTCGTCCCAATGGTCTCGCCGTGCGGTCCTCCTCGTTCTCTGTCCTCGTGCTGCTTGTGCTGGTGCATCTCGTCTGCATCGTTGTCCCGTCCTTCCTCCTTCCTTTCCACTTTCTCCATCTCTCCTCTCCCCTCCTTCCTCCGTCTCTCCCTCCTCTGTATATCCCTCCGCTGCCATTTTGGCTCAAGACTATAGTTCCACAGGGGAGCAATTGGATACCGCTGGCGCGCACTTCCGGTTTTGCGCCAGATGAGGGCAACGGGAGGCAAGCGATGGCGTCATCTGGACGTCTTGCAAATACAGGTGGATTTTTGTCAAGAGCGGGTGGTGCTACTGGTGCAAGCACTGCCTTGCTCCTCGGTCGGCGACGCCCCCCCCCTTGTCGAGGACGCGTGGGCGTCAGGCGGCGATGGCAGCAAGGTGATCGGCGGCAAGGCAACAATGGCGGACTGCGGCGGCAAGTCCAAGGCCCGGGGCGACCCTGGTGGTAAAGGGTCGAAGGCTGCGGCGGGGGACCCGTGGCGAGCTATGCTCGCCGAGTTGTGCAAGGCCAAGGTCCCTCAGGATGCGGATCATGCCCAGGTCAAGGCGCCGCTGGACACGGCCGAGGCGCTTTCGCCGAAGCCAGAGCCGGCCCCGACGGAGACGCCGTCGCAGCTCCTTCAGTCCGCGATCGGCACGGAGGACCACTCCCAGCGATTCTCTGAGAAGGCCACGTGAGGGCTGGTCGGCGCCGAGAGCTGGCACGGGCAGGCGCAGAAGGCTCCTCGAGGTGCCGCGGTGGCGCTGGCTCGCGCGCGCCACGAGAGGCCGCGTGCAATGGCGGCACAGGCCGCCACCGTGGTCAAGGGCCCAACCACCGCACGCACCGCCGCGTGGGAGGCCATCTGGGCGTTGGAGGAGGTGGAGGAGGTGGCCAAGAAAACCATCCTGTCATCCTGGACGAGCAGGCAAAGCTCGTGGAGCAGGCGACGAAGGCCAGGGCGGACTTCGGCGCCAGGGTCCAGGAGCTACAGGAGCAGAGGCTGGAAGCCGTGAAGGAGAGCTGCAAGAAACGCAAGACAGGCGACCAGACCCCTTCGACCGTGGCTGCACGAGCTCCAGCACCTGAACCTCCACCGGCAGCAAAAGCATCGGCTCCAGCACCAGGCCTCGCCGAACAGCCTGGAAAGGACAACGGCATGGACCTCGCGGACGACGAGGGCGACATCCAGAATTTGGCGAGCGCCTTGGCGGAGCCGCAGGCGGCCTCATAGTGTCTGGTCAGAGGTGTGGGCGCCGCGGCGGCGACGCGGGCGGCGCCTGGATCAGACGCCGCTGCAACTGCTACTGATGCTGCTGCTGCTGCTGCTGCTGCTGCTGGCACGCCAGTGCCGTCTTGGTAGAGCCGAGATGAGAGGGGCTGGCCCTGTCCCGCCGCGCAAGGGGTCGGTGGCAGCTGGGCCTGGGGCGCTAGGCAAGGGGATAGACCCCGCGGCACCAGTAGACGAAACTTCGGTTTATATCTGCATCTCAGATCGAGGAGCAGCCGGCGCTGACGACTTCCTCAAGAATGGTGCGTGGATGAGTTGTTTCTCCCATATTTCCAGACGCGGATTTGCTCACTGCTGCTGCGAACCCCCGTGGCCGATCCCAGAAAGCCCCCCGGAGGGAAACGCCCGGCGGCGTCGGAGGGCTCAGGTCCCAGGAGCCTCCTTCGAGGGGAACGTGCGGTGTGATCGGCGACCAGGACGGGAGAGGTTTAGTATCTCACGGCACGGGCTCAACAATTCCAGCGCGCGCAGCGGGTGGTCCGACTTCCGCCTGGAGGCTCCCGAAGGGAGCAACTGATAGCATCGGGGGCCGCCGATCCACGGGTGTCCCCGCGAGGGGGACACCCCGCGGAATCTGTGGCGTCGACGGGCGCGGATTGGCATCCAGCGGCGCGAGCATGCAGCGATCCCGATGCACTTCCAGAGCTGCAGGCGCGGCGGCCCTCGGTGGCCGCAGCGCCCCCCCGTCGATCGCGGCCGCGGGCGCGCGGGCGGCCGGAGCTCCTGGCTCGCGTCGGGGCCGCCGACCGGCGGGCCGCCGCCCCCGACGTCGGAGCAGCCGGCGCGCCGGGCAAGCACGGCCGGCACATGCGCCCGTCGATGGGGGCCGCGGCTGCGCGGGCGGCCGAGGCCCCGGACAGGGATGGAGCTCCCAATCGGGGCCTCCGGCGGGCGGAGTGCAGGGGGAGGAGGAGGAGGAGGAGGAGGAGGAGGAGGAGGAGGAGGAGGAGGAGGAGGAGGAGGAGGAGGAGGAGGAGGAGGAGGAGGGGCAGCCGACGGTCGAGCGGCGCGCGGCGCCGGCAGCACCCGCGCCGGCGGCGCGGCGGAAGTGGTCCTGCCGTGCTGAGGGCCCGGTCTCGAGGGCGGCTATACTCAGAGCCCCGAATCATCAGGGGTAATTCGGGTCAGGGATAACTCGGGTTCGTTTGTCGGGAATCCAAACCCGAGTTACCCCGGACCCGACTTACCCCGGATAACTCGGGCGTCCAGAGCCCCGAATCATCAGGGGTAACTCGGGTCAGGGCTAACTCGGGTTCCTTTTTCGGGAATCCAAACCCGAGTTACCCCGGACCCGAGTTACCCCGGATAACTCGGGCGCCCAATATACCAGCGGCGATGAGAGGGCCGCCGACGGGCGGGCGGCCGAGGGCCCC
>CAUYUJ010017881.1:134605-187485 GCA_963575745.1 Prorocentrum cordatum
ACCATGATTTTTAGGGATTGTCACACGCACCTCTCTGAGGGAGGAGAGCTTAGAGGTGATGAATTGAAGCCGGAGGGTTCCGTTCGCAATTGTCTGGCCGTGGCGCTTGCGACATTCTCAAGATTCTTAGATCTCACGCACCCATCGCACAGCTCCTGACGTCAGGGTCCCAAAACACACAGGATGTCCAATAGTTTTACAACAACACTTCAAGATCACAATTTATGTCAACGATTTTGGGCTCGGTTATAGCAGTTTCGCATGAGACAGTTCCTCAATATTGAAGCCTGGCGTATTCAAAGTTGTTTTCATATTCTCCAAGTGCAAGTTTCGTTCGAGACATCTTCCCTCTTCCCAAAGTTGACTTTCGAGCTGGTTTCAACTGCAACCGCTCGGTATGGAACCCCCTCAGACACACTCATCGCAAGGTGTGGCAATCCCACCTGCACCCGACTGCGATCCAGCTATTGCACCTCATTCCCAACAGTCATCTGGTGAACGTTATTGTCCTCCGCTTCTCTTTCTGTTGCTTCTCCAAGTCCTCATTCCTCCTCCTCCTCGGATCCGACTTTATGTTCCTCGTCTTGTCCATCGTCTGCAATGCATGCGTGCTGCACGTCTTTTTGTTTGAGCCTGGGCACCAACGTGCCATTTGTTCAAAGATGTGTACCTAGCTATACAGAGTGCAATATAGATGTGTATATATATATATATACATGTATATGTATACACACACGTATATGCATTCCTACTCACATAGACTTTGATACGGCCAGGGACCCCGGAAAAGGCCCACCACCCCGCCCCCCCGAACGAATTTGGGACTTTTCGTGCTGGCCAGACGCCCTCCCTGGCACCGGGGGGCGGTCTAGCAATCCCTGCCAAGGCGTGCACACAGGCGGGTGGCAGTCCCAAGACGGTCGGCGCAAGGCCCATGAGACGCCCAAGGCGGTCGAAGATGGTTTCACGTTACTCTTGACACCCGCCAGGCTCCCGAAGACGGCTCGAATGCCACCCCCACGAGGCGTTCGACCCCAATATATTGTTTTTCGTTTGATGTTCGGATGCTCGCTCACTCGGGCCTCCAAGCGTCCGAGAACGCTGGAGAACCATTGAAGTCCGCTCCGAGACGGCGCAAGTGGGCCTCCAAAGACCCCAACACGGTCACATGAAGGCCCAAGACGGCCGCCTAATTGCCCACAGGCGGCCCCATGATTGGCCCCAAATGACTGCAAAATAACCGGCACAAGGCCCAAGAGACTCCCAAAACGATCGAAGATGGCGTCAAGCGGCCAAGACCACCGCTGGACGCCCGAAGACGGCCCGACTGGAAGAGGCGCTCGAAACTTGGGAAAACATGGACGGTTCATTGTTTTTCGTATGATTTTCGGGTACTCGCTCACTCGGGCCTCCAAGCGTCCGAGAACGTTGGAAAGGTACTGGAAAGCGCTCCAAGACGAGCCAAACGCGCTTCTTGTCACCCCAACGCGGTCACATGAAGGCCCAAGATGGCCTCCAAACTGCCCACAGGCGGCCCCATGATTGGCCCCAAATGACTGCAAAATACAGAGAAAGGCAAGAGACTCCCAAAACGATCGAAGATGGCATCAAGCGGCCCAGACCCCCGCTGGACGCCCGAACACGGCCCGAATGTTATTTGGAAGAGGCGCTCGAAATTAGGAAAAACATTGATTTCTCAATGGCTTTTAAATGTTCGGATGCTCGTTCATTCAGGCTTCCAAGCGTCCGAGATCGCTGGAAAAACACCGAAAACCGCTCCAAGACAAGACAGACGGGCTTCCTGACAGCCCAAGAGGGCCCCATGAGGGCGCCAGACGGCCCCCAAATTGCTCACGGGCGGCCTCACGACGGCCCCAAATTGTCTTTAAGACAACTTCCCCAATAATGCAACACGTGATCTGGAACCACGACTCCCGGTATGGTGGCTCGAGGACCATTGGTCGCCGAAAGGCGCCACGGCCGCCTCCAGAGGCTCTCAAGGAGCCCTAACAACGCTTCCGCGAAGCTCTCCAGAGATTCGCCACGAAGGAGCTTCCGCGAACGAATCAGAAGAGGACGAAGAAGCCATCGTGTGCCAATTCACTCGAGAATGAGGAGAAAATGCACGGAGACAAAAATAAGGGAAGGAACAAGAAAAACAATGTATCCACGGTGAAGGTGACATCGGCCACCAGAAACGATTTCTGTCTTGGCCGGCTTACCTCTCTCAGTTTGCCTGCACCGTCTTTTTATCGGACCAAGGTGCATGGCGCGCGAAGCGCCAATGCAGTTTTGTAGACATTTTATATATACATACATACACACTTGGCACGAGTGGGAGGGGGGGGGGGGCTGGACCCGGCCCTGACAGCGCATGGGAAGACTGGGCGGCCCGGGCCCTGCCAAGAGAGGTCCAGAGGCCGCCCAGACGGCTCTAGGGATGTCCAAGACGCCTACAGAGCGCTCCAAGAGGCCCCAGGTGGACCTCAAGAAGGGCCTGGAGACTCCCTAGATGCCTCCAGAACTTTCCTTTCCCAGGCTCTCCTCGAGAAGACGTCGTGAGGCCAAGCTTGTGTTTGTGGCCGCACACGCCTTTCAGGAAAAGGAAGCCAGGAAGGATAGGGGACGCCCAACCGAGCGCTCCAAGAATTCCAGGTGGACCATAAGAAGGGCCTGGAGTAAGGTCGGGCATGTTCCTCTACAGGCGGTTTTTGGCAGAAACACTAAGAATCGTCATACCAGATTCTAACATTTCCAGAAATAGCCAAAACAAATCGTCCCCCGATGTTTGTTCTAATATTTTTGAATGTTCCTCCTGTAGAGGGACATGCCCGACTAAAGCTTGGAGGCTCCCTAGATGCTTCCGGGACTTTCCCAGACGCTCCTCGAGAAGACGTCGGGAGACCAAATTTGGGCAATTCCCGATGGAAAACACATATTTTCAGCAACCGCGCGCTTGAGGTTTCCACTGCGTCTACGACGGCGCCCGAGGTACTCCATGGAGGCCACTGACGGCCCACCAACCCCCCAGGACGGCCCAAGACGACCCCACGAGGGCTCCCCAGACGGCCTTGGCGGCCCTCCGAAGGAGGCACAGAGATTTCCTAGCGGCGTCCTGAGGCCGTCCAGAACGCCCAAGGGACGTTCAACATCCCCACAGCGCTCCAAGAGGCCCCATGTGGACCTCAAGTAGGACCTGGAGGCTTCCGAGACGCATCCGGAGCCTCCCCTGACGCGCCCCGAGAAGACGTCGGGAGACGAACATTGGGCTATCCCCGACGGAAAACCTACGTTTTCAGCAATCGCGCGTTCGGGCTCTCCACTGAGTGTACGATTGCGCACGAGGCGCTCCAAGGATCACCACGACGGCCCAAAGAGCCCCCAAGATGGCCCAAAACGACCCCAACAGGCCGCCTCAGACAGCGTGGGAGGCCCCATGGAGGAGGTACGGAGCGTGCCAAGAGGGGCCTTGAGGCCGTCCAGACCACACAATGAATGTCCAAGACACCCACAGAGTATTCCAAGACGCCTTATATGAACCTCAAGTAGACCCTGTAGGCTCCGAAAACGCCTCCAGAGATTCCCGACGGCGAACACATTTTCAGCAACCACGCGTTGGGGCTCACCACTGCGGCTACGGCGGCGCAGGACGCGCTCCAAGGAGCCCCACGACAGCACACGAACCACCCAAGACAGCCCAAGTCGTCCCCAAGAGGACTCCCCAGACGGCCCCAGACGCCCGCCAACATAGCCCAAGATGCTCCTCAGAGGCCCCAGGGAGAGGCTCGCGGGCGGCGACGCCGTGAGGTGGCTCCGGGGAGACCCTCAAATTGCGGTTGCACCTTGGGGCTCTTGCTTTGCTCATCAGGGAATGGGCCTCTGTGTCGGTTCGGTCGGCTTGTGGCCGCCCCGTCGCTGCCCGTCGCCGCCGCCCGCCGCCGCACCATCTCGGTCACGGTTTCGATTGCGCGGGGCTCGCAACATGGATTGTGCGGCAGTCTGGCCGGCTTGCGGCCGACCGTCGCCGTCGTCCGTCGCCGCACCAATTTGGTCACGATTCTGCACCACAGAGCTTACGCCACCCAGATTGCATCACATAGTTTAGACCACACATGTTGCACTTATTCCCCATCACAACTACATCACATAGTTTAGACCATACATGCTGCACCACACGGTTCACACCACGTAGCTTACACCTCAGTAGTTGTACCACACGGCTTGCATCACGCAACTCAAACCACGCAGGTCACACCGCATGTATTGTACCACGTAAGACTGCACCACCTAGCTTACACCACATAGATCGCACTGCATGGGTTCCACCGCGTGTATGGCACCACATAGCCCGCACCACATAGATGAACACGTTAACCCCTACCAGATGTTACTCCTCTTTTCAAGAAGTTTGATTTTGCCCCCATCACCACCCTGGGGTTATCCGCCACGCGTTTCGATTGGAAATTCACATATGATCGTGGCCCTTCGTTCATGTTCCCTTGAGTTCATACCATCCCAGGCCAGCCGGTATCGACCCACCCGCCGTCCTCTGCAACAGAAATGTATATATGCGCGCACACTCTTGTATCACAACTCATAAGTTTTCAAGAACCCCTTGCAACAATTGGGACGAAGTTCACACGCGCGCGTCGCCGCGCGCGCATGCCGGAATTCCTCAAAAGCCTGCGGTGTTGGAAGGATGTCAAAATCGAGTATCCAAACAAAAACGCTCAGACAAACATGGTTTCGAAACACTGATTTTCAATAAAAACATGCGCGCGCTCTTACGTATTCTTGAGGAAACCATTGGTTTTTCAAGATTTTGAGAAAGTGCTACCAAACAGGCTTCGCGCGCGCATGTCGAAATCGTTCGAACGCCTTTGCGCGCGTGTCGTCTCGAGAATCCTCTGCAACAGATGAGACGAAGTGCACGCGCGCGCGTCGTCGCGCGCGCATGCCGAAATCCTTCAACAACCTTCGGTTTCGGACGGGTCTCATAATTGAGTGTCCAAACAACATACAAAACACAGGGTTTCGCAACACGGATGTTCAACAAAAGCGTGCGCGCGCATTGCTGCGAATTCTTAAGAAAACCACGCGTTGTTCAAAATGTGCACAAAATGCTACCAATCGGTTTCGCGCGCGCGTGTCGACATCGTTCGAACGCCCTTGCGCGCGTACTGGGGTGGCACGACCCATGTCAAACAATACCATGCGAGCCACTCTCGCGCGTCTGCCGCGCGCGCATCTCGAATTCTGTCCAAAACCTTCACCATCGTCGTCGGCGTGATTGGCATCGGCGCCGTCACTGGCCGTGCGGTCGTCGCTGCCAGCATCGTCACCAACATCGCTACTATCATCATCATCGTGCCTACCGTTGTCGACGTTGCCCCGATACCGCGCCCGCCCAAGTCGCCGACTCGCACTCAAGTGCCCGCTGGGATATGCCGAGCGGTCAGCACCACCGCGGCCGCGTCGGTACGCTGGCCGCTGCGCGCGCGTATGCGCGGGCTGGCGCGGCCGCAGAGATGCACCAGCCAACGCCAAGCACTCATCGCAATCGCCGCCGCATGAGGTTTGCAAACCAAGTTGCGGGTGGGTGGGTGGGATGTTTGCGCGGGCAGTGGGGTGGACAATGTACTGCGAACAGAAATTCATTCTCTGGGAGGCCGGTATCGACCCCCCGCCATCCTCTGCAACAAAAATATTATGCGCGCGCAGTCGTTGATCAAAAATCGTAAGTTTGCAAGAATCCCTTGCAAAAAAGTGACGAAGAGCGTGCGCGCGTCGTCGCGCGCGCGCGCATGCCGAAATCCTTCAAAAACCTTCGGTTTGGGAAGGATGCATCGAGTTCCCCAAAACATGCAAAACCCATGGTTTCGCGACTTCGCGCGCGCATGTCGAAATCGTTCGAAGGCCTGTGCGCGCGGGCCGTCGCGAGAATCCTCTGCGAAAAAAAGGGACGAAGTGCACGCGCGCGCGTCGTCGCGCGCGCATGCCGAAATCCTTCACAAACCTTCGGTTTCGGACGGGGTTCGAAATCGAGTGTGCAAAGAACATTTTAAACAATGATTTCGCAACGCGGATTTACAACAAAGCGTGCGCGCGCGTTCTTGCGTCGTCGTCGTCGTCGCCGTCCTCCCTCCTCCTTCGTTGTCGTCGTTGTCGACGCCGTCGTCGTCCTCAGTCTTTCCTCGTCGTCGTTGTCGTCGTCATCCTCTTTTGCGTGGTCGTCATTTCCGTCGTCGTTGTCGCCGTGGTGGTCCTTCCTTCTCCCTCGTCGTCGTCGTCGTCGTCCGTCGTCGGCGTTTCGTCGTCGTCCTTTTTGTTTCGCCGCCGTCGTCGTCGCCCTCGTCGTCGTCGTCTTCGTTGGCGACGTCGTCTTTGTTGTCGTCGTCGTCGTCTTCCCTCCTCCCTCGTCGTCGTCGTCGTCGGCGTCGCCGTCCTCCCTCCTTCTTCGTCGTTCGCGTTGTCGCCGTCCTCTCTCCTCCCTCGTCGTTGTCGTCGTTGTCGCCGTCGTCATCCTCCTTCCTCCCTCGTCGTCGTCGTCTTCGTTGGCGACGTCGTCTTTGTCGTCGTCGGCGTCGTCGTTTTCGTCGGCGTCGTCGTCGTCGTTCTCGTCGTCTTCGTCGTCGGTTTCGTCGTCGCCGTCGTCGTCGTCGGCGTCGTCATCGTCGTCATCGTCGTCGTCGTCGGCGTCGTCGTCGTCGAAGTCGTCATCGTCGGTGTCGCCGTCGTCGTCGTCGTCGTTGTTGTCGTCGTCGTCGAAGTCGTCGGAGACGCCGTCGGTGTCGTCGTAGTCGTCGTCGGCGTCGTCGTCGTCGTTGTCGTCGTCGTCGTCGGCGTCGCTGTCTTCGCCAAGTGCCATTTGGTACCCACCATCACGGTCTTAAGAAGTCTTGCGACCAAGTTGCGGGTGGAAGGGTGCGATGCTTGCACGAGCAGTGGACAGGACAGCTTGAAGACAGTCAATGTGAATTGCACCACATAGCTTGCACCACATTGCACACACCACAGAAACTAGACTCTACCCCCCCCCCTCACCCCGGGATTATCGGTCCCCCTCTTCGTATTGCAATTTACATATGATTTTGCCCCGCCGTCCATTCGAAATATGAGTTCGTACCATCCCAGGCAGGCCGGTATCGACCCCCCCCCCGTCTGGGGGGCCTTGAGACGGGGATCAATGCAAACGGGGGTCAGCCAGGGCATCAGATCCTGCAGGATCCTGCGAAGACGTCCTCTGGCTGACCCGGGTTAGCGAGCAGCTCGTGGCCGCGAGGCGGCCGCGCATTTTGGCTGACCCGGGTTTGCGAAGACCTGCGGTGCAGTTTTTTTTTGTTCTTGCATTGCAGTTTTTGGTTTCCTGCTGACCCGGGTCTGGATTGACCCGGGTCAGAACATCCCTGACGCCGTCATCTTCTGCAACAAATACTATGCGCGCGCATTCGTTGATCAAGAACCATAAGTTCTCAATAATTCCTTGTAAAAGCGAAGCGAAATTTACACACGCGCGTCGTCGCGCACATGCCGAAATCCTTCAAAAACCTTTGGGCTCGTAAGGAATTCAAAATCGAGTGCCCAAACAAACGCACAAAAGCACATGGCATCGCAACACGCATTTTCAACAAAAATGTGCGCGCATTCTTGCGAATTCTTAAGAAAATTTCCACTGGTGATTCATTATTTTGAGAAAGTGCTACCAAACGGGTTTCGCGCGCTCGCATGTTGAAATCATTCGAACGCCCTTGCGCGCCTGCCGTTTAATGAGACGATATGCACGCGCGCTCGTCGTCGCGCGCGCATGCCGGAATCCGTCTTAAACCTTTGCGTAGCGATTTCAAAACCGAGTGTCCGAAACACATACGAAACAGAGGTTTGTCAATATCAGTTTGCCCAAAGCGTGCGTTCGCGCTCTTGCGAATTCTTGAGAACACCACCGTTTTGTTAATCAGTTTCATGGACTTCTGCCAAGCGGGCCTTTGGCTCCGCATGCCGACATCATTCGCACGCCCTTGCGCGCGTGTTGGGGGGGGCACGAAACGTGCCAAAGAAAACCATGCGGGCCACTCGCGCGTCGGCCGCGCGCGCATGTCGAATTCTTTCCGAAACTGTCATCGCCGATGCGAGGACGCCGTCATCGTCGTCGGCGCGATCAGCATCGGCGCCCGCGCTGTCCGCGCCGTCGTCGTTGTCGACATCGTCACCAGCGTCGCTACTATCATCATCGTGTCTACCGTTGTCGACGTTGCCATGATAGCGCGCCCACCCAGGTCGCCGGCTCGCACTCAAGTGCCCGCTGGGATGGGCCTGGCGGTCAGCGCCACCACGGCCGCGTCGGTCGCGCCAAACTAGCTGACCGCTGCGCGCGCGTGCTTGGGTTGGCGCGGCCGCATAGATGGACCGACCAACATCAACCACTCATCGCAATCGCCGCCGCATGTCGGTTTGCAAACCAAGTTGCGGGTGGGTGGGTGGGTTGGATGATTGCGCGAGCAGTGGAGGTGGTCAAGCGCGGTGCAGGTTAATTAGTCACTTGCGCAACACCTGATGCACCACATTGTTTGCACCACGCAGATTGCGCCACATAGCTTCCACCACATAGGTTGCGCCACATAGATTGCATCACCTAAGATGCTAGAGGGCAGCGTTTCGGGTCAACGTTGTATACCATGTGCATGTAAATAGTTTTGACTACAATAAATGTGTATATTAGCACATGCTATAATCATATATGCATTTATGCATATACATAGCCATGTGTATACATGTATGTGTGTATGTACGTATGTATGTATGCGTGTATGCATGCATGCATCCGTGCATGCATGCACGCATGTATGAATGTATGCATGCATGGATGTATGTATGCACACATACGTCATAGCATATGGGCGAGAAGGGTTTCGAGGGGGCGTTCCCCCAGGGGTCCAAACGTACACTTCGGCCGGGGAAGGCGGCCGGGCGGCCTTGTCAGACTTTCGGACGGTCCAAGATGAGCTATTCTATTTTTCATAACGACCCAAGTGTGACCCTAGACGCCCAGGACGTTCCACGAGGGTTCCGAGGCGGCCAGCGAGGGACCCAAGATAGGCCGGCATGTCCCCGGAACTTCATTAGAAAAGGCCCCCCAAGCACCCCGAGGACGGTCTCAATTGGCAGAAATCCATACTTGGTGTTTGTATTTGATTGATATTTGCGCTCCCACATGCCAAGGCTTTCGACAGCCCAAAATGGCTCCAGAGGCGTCCAGGATCCTCCCAAGATGGCTCTCGAGGCATTCAATTCAGCCCCATAGAGCGCCCAAGAGGGCCCCCAAACTTGTGAGCACCTGGGGGTCTGGGACGGTCGCGGAACTTGTTGCGGGGTATCATTGAGGAGCCTCGCCAGAGCAGCGCGTGCATAATCTGACAGTTACAGCCTTTTTATAGCCATTTTCGAAGCGGAAAAAAAAGCATCACATTAGTAATCCGACAGTTGCAGCGTTTTTGAAAAGCGTTTTTGAAACAAATTTATAAGACGAAAACATCGATCGTAATCTGGATTCGTTTGCGCAGGTTCGACTGGTGATTGAGAATGCAAGACGCTCCTACAGAGCACAGACGGCCTGTTGTAGACCTGTCGTAGGCCGTTTGGGGCCCAAACGGCCTACGACAGGTCTAAGACGGCCCAAGACGGGCCAAGATAGTCTCCAAGACGGCCCACAAGGAGCCCAAGATGGCCGTCAACGCGCGCCCCAGAATTGCTCCAAGACAGCCCAATGAGGACCTCGAGAGGCCCCCATAGGCCCCCCAAATACCCCCAAGAGAATCCAGACGGCATCCAAGAGGCCTTGAAGAGACCCCCATAAGGCTCCCAGGAGCCCCTAAGGTGCTTCCGACGAGGCCCCAGAGAGGCCGCTGTCAGGCCTCCTTCAGTGTTCCCCCAGCAGATTCTGCAGCTGCGTCGTCGATGTCGAGGATCGATGCTCGAGGTGTTTTGAAACGCTTCTTATGTCGCGAGGTCCCGCATCTTCACCCCCGAAGGTCCCGCGGAGGCCTCTGGAGGCCCGAACGGCGCCAAAAGCGTTCGAACCCCCCACGTCCCGATTGCGTCTGAAAACAACGTCCCTCGACGCTCGAGGGGAAGACTGAGCAGGCAGGAAGGGGTCTCCCCCTCCGCCGAGGGCCTCCAGAGAAGCCCAGCACGGTCCGTGAGCGCCTCAAGACAGCGCAAGGTGGCATCACCTTGGCCCACAAGCCTCCGGAGCTGTTCGTGAAGGGGTGTAGCGTGGTCCAGAATCTCAAAGTTTGCAACGCGATTGATCTTGCAAAGCAGCCCGTACTCATGCACATGTGCAGTAATCAAACAGGTGTCATTTGACCGACTGGAACTGTGTGGTGTGCAGCAGACTGGGGGCGTACAGTGTGCCGGATACCCTTGAGGCTCGAGGGTGCTTTTTGTCTCGTGCGAGGTGGCGGCGTTGGTTAAGGAATGTGCCCAGACAGGATTCCCTATTTGATTGGATTGTCAGTGACATTTGTGGCCAGGCCCCAGTTCGTGTTGCCCCAGCTTTCAGACCCTGGATTTCTTGTCCAAGCGTTCCCGTTGGGGACGCGGAGAGGTCAAACAACAATGCCCTCGCCATCAGTTCCGTGCGCTCGTTCTTGGCGCAGGGACCGCCGCCGTCGCACCGTGTGCCTCCCGCCCGGGGGGGAGGGCGGCCTCGCAAAGGCTTGCCGAGTGCTCGGTTTCGGCCGTCTTCCCCAGCTCTTTCGGCACGAGCTGCTTTGTCCTAAGCGACCAGGTGCAGTGCCCGAGCAAACACCCACAGCGAGATCTCAGGATGAGCGTTCCCGTCTGCGGCCTGCGCTCGCAGATGGCGGCGGCGCCGCCCGAGAGCAAACGGCAGGTGAGCTTCGCAACGGAGACGCATGGCTCGGAGGGCTCTCCGCCCAGCCGCGTCCACTCGTCTGACTCTGACCTCAATGACGATGTGGCAGCTGGCGCCTGCAACGGGCAGTCCTCGCGAGCGCGGCGCGATGCCATCGAGCGCATGAGCAGCGGCGGCAGCTACCCGGTGCAGGTCAAGAACACGTTCATAGAGCTCCTGGAGGAGGGCGAGGAGGAGGACCCCATGTCGCTCTCCCTGTGGCCGCGGAGCAAGACTGTGCCCACTGGCACGGTCGCCTGCGACCACCGTCGTGGGCTCAGCGACGCCAGCACCATCGCGAGCAGCGACGAGGTCTAGACCTCCCAGATGGTGTCCGAGTAGACAGGGTCGGAGGATCGCGCCGCATCGCCGATGCATCGCCGATGCGGCTCGATGTCGAGCCTGATTTTCCTCGCGCAGGCGTCGCCGATGCGTCGCCGACGTTGGCGATGCATCGGCGATGCGTTGGCGATGCGGCGCGATGTTCCGACCCCGTCTGCTCGGACCCCATCCGGGAGGTCTCTACGAGGACGGCCGCGCCCCGATCGCAGACGAGCCGGCAGGAGAGCACGCGCCGTGCGGAGGCTCGGAGGTGCGCCGCGAGCGCTTCGGCAGCGGCGGCGGCCACTCGGTGCAGGTCAAGAACACGTTCATAGAGCTTGAGGACGATGGTTCGGTACCAAGGCCGGGGAGCCTCGTGTACCCTCTCAGTTCTGTCGTCAGCGTCGGTTTGCGTCTGGGAGTCGATGAGGCAGCGCCGATTTGGCTTCGATTGGCGTCGATTCAGCGTCGAGTTAGCGTCGAGTTAGCGTCGACCAGCGTCGATTCGCGAGAGCCGGCAAGACGGTATGGGAGGCTTCCATGAGTTGCCACTGCAGAGCAGGATCGAACAAAAGCAAAACTGCACAGGCATTTCCGGAGCTCCATGCTGAGTTCTTGGATCGGCGCGGGGCGCCCCTGGCGGCGCCCCACGGGTGCCGCCCTGGGCGCGCTCCGAGGCAGGGGCCGCTCCGAGAAGTCCGCGCGGAGCTCCGACAGTTTCTGTCTGTGCCGTCTTCCTGGCATCGCTTGGGCGTGTGCATTTTTTTCTCGGCGGGAACCATCGAGGACCATCCTCGACCAAAGAGCAAAAAAAAAACAAAAAAAACGCACGAAACCGAAAACAAAAACACGGGAAATGGACGTCCGAGCGACGGCGAGCCTCTGTTTCATCTAGAGGAGGATCCCATCTCGCTCTCCCTGTGGCCGCGGAGCAAGACGGTGCCGCACGGCGAGCTCAGCCACGACCTCCTCGGCACTGGCGAGGAGGGTGCCGACGCGAGCAGCGACGGCGAGGGCGGTGCCGCCCCGACGGGGTACGAGGCGGCGGGAGAGCGACTGCGGTGTGGCAGCTCGGAGGGGCTTCTCGAGCGTTTCAACGGCGTCGGCAGCGTCTCGGTGCAGGTCAAGAACACCTTCATTGAGTTGGAGGAGGATGACGAGGAGGAGGATCCTATGTCGCTTGTCTCGCGAAGCAAGACGGCGCCGAGTGGCGCGCTCGGTTGCGACTCCCTCCTGAACCGCGACGGCGCAGGCTCCGACATGAGCAGCGACGAATATGGCGGCGGCCCGACCTTGGGCGAGTCGGTGGGAGGGCGAGTGCATTGCGGCAGTTCGGGTGAGCTCGTCACTCGTTTCAACAGCGTCGGCAGTGTCTCAGTGCAGGTCAAGAACACCTTCATAGAGTTGGAGGAGGATGGCGAGGAAGAAGATCTCATGTCGCTTGTCCCGCGGAGCAAGACGGTGCCGAATGGCGCGCTCAGTTGCGGCATCTTCCCGAGCCGCGACGGCGCGGGCTCCGAGTCATGCGGTGAGGACGGCGGCGTCCAGGGCGTGGACGAGCCGGCGGCAGGCTTGGCAGCGCAGCAACCGACGCTCTTCTGCAGCACGCCGACGCCTCGCTGGGAGGCAGCCTTGCCGACGCTTTGGCCGGCGGCGGCGGTGCACTCGGGCGCAGGGCTGACGTCTGGGCACGCGCCAGACACGGCGGAGGGTCCCAGGCGGCAGGAGCGTGAGGAGGGCCCCGCCAATGCCGAGGGAGTCGCCCGCAGCGCGGAAGCTGTCACTCGGAGCGAGGGTTGCGGCCCCAAAGACCCGAAGACGATGGGCGGGAGTCGGAGCCTGCAGCAGCAGACCCTGCAGTCCAGTGAGGTCGACGGCTTCTCGCGCGCGCAGTGGACCGTGGACGGGCGGAAACTGAGAGGCTCCGACAAGCGGCTGGTGTCGCCATCCTTCGACCTGGACCTCGGGCTCGGCGCAGGCCCCGTGGCGTTCGTCCTCGTGCTCTACCCCAAGAGCGCGACCTTCAAGGGCAGCTCGTCCTTCAAGGAGGCCGGAGGCCTCGGCCACGTGCAGCTGAAGTGCGTCTCCGAGCTGGACGGCGACGCTGCAGCTGTGAAAGTCCGCCTCTCGGTCGGGCGGGGGCGAGCGCGGCAGCTCCGCGGCCCGTTCGTGCACAGCTTCGCGGCGAGCCCGCTGCTCGCGCTGCCGAAGGCTCAGGCGGAGTGGGACTTCGGTGCCGCTGTTGAGGGGCAGCCCGCGTCCCTCTTCGTGAGCGTGGACGTCGCTCTGGCTTGAGCCTTTCGACCCAGGGGACCAGAGCTGCCGCCGGCGCCCGTGCTCACGGCAGGTTGGTGTCGTGTCGACGCTACGGCAACGCCCTTGGCTGTCGTTCTGGGTTGAAGGCCTCTGGAGGTCTGATGTCGACCAGTGTCAAATGATCTCTATTGTCCCCGATCGTTGAAAATTGACGATCCACGCAGCGTCCGAAACCAATTCGCAAGTCGCCGCTACACAAACTTGCCGTGGCCGTGGTCAATTGTATGATTTTTGCCACCTCTCTTCGCGAATTCGTTGGTCCGCGATCGACACAAGTTCAACCAGGCGGGCTCTGCATTGGTGGCATTCGCCCACGTTTGACACCAATTCAGGCAGGTGGGACAGCATTGCAAGCGAATTCGGCTCTGCTGCAGCAGCGGAGCATGACCCTCTGCACTGCTCAGCCGAAGCAGAGCAGTGTGTCCTGGCCTGTCTCTCGAATATCTGGACCGCAACGCTGGCGTTGGCGGTCGATTACAGTGTTAGTACGTACTCGTAGTTGAAGGTTCACGACGTCCTAAGCGACGCGCATACAGGGCCGATCACCTGCGTGCCTATCGATACGCTTGGGGCTCGTAACACAAGAGTTATGATACCTGTGCTCGACTCCGGCCTAAGCCCGGCATCCACGCTCTGTCTGAAGAGTAACGTTGTCCTCGCACCAGGGCGACAAAAACATGTGTGCTCCCCGCTTCGGCATCTGGGTGCAGCCCTCAGATTTCAGACGCCCGAGTGGCCCGCGAACCTTGCCGGAACGACGGGATCGTCGTGATGTCGAGCTGTAAGAGAGACGGGGGTCGATGCAAGCGGGGTCAGCCAGAGCGCCAGATCTTGCAGGATCTTGGAGCCAGGGGTGCATTGACCCGTGCTTGCGCGCAGGATCGCGCAAGATCCTGCAGAGCCTGATTGGCCCGGGCTTGCATTGACCCGGCTTAGTGCGTCCCCGATGATGGAGGATTGGTGAAAGGGGGGTAATTGTTGCCGCGGGCCTCCCTACGCCGGTGGGTGGCGTCGAAATACTTTGTCAAGAAAGCCCTCGTGCGGTCGATGGTGACGCCCTTGCGCAGCGTCTGGCCCTGCGACAGCGTGGAGGTGAGCTCGGACGCGTGCGTCAAAGTGAACCCCGAACGGCGCACGACGTGCAGCCCCGAGCTTTGCCATGTGAGCTCCTGCTCGCTGGGCCTGAACATCAGCAAGCTCCGCGCCCGCGCCTCGGCCTGGCCGTCGTCGCCAGCGCCTTTGGCGCCCTGTCGCAACAGCTCGGTGACCTCGTGGTAGATCGGAGACTCCTTGAAGCCGTGCACCTGCAGCCAGATTCCTTGCAGTACGTAGCGGGGGCCCTGGCGCGCATTCCTCGTACTCGTGCTCGCCGGCGGGGTGAAACTCAAAGGACACGATGGTGGCCCTTTGCTCTTGCACGAACCCCAAGTTTTTCCTCAGCTCCTCCTGCACGGCCGAGAACCGAACCTCTGTGCCAACGTGTGCCAGTAACGCACCGTGGATAACCCCCGTTGTGTGCATGTCCGGGACGTTCAGGAGGCGCCGGTCCGCGTCTGGGTCGCCTCGTATCGCGCTGCACTCGTCTACGGCCTGCAGAAAAACAAGGGCCGCGCCCAGACGCCGCGCGTCGCGACGAGCGCGCGTGTCCGCCTGAGCGTCTCCCAGTAGACGCCCATGCCGTAGCCGAGCCGAAAGTTCTCGTGCTTGCGCCGAGGGTCCAGGACGTTGTGGTTAACCGAGGCTACCGCCTGCTCCAAGGCAGACCTGATCTCTGGTGGGAAGGCCGTGCCCTCGCGCGTGCAGCCCAAGAACGCGATCAGAGGGCCCCCAGGCTCAAGGCGGCTCGTGCCCTCCAGTTCGAAGGCTCAGGGGAATTGAGAGAAGACCCTGATGGCGTGCTGAATATCCACCGTCGACGGCTTCGCGTATTTGTGCGACCCGTCGTCCAGGAGTTCGCTCACGTCCGTCAGGAGGCCGATGCTGCTAGTGGGCTTCGGCTGCAGGAAATCGCCGAGGTGCAACGCGATGGGGACGCGCCCGAAGTGGTGATGCGGCTTCTTGTAGGTGGACTCCTGCACGTCGTGCGTGTCACTGCGCGAAGGTCCAGTGCGTCGTACAGAGCTGCCGCCACCATGCTCACATCTTCGATGACAGGAGCACGAACGTGCTCCCACAACCGCTTCAACATCTTCTCCACGCCCCCCAGCCTCATTTTCGCGTTGATGTACATCTGGCCTCGCAGGGCACAGGCGTTGTGCAACGTTCTGGCTTTCACAGTCTCCGTGGAGATGGTCTTTGCTTACGCATTCGAGGAGGCCACAACCATCATGGCGCCCTTGTCCAGCGCCCCCGAGGGCCACACATACTCTACCAGTGGGAAAGCGATTTTCTGCACCACGCGAGTCTCCCCCGAGACGCCCTGGTCAACCAGTAGCAAGTGCTTCACTCTTTCCCAACCATCCTGTGGTGTTGGGTCCTCGTTTTGAAGGGACGGTCCCCGCGTTCTCCTCCTTCCTCCTCTCTCCCTCCTCCCTCCTCCCCCTCCCCCTCCTCCCTGCTTTTCCACCCACCCAATACAGCGCTTCGTGGCTCCATAGGGAACTCCACCGAATGCCCCAGTGGCAGGGCTCGCATGGCGGCCCCGCTCTATTTTGGCGCACCCCTCGCACGGTTCGTGGCCCCATAGGGAGCTCCACCAGAGGCCCCGGTGCCAGGGTTCGCACGGCGGCCCCGCCCCACTTTGGCGCACCCCTCACACGTTTCGTGGCCCGATACGGAGCTCCACCCACTGCCCCAATGACAAAGCTCGCATGGCGGCCCCGCATTTTGGCGCACCCCTCACACGGCCCGTGGCCCCATAGGGAGGTCCACCCAAACCCGTCGCGGCAGGGTTCGCATGGCGGTCCCGTTCTATTTTGGCGCACCCCTCACACGGTTCGTGGCCCCATAGAGAACTCCACCGAAGGCCCGCCCCAGTGGCAGGATTCGCATGGCGGCCCCGCGCCATTTTGGCGCATCCCTCACACGTTTCGTGGTCCCATGGGGAGTTCAACCGAAGGCCCCAGCGGCAGGGTTCGCATGGCGGCCCCGCCCCATTTCGGCGCACCCCTCACACGGCTCGTGGCCCCACAGGGAGCTCCACCGAAGACACCAATGGCAGGGTTCGTATGGCGGCCCCGCCCCACTTCGGCGCACCCCTCACACGGCTCGTGGCCCCACAGGGAGCTCGACCGAAGGCCCCAGTGGCAGGGTTCGCACGGCGGCCCCGCCCCATTGTGGCGCATCCCTCACACGGTCCGTGGCCCCATAGGGAGCTCCACCCAAACCCCCAGTGGCAGGGTTCGCATGGCGGCCCCGCTCTATTGTGGCGCACCCCTCACACGATTCGTAGCCCCATTTGGAATGCCCTTTGTTTCGTCCCACCTGCCCTGCGGTTCTCACACTTGCGTATGGTTGGGTCCTTCGCCAGGGTATGTTTTCACTCCAGGGCATCAGGCGCGAGGCCCACAAGTAACGACAGTTACAGGATGTTGGTGGCCTGTTCAGATTGCCAGCATGAAGTGCGGGCCCTATAGGGAGGGGGCTCTCGCCCGAGACTTCCTCGCAAGTCACTCGCAATCGAAGCTCCCGCCTGATGCTTCTTCAAACTGCAGGCATGAGGGCCACAAAGTCACGACGGTTACAGGATGGTGATGACCCGCTCGGGTTACCAACGTGAAGCGCGGGCTCCATAGGGAGGGGGCTCCCGCCTGAGACTTCTTCGCAGTTCTCTCACAAACGAGGCTCACGCTTTTGAGGCTTCTTCAAGTCTGCAGGCGCGAGGGGCGCAAAGTGACGCTGCAGTTACAGGATTGGGGCGACCCGCTCGGACTACCAACATGAAATTCGGGCCCCATAGGGAGGGGGCTCCCGCATAAGATTTCTTCACAACTCACTCGCACGCGAAGCTCCCCCCAGAGGCCTATTCAAAAATCAGGCGTGCGGGGCCCAAAAGTGACTACAGCTATAGGAGTTGGATGACCTGGTCGGATTGCCAGCATGAAGTGCGACCCCCCCCCCATAGGGAGGGGGGCTCCCGCCTGAGATTGTCTTGCAATTCACCCGCAAACGGACGCATGAGGCTTCTTCAAGATTCAGGCGCGAGGGTTTCAAAAGTGAAGGCATTTGTATGATTTGGATGACCCGCGCGGATTACCAATATGACACGTGGGCCCTATAGGGAGGGGGCTCCCGCCTGAGATTTTTTCGCAGGTCGCTCGCGAACGAGGCTCCCGCCCGAGGTTTCTTCGACATCCAGGCGCGAGGAGCCCAAACGCGACGACATGTACAGGACTTGGATGACCCGTTCGGACTGCCAATATGAAGCGCGGCCCCATTGTGAGGGGGCTCCCGCCTAAGACTTCCTCGCAATTCACTAGCAAACGAGGCTCCCGCCTGAGGCTTCTTCAATCTTCAGGCGTGAGGGGCTCAAAAGTGACGACAGTTACAAGATTTGGATGACCCGCTCGGGTTACCAACATGAAGCGCGGGCCTCATAGGGAGGGGGGTCCCGCCTGAGACGTCCTGACAATTCAGTCACTGACGAGGCTCCCGCGTGAGGCTTCTACAAGATTCTGGCGCGAAGGGCCCAACAGTGACGACAGCTGTAGGATTTGGATGACCCGCTCGGATGACCAACATGAAGTGCGGCCCCCATCGTGAGGGGGCTCCCGCCTGAGACTTCCTCGCAATTCGCTCACAGACGAGGCGACTCTAGGTCGATTATCATGATGGGATAGCGATCATGAAGACGATGGTGGTGTGCGCTGCTGATGGCCGATGATCATGATGGGAGCATGACATGATGATGGCTGAGTGATGAGTGAACGTGAGTGAGTGAGAGTAAGAGTGGATGACGATGAGGGTTGATGATGTTGATGGGATGATGGTAGTGATGATGTTGATGATGATGGTGATGATGATGATGGTGACTGTGATGATGATGATTGATGGTGATGATGGTGATGATGGTGATGATGGTGATGCTGATGGTGATGATGATGATGATGATGCTGTTGATGATGATGATGATGATGATGATGATGCTGACAAGGACAAAAGGAGAGTGTGAGAAGAGGACAGGGTGTGGGTGAACCCCACTTAGGATGAGTGGAAACAATGCCCTCGCCATCAGTTCTGCGCGCTCGTTCCTGGCCCAGGGGCCGCCGCCGTCGCACCGTGTGCCTCCCGCCCGGGGTGGAGGGCGGCCTCGCAAAGGCTTGCCGAGTGCTCGGTTTCGGCCGTCTTCCCCAGCTCTTTCGGCACGAGCTGCCTTGTCCTAAGCGACCAGGTGCAGTGCCCGAGCAAACACCCACAGCGAGATCTCAGGATGAGCGTTCCCGTCTGCGGCCTGCGCTCGCAGGTGGCGGCGGCGCGGCCCGAGAGCAAACGGCAGGTGGGCTTCGCAACGGAGACACACGGCTCGGAGGGCTCTCCGCCCAGCCGCGTCCACTCGTCTGACTCTGACCTCAATGACGATGTGGCAGCTGGCGCCTGCAACGGGCAGTCCTCGCGAGCGCGGCGCGATGCCATGGAGCACATGAGCAGCGGCGGCAGCTACCCGGTGCAGGTCAAGAACACGTTCATAGAGCTCCTGGAGGAGGGCGAGGAGGAGGACCCCATGTCGCTCTCCCTGTGGCCGCGGAGCAAGACTGTGCCCACTGGCACGGTCGCCTGCGACCACCGTCGTGGGCTCAGCGACGCCAGCACCATCGCGAGCAGCGACGAGGACGGCCGCGCCCCGACCGCAGACGATCCGGCGTGCGGCGGCTCGGAGGTGCGCCGCGACTGCTTCGGCAGCGGCGGCGGCCACTCGGTGCAGGTCAAGAACACGTTCATAGAGCTTGAGGACGTTGGCGAGGAGGATCGAAGAATAAACAGCTGCGTAAACATTCTTGGAGCTCCGCGCTGATTTCTTGGATCGGCGCTGGGCCCCCCTGGCGGCGCCCCGGGCGCCGCCCCTGGCGCGCTCCGCGCCAGGGAGAGGTGTCCACCGCCGATCTGTGAAGCCCGCGCGGAGTTCGGACAGCTTCTGGCTATGCCGTCTTTGCTCCTCGTCAGGAGGATCCCATCTCGCTCTCCCTGTGGCCGCGGAGCAAGACCGTGCCGCACGGCGAGCTCAGCCGCGACCTCCTCGGCACCAGCGAGGAGGGTGCCGACGCGAGCAGCGACGGCGAGGGCGGTGCCGCCCCGACGGGGTACGAGGCGGCGGGAGAGCGACTGCGGTGTGGCAGCTCGGAGGGGCTTCTCGAGCGTTTCAACGGCGTCGGCAGCGTCTCGGTGCAGGTCAAGAACACCTTCATTGAGTTGGAGGAGGATGACGAGGAGGAGGATCCTATGTCGCTTGTCTCGCGAAGCAAGACGGCGCCGAGTGGCGCGCTCGGTTGCGACTCCCTCCTGAACCGCGACGGCGCAGGCTCCGACATGAGCAGCGACGAGGACGGCGGCGGCCCGACCTTTGGCGAGTCGGTGGGAGGGCGAGTGCATTGCGGCAGTTCGGGTGAGCTCGTCAGCCGTTTCAACAGCGTCGGCAGTGTCTCAGTGCAGGTCAAGAACACCTTCATAGAGTTGGAGGAGGATGGCGAGGAAGAAGATCCCATGTCGCTTGTCCCGCGGAGCAAGACGGTGCCGAATGGCGCGCTCAGCTGCGGCATCCTCCCGAGCCGCGACGGCGCGGGCTCCGAGTCATGCGGTGAGGACGGCGGCGTCCAGGGCGTAGACGAGCCGGCGGCAGGCTTGGCAGCGCAGCAAGCGACGCTCTTCTGCAGCACGCCGACGCCTCGCTGGGAGGCAGCCTTGCCGACGCTTTGGCCGGCGGCGGCGGTGCACTCGGGCGCAGGGCTGGCGTTTGGGCACGCGCCAGACACGGCGGAGGGTCCCAGGCGGCAGGAGCGTGAGGAGGGCCCCGCCAGTGCCGCCCGCAGCGCGGAAGCTGTCACTCGGAGCGAGGGTGGCGGCCCCAAAGACCCGAAGACGACGGGCGGGAGTCGGAGCCTGCAGCAGCAGACCCTGCAGTCCAGTGAGGTCGACGGCTTCTCGCGCGCGCAGTGGACCGTGGACGGGCGGAAACTGAGAGGCTCCGACAAGCGGCTGGTGTCGCCCTCCTTCGACCTGGACCTCGGGCTCGGCGCAGGCCCCGTGGCGTTCGTCCTCGTGCTCTACCCCAAGAGCGCGACCTTCAAGGGCAGCTCGTCCTTCAAGGAGGCCGGAGGCCTCGGCCACGTGCAGCTGAAGTGCGTCTCCGAGCTGGACGGCGACGCTGCAGCTGTGAAAGTCCGCCTCTCGGTCGGGCGGGGGCGAGCGCGGCAGCTCCGCGGCCCGTTCGTGCACAGCTTCGCGGCGAGCCCGCTGCTCGCGCTGCCGAAGGCTCAGGCGGAGTGGGACTTCGGTGCAGCTGTTGAGGGGCAGCCCGCGTCCCTCTTCGTGAGCGTGGACGTCGCTCTGGCTTGAGCCTTTCGACCCAGGGGACCAGAGCTGCCGCCGGCGCCCCTGCTCACGGCAGGTTGGTGTCGTGTCGACGCTACGGCAACGCCCTTGGCGGTCGTTCTGGGTTGAAGGCCTCTGGAGGTCTGATGTCGACCAGTGTCAAATGATCTCGATTGTCCCCGATCGTTGAAAATTGACGATCCACGCAGCGTCCGAAGCCAATTCGCAAGTCGCCGCTACACAAACTTGCCGTGGCCGTGGTCTACTGTATGATTTTTGCCACCTCTCTTCGCGAATTCGTTGGTCCGCGATCGACACAAGTTCAACCAGGCGGGCTTTGCATTGGTGGCATTCGCCCACGCTTGACACCAATTCAAGCAGGTGGGACAGCATTGCAAGCGAATTCGGCTCTGCTGCAGCAGCGGAGCATGGCCCTCTGCACTGCTCAGCCGAAGCAGAGCAGTGTGTCCTGGCCTGTCTCTCGAATATCTGGGCCGCAACGCTGGCGTTGGCGGTCGATTACAGTGTTAGTACGTACTCGTAGTTCAAGGTTCACGACGTCCTAAGCGACGCGCATACAGGGCCGATCACCTGCGTGCCTATCGATACGCCTGGGGGTCGTAACAAGAGTTATGAGACCTGTGCTCGACTCCGGCCTAAGCCCGGCATCCACGATCTGTCTGAAGAGTAACGGTGTCCTCGCACCAGGGCGACAAGAACATGTGTGTTCCCCGCTTCGGCATTTGGGTGCAGCCCTCAGGTTTCAGACGCCCGAGTGGCCCGCGAACCTTGCCGGAACGACCGGATCGCCGTGATGTCGAGCTGTGGGAGAGACGGGGGTCAATGCAAGCGGGGGTCAGCCAGAGCGCCAGATCTTGCAGGATCCTCAAGAGCAAGGAGTGCGTGGACCTGCGCTTGCGCGCAGGATCTTGCAGGGTCCTGCAGAGCCTGGCCGGGTTTGCATTGACCCTGGTGAGTGCGTCCCCGATGATGGAGGATGGGTGAAGGGGGATGATTTGTTGCCGCGGGCCCCCCTGCGCCGGTGGGTGGCGTCGAAATCTTTTGTCAAGAGAGCCGGAGCGAGGACAGCCGTACCCAACCGGTGCGGTGCTTGCCTTACTTGGGGGGTTCTCTTTTCTGCTGGCAGGTGGCCGGATGGGCGTGGCGGGGTGGCGGGGTTTCGCATGGTGGGCGGCCGTAGGCGCTTCGTGGGTGCCTCTGGGGCGCCCCGTGTGCTGGATAGGTGCTGGGGGAGTTCGCCTGGTGGGCGGCCGTGGGGCTTACACCACGCGGATCCCACAAGACTGCTCACACCACATCGCCTGCACCACACACACACACACACGCATGCACACACGCACACACACACACAGATTGCGACACACTGCTTGCAGCGCGTGCAGCTTGCAACACACAGCGCGCACCACAAGTCGAGGAGGGGATCGACTACAGAATTGATTTACCACAATATTGATGTTTACGCCGAGTCTTCAACAGCAACACGTCGAAAGCTCGCGTGTCTGCGACAGTTCTACGACTTCCCCGGTGATCCTACGCGGAAAGCCAAGCCTGGGGCAGATCAGTTCTGCAGTCGACCCCCCACTCGCACATGGCGTTGCACACCCGGGGTGCAAGGAGCTCACTGCTTGGGGCCCACGCCGGCCTGCCTCTCCGGCACGAGGGCGCCGCGAGGGCTGCAGACCCGGGCCGTGCGCCGGAGCGCAACGGCCCTACGGCCCGAGGAGGCCCGAGGAGGCCCGACGGCCCAACGGCCCAGCGGCCCGACGTGCGGCTCGGCACGGCGGGGAGTGCAGCGGTTGGCCCCCGGGGCTCGAGATGCGGCCCGGCCTCGATCCCGAACCCAGGCCGCAGGCGAGGTGGGCCCTGACCTCAGCAGGAGGAGGAGGAGGAGGAGGAGGAGGAGGAGGCGGAGGAGCAGGAGGAGAGGAGAAGGAGGAGGAGGAGGAGGAGGAGGAGGAGAAAGGATGAGAAAGGAGGAGGAGGAGGAGACAGGAGGAAGACGGTGAGAGGAGGAGGGGTGAGGAGGCGGGAGAGAGCGGCCAGAGGAGTTGAGGGAGATTGGGAGGGGTGGCAGCGGGAGGAGGAGGTTGAGGAGGGGGGCAGTCCGGGAGGATGAAGCGCAGCAGGAGGAGGAGGAGGAGGAGGAGGAGGAGGAGAGGGAGTGAGGAAGCAGTGAGTGAGGAGGCAAGGAGGAGGAGGACGAAAGACAACAGGCAGGAATAGTAAGAGAGAGGAGGGATGATTATTGGTGATTGTGATGCTGGTGACGATTGTGGTATGATAGCATGACGGCGGCGGTTTGTTAGCCGCCCATCGGACAAAGTCCGAGGAGTGGTGGCGATGGTGGTGGTAATGGTTAGGGTGATGATGAGGGTTGTGGTGGGGATGGGGATCGGGACGTGGATAGATGGTGGTGTTGGTGGTGCTGACGACGGTGATGGTGGTGGTGACGATTGTGATGATGACTTTGGAGGTGGCGGTGGTGGTGGGAGAAGGAGGAGGAGGAGAAGGAGGAGGATGAAGGAGGATAAAACATGATGGCGATGATGCTGCTGTTGTTGTTGATGATGATGATGATGCTGATGCTGATGCTGATGCTGATGTTGCTGCTGATGAAGATAGTGATGATAGTGATGATGATGATGCTGATGATGATGATGATGATGATGTTGTTGATGTTGATGATGATGGTGATGGTGATGGTGATGGTGATGGTGATGGTGATGATGCTGCTGCTGATGATGATGACGATGATGATATGAATGTTGCTGTTGATGATGCTGCTGATGATGCTGATGCTGGTGATGTTGATGATGCTGCTGATGATGATGACAATGCTGCTGAGGATGATGATATTGATGGTGATGATGCTGATGCTGATGCTGATGCGGAGGATGAGTATGCTGATGATACTGATGATGCTGATGCTGATGCTGATGCTGATGATGCTGGTGATGATGATGATGATGCTGATGCTGATGATGCTGATGATGATGATGATGCTGATGCTGATGATGATGATGATGATGATGATATGATGATGATGGATGATGAGAGGAGATGATGATACTTGATGCTGATGATGCTGCATGATGCCGAGAGAGATGAGGCGCGATGCGAGGAGGAGGAGGAGGAGGAGGAGGAGGAGGAGGAGATGAGAAGGAGAGAGGGAGGAGGAGGAGGAGGAGGAGGAGGGGAGGAGGAGGGGAGGGAGGAGGAGGAGGAGGAACTCGAAGGGGGAACAGAAGTGGGGGTACGTAGGTCCGCGAGGCAGCGTGTGGCGGTGTGTCGCGGCGCGGTCCTCCTCCGCCTCCTCCCCCTCCTTCTGTCTGTCTTCCTCCTCCTTCTCCTCCTCCTCCTCCTGTCTGTCTTCCTCCACGAATGGTCTTCAGAGAGCGGTGCTTGAACCACTGGGCTCTATAGTTTGATCCACACCCTTAGGCCGACTGGCCCTGTGTGTGGGGGGGGGGGGGCGGATGCAGTCCGAGACTCCTCGCGCCATCGGGCAGCAGGAATCAGGAGGAGGACAAGTGTAAAGCCAAGACCCATACGTAGGCTATGATAAGAATGTTCCTCCTCCCCCTCCACCCTCTAGGCTATGGTAAGGATTTCTCCGCACGGAGGGAAGAGGCCCCGTTGGAAGACAACTGTCTGAGATTCGCCAGCCATGCCAAGGCACCATTCCTGGGACTTAAGCTCCGCGAGTAGGCGTTACTGGTTGCGACCTGGCGATCCTAAGCCTTGCCAGACCACCATTTCTGAAGCGTCAACGCCCCGAATCAACGTGACTGTCGCGCCCTGACAATCCTAAATCGTGCCACAACATCAGCTCTGGGACATGAGCCATATGATTTGTTGAACCGGATGTATACTTTTGAAGCGAATGTGCGCGGCGCGAAGGCGAGTGCAACATGTTGGAGAGGAACCGCCCGCCATCCGTGAAGCTCGTGCAAACTTTTAAGACGAACGTGCGCGGCGCTATAGGGCGAAACCCACATTTTGAAAACAACCCGCCGTGCATCCTTGAGGCTCCTGCGAACTTTCAAGACGAATGTGCGCGGCGCTAAAGCGAGAGCCACACGTTTGAAACGTTTGGCCCACCATCCGTGAAGCTGCTGCAATAGTTTAAGACGGATGTGTGCGGCGTTAATGCGAGAGCCACCTTTTGAAAACCGCTTGCCCTCCATCGCTTCGACTGTTGCAAACTTTTAAGACGAATGCGCGCGACGCAAAGGCGAGAGTCACATTTGAAAACGACACGCCCTCCATCAGTGAAGCTTCTCCAAATTGTATGCTTCAGGATCAAACACGGTGAAGAAGTCTCCGGCGAAACGCCCAGCCCCGTCCTACCGACCCGCCTCGGGGTGCGCCAGGGAGGAAACATTTATCATGATAAGGGATGGAGGAGAAAGGGGGAGGAGAGAGGTTGATGGAGGTGGAGATGGAGAAGGAGGAGGACATAAATGAGGAGGAGGAGGAGGAGGACACGGAGGAGGAGGAGGAGGGGGAGGAGGAGGAGGAACGAGGACGAGCAGGATGAGCAGGAAGGCCAGGAGGAGCAGGAGGAACGAGGACGAGCAGTAGCAGGATGAGCAGGAAGAGCAGTAGGAGGAAGAGCTGGAGGAGGAGGAGGAGGAGGAGGAGGAGGAGGAGGAGGGAGGCTGATGAATGGATGGGGGGAGGGGGCATGACAAGCTAGGTGCGCTCGCGTCATATCTGACATCCTACCCCTTCCTCCCATCCCTTACCATGGCGCAGATCCCCTGTCTACTCGCTCAGTCGGATGTCGAGCAGGGCAATGATCCCGAAAGGGTACGCGATGCATTGTAGAGCACGGCATGGCATGGCGTAGAAGAGCACCGCAAGGCGTAGTATCAACCTAGCATTGCATTGCATGCCGTGGCATGGCACGGGAAATGACGCCAGCGCTGCAGCGGGAGCACGAGTCGAAACGAGCGGAAGCGCGGAATTTGAAGCCAGCGCTGCAGCGGGAGCACGATTCGGAGCGAGCGGAAACACGGAAATGAGGCCAGCGCTGCAGCGGGAGCACGATTCGGAACGAGCGGGGCCCGAAAATGAGGCCGGCGCCTCAGCGAGAGCAGCATTTTGGAAACAAATGCAGGCGAAAACCCAACTCCAGGGAAACCTGTGTGTAAAGAAACAGTACGCGGGGGGGGGGGTCGGCCACTTGCAAACCGTCATCAGGGGAAGAGGGAGAGTAGTATTAATATTGAGTCATTGTAGAGGAGGAGTGGGACTCCCGGGCTCCCGAGCTGCGGAACGGAGCCATCCAGGGCCCACAAACCGATCCCCAGGAGGGGACCGAGAGGTCTGGGTCGTGCGTGGCGCAATGGATGGATGGGGGGGGGGGGGGGGGGGGGGCGACTCCTGGGAAGGTGGAGAGAGGCGCCCCCTCGTGTGCCCAGAAGTGGGGCCCCAGAGGGGCTCGAGAGGGCACACGCTTTGCTGCGTGCCCCACGTGCCGCCCCTCACGCGGCAACGCCAAACTGGGGGGCAGGTCCTCAAGAAGCACGACGGAAGTCTGGGTCTCTCTTTTTTTGTTTTTTTTTCTCTCTCTCTCTCTCTGTCTTTTTTTTTCTCTCTCTCTCTCTCTCTTTCTCTATCTCTCTCTCTCTCCCTTTCTCTCGCTCTCTCTCTCTTTCTCTCTCTCTCTCTGTCTCTTTCTCTTTTTTGTTGTTTCTCTCTCTCTCTCTCTCCTTCTCTTCTGCACTGATCATGTCCGCTCGACTGGCAAGCTTGCCAAAGAGTGCGAGCCCCCCAAGGCCTCCAGGGCTCGAGTATTCAAAAAGGATTTGGGGAAACACGTGCGCCTTGACACGCGGAGCTGTCGAGGGAGATCCACGGTCTGAGGTGGTCGTGGAGGGAGCGCGAAGCGCAGAGGCGAATCCAACATCTCTCTCTCTCTCTATCTCTGAGAGAGCCCCGCATTCGTCGCTGGTTGTCTTCGGGGCATCGTGCAGTCGGGGCCCTGAAGAAGGAACCCTTTTCGTTGGGGAGGGGCTCCGTGTTCCTTAAGTGTTTCGCAGCTTGCCTCAGGCTTTCCTTATGTTTTCGATGGGAACTCGAAGTTTAGCTTATGGAAAATAGGGGCCTCGTTCCTTATTCAGGGTTCCTTAGGTCAACGCCCCGACTGTATCACTCCAAGTGGGTCCTCTCTGCCCACCCCGCCTGCCAGGACATACTCCACGACAGCGCGCGGATAGCAGCGATCCTGGACATCCGTCAGCTGATCGGTGGGCAGACGGAGCTGCAGGCTGGATCTTGGGGTAGGGGAGCGCGAGTCAAACTCACGTTTGAGCTGGAGGTGGCTCGGGGTCTGATGTGGCCCAGCACTTGTTCAGACGAGCAGGAAGGGTGGGCAGGTTCGAGGTTTTTGGCTCAGTTTTTTTGTTTTTTTTGTTTTGACTTTTTCAGCCTCCAGTGAGCTTTTCGGGCCCAGTGACGGCAAAAACGGATCCGAGGGGGGAAAAGTTGTGCCATATGGACCCCAGGATGGGTCCAGTGACCGACTTTGAACGGATTTGGGTTCATGCCCCATTCTGAATGATTTTCTGGGGCCCCGACAAGTTCAACCTCCTCGGCCGCCTCCAACCTTTGAGCACCCTCGTCATTGTCCTACCCTCCTTGCTGCTGGACTTTGTGCCGTTGCCATCCCGCACTTCCCCCTGCTCCTGCTGGCTTCTGCTACGCTGGTGACTACGGTGCCAAGATCACTGCTTCTCCCGCTACTGCTACTGCAACCGCTGCTGCTGCACCTGCCGTCACCGCCACCTTAACCACATACCGGCCCATTTCCCTCCTGAGCGATCGGTACCCTCGATCTGACGCAGGGCACCCCGCGACGGCCACAAGAGTATTCAACGTCTCGAATGTGAAGCGCAAAGGAAAAGCGGGGCTCCCCCTCGCTGTGCGGTGCAGCGCATACGGTTGCCGTGTCGCGCCGCCAGTTCTGGCCCACCACGCTTCGGCGCGACACGCAACAGTCAACCCGCATGGTAAGGATGGGCAACCTTTCCTAGGCTGCGCTTGCGTCCTTGCCCCTTCGGCCCATCCTCAGCGACTTTCGCTGGCCAGCCTCGCTCGACAAACGTTAGCATGGCCCTCCAAGGCCCTTGCATCCTCACCGCGCATCCTTATTCTACGGATTGACTGTAAGCATGTCCCGTTCCCCGAGCATCCACGCTACGCGCTTCCCAGCCTCCCGTCCCACGCGGAGCGGAGCGACACGCGATCCGTTGGCAGGGCACAGCGTGTCGCCCTGGCTGAGCGGCCGACGCACATGTCTCACGATTTCAGTGGCCGTGCGCTCGGGCTCGCCGCGCGGGGCGACCACCAGGTACTTGTAATCAAGGGCACAAAAAAACGCCCCTAACCTGGTTTACGAGGCGCTGTGCGCTGAAACTCCGGTGGGCTGACAGGATAAACCCTGCGTGATGTGCCGCGTATTGGCGTCTCTAGGCTTTGGGGGTTCCCAGGAGGTTTACAGACCGCGCACTTGTAACCCAGGGTAGGGTCGTCTTTTTTCAACCCTTAATGTAAGCCCCCAGATATCCGGAGGACTGCTCTGCGCCATCCCAGCGCGATTCTGACCTCGGCCTCTGGGGGGCCACTTCCGGACCGGAGGGCCAGCAGAGGTCGACCCCGGACGGAAGGCTACCCGCGGGAAGCCGTCGGGAGCTCTTCGGGCCAGTGATCGAAGCGAGGCTGGCTGAGGGGTGCGTGTCGTGGAGAACAAAGAGCTTGGAATCGCTCGGAGGTGTGCATTTTTCCTTCGGCGAGGACCATCGAGGAGCATCCTTGATCATTTGACGAAAAACACCACGCACGAAACCGAAAAAAACACAGGGAATGGACGTCCGAGCGATGGCGAGAGGGGAGCGGATGACGCACGTCCTGATGGGCCACGTCCAGGAACGCGCAGATTCGCTATCGGGGGCTGTCGCCGATCCGTCGGCGATGCATCGCCCGTTCCGGCTCCGTGTTTCGTCCCCCGGAGCCGGTCTCCAATTCTTAGCGCCCAGCGTTTCCCCTGGCTGCAGGGTGCCCTGACTCTCTTGACGCTGAAATGCCTTGCGCGAGCCATGGATACACCGCCTGGCCCAGGGCACCCTGAGGTTCTTCGCTTGCAGCCGCTGCGCAAGAAACCCAACCCTGGTCTACGAGACTTCAGCGATCTTCATGGTTGGGCCTTTTGCGATGGGCTTCTTGTGGCCAACGAGTCTTGACTGTAGCGTTAGTAAGCCCAAGATTCGCTATCCCCCCCACAAGTAGCAAAAACCCTTTTGAAACCTTTTCTGATCCTTCTGGAAAGCTCCCCAGAAGCCTTTCGGGAGGGTTTTCAAAAGGTCTCGGGAACGTCTCGGTCGGCTGGGGGGGGGAACCACCAGTCCTTAGCCCCAGTGAATTCTGGTCTTTCTGACTGTAGCGTCCCCCCTTGCAGGAGCGGCTGACGCACATCCTGATGGATCACGACATCACCTCCGACGGCGAGGGGGACTACCTCATCCCCAGCGCAGCGTCCCCGGCCTGGGACCGGTTGCAGGTCTCCGCGGCGCTGCGGAACAAGATCTCGCTGCGGATCCGGCGCATCCAGGCGGACGGCTGGGGTCAGTTCAGGAGGAAAAGAAACACACAGACACAATGAACCCTCGATTCCCCAGAAAATATGGGAAAATATGGGAAGTGGGCGGGAGGACAGAAACCCAGAAAATATGGGAAAATATGGGGAATCGGTTTATTTGTGTGTATTTAGTTGTGTGTCCTTGGGCCCCTTCATCAGTATCTTTTAACCTGTCCCCATCCCCACTGGGCCATGGCATCTCAGCTCCACCACCCCACCGCCCCAGGTGGGGATAGGCCCTCGAAGCCCGAAGGGAGCAGCCTGTGTCTCCATCCAGGGGGCTGCGTCGGCCAGTGGGGCACAGGCCACGCCAGTGGGGATCGGGATCGAGTAAACACTGCTCAGGTTGGTGCCAGCCTGCGCTCGAGAGGTTTATAGATTCTCCCCTGGCGATAATGGGGATGGGGTTCGAGTTGATGGGGTCGGAGGCTCGCGCCTCATCGCCGAAGCATCGCCAACGTCACCGATGCATCGCCGACGTCGCCGATGTATCGCCGATGCATTGGGCGATGCGGCGCGGTCCTCCGACCCCATCTGCTCGGACCCCATCTGGGAGGCCTCTGGAAGCCCCGCCGCTTTCCGAGAAGGCCTGCCACCTCTCACCTCATCCCTCGGCGAGCCGCCGAAGGAAGCCATGATTGCACGCAGGGCTGGACCTGAACGGTGCTTGGGCCATCTCGTGGGCCGTTCCATCCGCATGCGAAGGGCGAAGCGAAGGCGGAAAGGGGGCAGCACCTTCAGCACAACGACAACGGAGAGCACCGTTCAGGCTCAGCCCCGACGGAAAGAGGGCCTTCCCGCCCGCCCGCCCGCCCCGCCTCGGAGAGAGAGAGAGAGAGAGCAGCAGCGCCGGGGGCACACGGCCCGGAGCGCGGGCGGCCCTCCCGACTGGCCGCCGGAGGGCAGGGGGGCGCCCCCGTGGGTGCCGGCCCCCTGCCCCTGCGGGCTCCAGCGGGGGGGCCGGGGCGGGCCTCGCCGGCTGGTAATGCACAACAGTTATTGAATAGAAGATTAGAGTTGAACGATAATGCAATGGTAGAAGTAATGGAAATGATGGGCAATACATGTGAATTAGATAGAACTACGTCATTCCATGTTTAATTCCATCACTATAATTGTATCATTGAACATTTCATGTATTAGAATTGAGTTCTGGTAATAATTTTTTTCAATTGAGATTTGTATGTATATTTCGGAATTCAAAAACAACTGCTCTTTTGTTTTAAAAAATACAAACCATATAATTTTATACCATGTCTTTTTTTTTTTCGGGACAGAACAACTTGCTTGGCAGCATCGGCGCTGGTATGCAGTCAAGTCGCATTGCGCATCGGTCGTTGGAGGTAGGCTTTTTTGTGGACTCCCAGGTTCCAATCTACTTGTTAGGCACCTTCCTACTTCAAGGATCGAGTGGTGCTCCTTTTCTCCTGCGCCTTTAGGGGGCGGGCGGGGACTCAATCTACTTCCAAAGCCGTCCTACTCCATGGTTCTACCCACTGCTTCCGACTGGCGTGTAGCAAGGATGAGCATTTTTCCAAGGCTACCCTTGCATCCCTAGGGCCTTTCGGGCCCATCCTTAGCGACTGTCGCTGGCCAACCCTGTCCTTAGCGACTGTCGCTGGCCAACCCTGTTCGGGAAGGCCTGCATGGCCCTCCAAGGCCCTTGCATCCTTCCAAAGGCATCCTTATTGTGCGACTTGACGGTGCCCGTGGTCGGAAGCCGGCCTTGTCTGGCATAGTCATGTCTGATCCGCCCAGTCCCACTTATGTCAGGAAGGAAAAACACACACAGACACAATTAACCGTCGACTCCCCGGAAAATATGGGAGAATATGGGCAGTGGGGGGGAAGATGAAAACCCAGAAAAATGGAAAATATGGGACAGCCTGAAAATATAGGAAAATATTTGAAAAACTCAGGCCTGGAAGCGTCCGAGAACGCTGGAGATCCATTGACGTCTGCTCCGAGACGGCGCAAGCGGGCCTCTAGACACCCCAACACGGTCACATGAGGGCCCAAGACGGCCGCGAAATTGCCCACAGGCGGCCCCATGATTGGCCCAAAATGATTGCAAACCAACCGGCACAAGGCCCAAGAGACTCCCAAAACGATCGAAGACGGCATCAAGCGGCCCAGACCCCCGCTGGACGCCCGAATACGGCCCGAATGTGACCTGGAAGAGGCGCTCGGAACTTGGGGAAACATCGATGTTTCAGTGTTTTTTTGCATATGATTTTTGGATACTCGCTCACTCGGACATCCAAGCGTCCGAGAACGCTGGAAAGGTACTGGAAAGCGCTCCAAGACGAGCCAAACGCGCTTCCTTCTCACCCCAACACGGTCACATGAGGGCCCAAGACGGCCGCGAAATTGCCCACAGGCGGCCCCATGACTGGCCCAGAATGATTGCAAACCAACCGGCACAAGGCCCAAGAGACTCCCAAAACGATCGAAGACGGCATCAAGCGGCCCAGACCCCCGCTGGACGCCCGAATACGGCCCGAATGTGACCTGGAAGAGGCGCTCGGAACTTGGGGAAACATCGATGTTTCAGTGTTTTTTTGCATATGATTTTTGGATACTCGCTCACTCGGACATCCAAGCGTCCGAGAACGCTGGAAAGGTACCGGAAAGCGCTCCAAGACGAGCCAAACGCGCTTCCTTGTCACCCCAACACGGTCACATGAGGGCCCAAGACGGCCGCGAAATTGCCCACAGGCGGCCCCATGACTGGCCCAAAATGATTGCAAACCACCGGCACAAGGCCCAAGAGACTCCCAAAACGATCGAAGATGGCATCAAGCGGCCCAGACCCCCGCTGGACGCCCGAACACGGCCCGAATGTAATTTGGAAGAGGCGCTCGGAACTTGGAAAAACATTGATGTTTCAGAGTTTTTTTGTTTGTAAATGTTCGGATGCTCGCTCACTCAGGCTTCCAAGCGTCCGAGATCGCTAGACAAAAAACGCCGAAAACCGCTCCCAAACAAGCCAGACGAGTTTCCTGACAGCCCAAGAGGGCCCCATGAGGGCCCAAGACGACACCCAAACTGCCCACGGGCGGCCTAAACACGGCCCCAAATTGTTGTCTTCAAGACAATTTCCCCAAGAATGCAACACGTGATCTGGAACCACGACTCCCAGTATGGTGGCTCGAGGACCTCCCCACTGGTCGCCGAAAGGCGCCACGGCCGCCTCCAGAGGCTCTCAAGGAGCCCGAACAATGCTTCCGCGAAGCTCTCCAGAGATTCGCCACGGAGAGGAGCTTCCGCGAAAGAATCAGAAGAGGACGAAGACGCCTTAGTATGCCAATTCGCTCGAGAATGAGGAAGAGAAAATTAACGAAGACAAAAATAAGGAAAGGAACAAAAAGAACAATGTCTCCACGGTAATGGCAACATCGGCCACCAGAAACGATTTCTGTCTTGATCGGCTTACCTCTCTCAGTCTGCCTGCGTTGTCCACTTATCGGACCAAGGTGCACGGCGCGAAGCGCCAATCCATGCACACACACATATATATATATATATATACATATATATATATATACATATACACATGAAAGTATAGGCTTATATGTGTACATGTATATATATATATATATAAGTATAACGATATATCGCATTGGGCGCGCGACAGTGTCTGCAGCACCTGCGGGCAAAGACAGGCAACAGAAAGCACGGCAGCAGAAAGCGGCCAAAGAACGGCGCGGGGTTGAGCACCCGCCGCCTGCACCCCGGGGGTGGTGCCCGAGGAGCGCAAGCATGACGAAGAGATTTGTTTGTTTTGATTCGCGGGTCGAGAGCGCACCTCTTCCGGTGGAAGCTAAGCGGGCCGCGCACAGCTTTAATCTAACAAGGAGGGGGGGGGCACGACGAAGCGACAGGGAACATCACCGACCTCCCTCCCCTCCCCCTCGGATGGCGGCCCCGCCCGGGGGGTCCGCAGGCCGAGCCCTTGTGCCACCGGCTGTGCTGGAACGGGGACACGGAGCCGCGCCGCCGCGCCCCGCGCGCGTTGCCTCCCGGAGGTCCCCCCCCCCCCACCCCTTTTGGGGGGGGGCGGGCGCCCCCGAGGGAGGTCGGCCTGGAGCCCGCGGGGGGAGCAGCGGGGAGGAGGGAGGGGGGGCGGCGAGGGAGGGGGGGCGGACAGGAGGGAGGAGGAGAGGAAGTGGACGGGAGGACGGGAGGAGGAGGAGGAGGAGGAGGACTAGGACAAGGAGGAGGAGGAGGACGAGGAGGAGGAATGATGATGATGCTGATGATGCTGATGATGAGGATGAGGATGAGGATGAGGATGATGCTGATGCTGATGCTGATGATGCTGATGATGATGGCGATGATGATGGTGATGGTGATCATGCTGGTGATGTTGATGGTGAGGATGATGAGGAGGATGATGCTGATGATGATGACGATGGTGAGGACGATGGTGATAGTGCTGATGATGCTGATGATGAGGATGATGAGGAGGAGAATTATGATGCTGATGCTGGTGATGATGGTGCTGCTGCTGCTGATGATGATGATGAGGATGCTGATTATGCTGATGATGAAGATGAGTGCGGTGAGGATGATGAGGATGATGATGCTGCTGCTGATGATGCTTCAGATGATGATTGTGGTGATGATGATCATGATTGTGATGATTTTGCTGATGAGGAGGATTATGTTGATGATGGCGATACTGTTGATGATGAAGATGATGTTGATGATGAAGATGATGGTGATGGTGATCATGCTGATGATGAATATGATGGTGATGGTGATCATGCTGATGATAAGGATAATGAGGAGGCTGGTGCTGCTGCTGATGATGCTGATGGTGATGATTATGATGATTATGATGATGATGATGATGATGCTGATGATGATGATGATGATACTGATGATGCTGCTGATGATGATGAGCATGATGCTGATGATGATGATGACGATGATACTGATGTTGGTGATGATGCTGATGAGGAGGAGGAGGAGGAGGAGGAGGAGGAGGAGGAAGAGGAGCGAGGAAGAGGAGCGAGGAGGAGGAGGAGGAGGAGCGAGGAGGAACGAGGAGGAACGATGATGAAAGAGGATTCGGAGGAGAAGGGAGGAGGGGGAGGAGGAGGAGGGGCAGGAGGAGGCGGAGGAGGAAGTAAACGGGGAGCAGAAGGAAGAACGAGGAGAATGAGGAGGAGGAGGCGGAGGAGGCGGAGAGGAGGAGGAGGAGGAGGGACCAGGAGGAGGAGGGGAGGAGGAGGAACGAGGAGGAGGAGGAGGAGGAGGAGGAGGAGGAGGAGGAGCAGAACGGACAATGGGGAGGAGGAGAAGGAGAAGGAAGAAGAGGAAGGGGAGGAGGAGGAGTGGGGGGTCTGGCGGATGTCCCGCGTGGACGTCCCAGGTGACGCTGCACACCTTCTGGACTGTTTTTGCAGCCTCATTGCTCTGCGGTGACGGCGCTTCCGAGACCAACGGAGGACCAACACGAGGATTGGGGGGGAGGGAAGACGGGAGGGAGTCTCAGGAGGAGCACGACGCTGTGCTTCGCTGCTTGAGGGCATTCTTGTTATACATAACGTAACCCGTGCGTCCCCGGCAGTGCCGCAATGCGTCCGTCACCCGACTTTGTGGTGCCGGATCCGGACGGCAGGGGTGTGTGTGGGGGGGTAGGCGTTACGTCATGTCCCCCCTCCAGGCCCCCCTCCCGCAATTCCCGTTGCCGCCGTGAATATCAAAATGCTCTGCTTCGCGCTCCTCATGCCCGCTCCCCCTCTCCTCCCCCTCAGGCATTTCCCCTCCCCCCCTCGCTCTCCTTCCGCCCACCCTCTCCTCCTCTGTGCTTTGCTTGCCTCCCTGGCCCCCCGCTCCCCTCGCTCAGTTCCCTTTCTTCTCTCCCCATCCTTCCACTACCCTCCTCGTCCTCCTATCCCTCTTCACTCTCCGCATCCTGCCGTTCCTCCTCCTCCTCCTCCTCCTCTTCCCTTCTCCTCCTCCTCCTCCTCCTTTCCCCTTCTCCCTTCTCCATCCCTTCACCCTTCCCCTTCTCCTGCAACCTCTTCTCTCCGTCATCATGTTTCTCTTCCCTCTTCTCTCTTCGTCCTCTCCTCCACTTTCCAATCCCCTTCCTTTTCTCAGACGCACCCCACTAACAGTTGGCATGGCGCGAGCCAGGCTCCAGGCTCTTGAGGGCACGAACCCTGGCACTCGCCAGCCTCACGCCCGTGGCTCGGGAGACCATGGCGTCCCATTGGTGAGGCCCCTCCCTCCCGCCCCGACCCCCTCCTGCCCCTCCCGCCCCCGCCGCCCAGGAGATCTGGGTGGGCCGGCACAAGATAGGCCGCACGCCCAGCAGCCCGGGGTGGATCCGGCGATGGGCTCCGCCCTTCTCGCGCTGCCGCTGCTGCTTCGGTGCTTCCCGTCCGCGGGTCGGCGCGAGGGCGCCGAAAGCGCGCAGCTGCCCGCGGCTGGTCCCGCCACCGTGCCGGTCCAGCAGTCTCGGTAGCAGCGGTTCGAGTCGATGGGGGCGATGATGACGGCGATGGCGATGCGGTGATGAAGAGGATCAGGACGAGGATGATGTGGACGAGGATGAGGTGGATTGTGGCGGACGGCGGGACAAGGAACACGATGCTGAGGGTGATGATGAGGATTGAGATGGTGATGAGGATGAGGATGAGGACGAGGACGCGTGTGGTGGTGATGACCATGATGACGATTACGATGATGATGGTGATGATGATGCTGTCGATGATGATGCCGATGCTGATGCTGATGCTAATGCTGATGCTGATAATTACTGCTGGTGATGGTGATGGTGATGGTGGTGATGATGGTGCTGCTGATGATGGTGATGCTGATGGTGATGGTGATGAGGATGACGACGACGACGACGACGACGACGACGATGATGATGATGATGATGATGATGATGATTGTGATGATGATGATGATGATGATGATGATGATGATGATGTTGATCATGATTATGATGATGATGCTTATGGTGATGGTGATAGTAATGGTAAAGCTGAGGGTGATGGCGATGATGATGATGACGATGATGATGCTGATGATGACGATGGCGATGATGATGGTGATGATGATGATGATGATGATGCTGATGACCTTGATGATGACTTTGATGATGATGCTGATGATGCTGATGATGATGGTGATAGTGATGGTGGTGGTGATAGTGATGGTGGTGGTGATTATGACTATTATATCGAAGATGGTGATGCTGCTGCTGATGATGACGATGATGACGACGACGTCAACGATGGTGTTGCGGATGAGGATGAGGATGAGGATGATGTTGATGATGATGAGGAGGAGGATGAGGATGAGGATGAGGATGAGGGTGGTGATGATGCTGATGATGATAGTGATGCTGATGATGACGATGATGATGAGGATGAGGATGAGGATGAGGATGAGGATGAGGAGCAGGATGATGATGATGATAATGAGGAGGAGGAGGAGGAGGAGAAGGAGGAGGAGGAGGACGACGACGAATATGAGTAAGAGGAGCAGAAAGGGGAAACAAGAAGAGGATAGTCGTCACTTGTGACACCTTACGTCTTAACATCTCGAGAAGCTCTCATTGACCTCATTGGGGCGGTCTTGGGGACGTCTTGGGGATGTCTCAGGGAGTCCCTTGGGGCCCTCTTGGGCCGTCTTGGGGCCCGCCTGGGCCGTCTTGGGTTGGGGCTGTCTTGGGCCGTCTGGACCCCACAGGGGCCGTATTGAGCTGTCTTGGGGCCGTCGTGAGATCATCTTGGCGCCGCCTTGGACCGTCGAGGGGCCATCTGAAGCCGTGTTGGCTCACTCTGGAGGGCCTCTGCAGCCAGTTTGGGGCGGTCTTGGAGGTCTGTTGGGCCATCATCGGATCCTCTTGGGCCAGCTTGCATGGGCGCCTCTTGAGGCCATCTTGGAGGCTTCCCGGGCCATCTTGAGCTGACGGAAGCCCGAGGAGGTGAGAATGCGGACATGCAATGGAACATCAATCACGTGGGCTTCTTCGGGCCCAGTTGGGGGCCCTCCTGTGGCCTTCTTGGGCCCTCTTGGAGGCATCCTGGGCCGTCTTGGGGCCATCTTGGGCCGCCTTGGGGCCATCCTTGGCTGTCCTCCTGGCATGTTTGGCGGTCTTAGTTGCCTGCATGGGCCCTCTTAGAAGAGCTCGGGACGCGGATCACCAGTTCTTGCGAGGGATGTCCCAGGGAGCTTCGGGAGAGGAGGGCGGTGCATGCGGGGAATGCGGGTAGAGAAGGGGGGGCCCTGATTAGGATACAAACCCATTGGACAGCCCGTGGTATCCTTCCACGCCTCAACCTGCACAAGGCACGGTGGCGAATCTGTGCCTCTAACATCTGGGTTCCAGATGTCAGAGGTCCCCTGAGCTTGTGATGGGTTCTACAGCGAAGGAGAGGGGAATACGAGATGATGAGGAAGCCTGGGCTCACCCCTTCCAACTCGATCCCCGGACCAGCCCCTAGGACCTAGGAACGGTCTGGCCAGCATTCCGAGGTGACTCCAGCCGTGGTGACGAGACGCATCGCAGAGGTGCGGAAAGGGCGAGAAACGCCCAAACATATGAATCTTCGAATTTCGTTCCTCAAATGAAAGGAGGAGGTCCTCCCGCACGGAGGGCCTATTCGGGCCGACGACAGGGATGCGATCCGGCCGCTCCGTCGCCGAGGTTGCTTGCAGAACGACATCCAGACCTTGCAGCAGCGGTGGGCGCCCACTGCGGAGAAGGAGGAGGAAAAGGAGATACACCTCCTCCTTCTCCTCCTCCTCCTCCTCCGCCTCCTCCCCCCACTCCTCCTCCCCCTCTCTTCGCTCACTCGCTCCTCTCCCCTATCCCCCTCTCTCTCTCATCGTTCATTTCTCCTCCTCTCTCCTCCCTCCCTCCTTTTCCTCCTCTCTCTAATATCTGATCTCTCTTCCCTTCCTCTCTCTCTCTCCTTCTCTCTCCTCTCACTGTCTCTCTCTCTCTCTCTTTCTTTCCTCGCTCTCTCTTCCCTTCCTCTCTCTCTCTCCTTCTCTCTCCTCTCATCCATCTCCTGCTCCTCCTCCGCCTCCTCCTCCTCAGGTATCCTCATCCTCATCCTCATCCTCATCCTCTTTTCTCATCGTCGTCATCCTCATCTTCATTCTCGTCCGAATCCTGATCCTCATCCTCTTTCTCTCTCCCCCTCCTCGCGCTTCCTCCTCCTCCTCCTCCTCCTCCTCCTCCTCCTCCTCCTCCTCCTCCTCCTCCGCCTCCTCCTCCTTCTCCTCCTCCTCCTCCTCCTCCTCCCCCCCCGCCTCCTCCTCCTCCTCCTCCTCCTCCTCCTCCTCCTCCTCCTCCTCCTCCTCCTCCTCCTCGTCCTCCTCCTGCCCCCAGGCGGGCAGCCGGTTGGTGTGGGCGCAGGGGAACTGAAACCCGCTTAGTCGTGGCCTGTATGGGGGCTGCGTCACTGCCGTGGGTGGGTGGGTGGATTCGGCAGTGGGGGCACCGACCGCGGTCTTCGGGCCTAGACGGTACAGCTTCTTCGGCTACGGCCGGTTCGGGCCCCCTCCACTGTCTTGGCCCGGCGACTCCCCGGTCGCGCCAGGGTGTGGAGGGTGGGTCTGGCTTCCGCCAGGCTCACGGGGAGTCCTGTTTGTCCCCCTTGGGCACGGGGACTTGGGGGAGCAGGCCAGGGCACCCGCCCCGAGACTCGCACCAGGTGCCCCGCCTGGTGGCGAGGGGTGTCCTGTGTCCCCAGCCAGTGCCTGGTGTGCCTGGCCGGGTGGCAGGGGGCCCCCTCCTGGAGGCGTAGGACGTGTACGTGCACCTCTGAGTCCCGCTCCCTTCTTAGGCCGTTCGAGGTTTGGAGCGACCGAGGTGCACTAGGTCAGTCCCAACACTGCCCAGGCAGCGTGGGTTTTTAATTATATCACTTTGTGATGGCGGAAATCCTGGAAATCCCCCTCCTCCTCCTCCTCCTTCTCCTCCTCATTTCTCCCCCTCCTCCCCCTCCTCCTCAGACACCTCCCGTGCCACCTCTGCTTCACAACGTGGGCCTTCGGAGTTCTTGGCGCACTCGCCGGCGCCCGTTTGCCCGTTTCCAGCCGCGGATGTTTTTGTGGATTGCCCCCCGTCCCCCCCCCCCCCCCCCCGAGGCTCAATGCTGGGCGGCCTCCAGAGGCCCACCATACCACTCGTCGTCCTCCACCTCCTCTTCCTCCTTCTCTGCTCTCTCTCCTCCTCCTCCTCCTCCTCCTCCTCCTCCTCCTCCTCCTCCTCTGAGCGAGGCGTTGGTCTTCGCTCGCGCTTGCGGGAACGGGAGGCTTTGATCCTCCCTTTCGTGTTTTTTGTGTTCTCTCTCTCTCTCTCTTTCTTTCTTTCTTTCTCTTTTTTTGTTGTTTTGTTTTTGCTTTCTCTCTCTCTCTCTCTTTTTGTTCTCTCCCTCTCTCTCTCTCTCTCTCTCTACGCAGGGGAAGGAACTTGCCCAACTTACTGGGGCTTGTTGGCAACTCTCGTGACTTGCTGGCTCGAACACCGCGTTGGTCACGGTTCCCCCTCCTGCGGCGGGCTTTGTTCCGGAGAGTTCGGGTTTGCGCGCCCTTTGCCCTTGGACGCTGCGTCCTATTATCCGAATCCGAACCCTCGTCCTCGTCCTCCTCCTGACATTCCCCGCCGCCCTCCCCCAACTGTTCCCCGAAGGGTTCGTGGCTGTGCTCGCGGGGAGGCCCTGGCCGCCCCCCCAGCAGCGGTGGCGCGCAGGACGGGCTGGCGCGCGAGGGGGCCGGCATCTCGGAGCAGGGGACGGGCCTCTCGGGCAGCGCCTCCTCGCACCGCCTTCGCGAGGCTCTCTGCGACAGTTTCGGATGCCTCCGGAGAGGCCCCTGGACTTCTCGGCAGGCCGCCCCCCTCGGAGGACGAGTCAATGGGGGCGCGGTTAGTGGGGGGCGGGGAGGGGGGGGGAACGAGGGCAGCCGAAAAAGAGCCCTCCAGGGCCTCAGGCGATGCTTGTTTAGGGCGCCTGATCCTCCTTCTCCTCCTCCTCCTCCTCCTCCTCCTTCTCCCCCTCCTCGTCGTCCTCCTCCTCCTCCTCCTCCTCCTCCTCCTCCTCCTCCTCCTCCTACTTTTCCTCCTCCTCCTCCTCCTCCTCCTCCTCCTCCTCCTCCCCGTCCCCCTCTTCCTCTCCTCCTCCTCCTCCTCCTCCTGCTCCTCCTCTTCCCTTTTCCTCCTCCTCCTCCTCCTCCCTCCCTCCTCCTCCTTTTCCTTTTCCTCCTCCTCCTAATTACCTCCTCCTCCTCCTCCTCCTCCTCCTCCTCCTCCTCCTCTTCGCGTCACCTGTTCATCCTGCCTCCTCTTCGTCTCGTCCTCTGTCTCGTCTCGTCTCGTCTCGTCTCGTTTCTCTCGTATATCTCTATGTGTTTGTTTATAGTTCTCTCTCTCTCTCTATTGTTATGTGTTTCTCTTTTTCTGTTTCTCTATGTCTCCCTTTCTCCCTTTTTCTTGTTTGTTGTTTCTCTTTCTCTCTCTCTCTCTCTTTCTGTCTCTCTCTCTCTCTCTCTCTTTGTTTCTCTCTCGCTCTCTCTTTCTTTCTATCCGCGTCTCCTGTTTCTGTCTCAAGTTTCTTTCGCGCTAAGGGGCTCCAGCGGAGCGGTGTGCCACGCCCGAAAAGAGCACCTTGTGTACCACCACATCGATGGCCCCTCCCATCAACTCGCGCCCCAGCCTCTCGCCCTGAGCCCGATCGAGGTGCGTGTGAAGCTGGTCCCCGGGCCCCTCTGGGGGGCATGCTCGGCCAGTCTCTCGAGCCGCGCTTGGCCTCGGCGAGGGGCGCCTCCAGAGACGCCCGCCCGCCTCCGAAACGACAACGACGACGTCGCCGACGACGACGGAAAAGACAGCAGCAATATGTTTGGCGTTGCGAGCGGTCCCCACCCGAGAACGCGAAGGGGGATCCCCAGGGAGCACCGGGACCTTTGGGCGAGGCGGCCCCGGCATGCAGGGTGCGCGAGGCGGGTAGGGAGCTGTTTTCTTTAAATATGATAGCTCCAACCTGTTGGGCGGGGACGAGGCGACGGCGTCGTCGACAATCCCAGCGCACCCCGAAGCAGGAGAAGGCCCGCATGCAGCTGGAGATTGCCAGGCTGCTGGCGCTGTACAGCCTGTTCGACAATCCGCTGAGCGACCGGCGCAATGGGGTGCACCTGGGCCTCCCTCCCGAGGCGCCCCGAGCGCCCTGCCCTCTGCGAGCAGCGGTGGCCGTCTCTGTCGGAAGCAGAGGAGGTGGAGGAAGAGAAGCAGAAGAAAGGAGGAGGATGAGGAACAGGAAGACGTGGAGGAGGAGGAGGAGGAGGAGGAGGAGGAGGAGGAGGAGGAGGAGGAGGAGGAGAGGGAGGAGGAAGAAAAGGAGGAGGAGGAGGAGGAGGAGGAGGAGGAAGGTGCGCGCCTGCCGCCTGCCTGCGCCGCGAGCAGGGGCCTCAGATGGCAGGGCAGTTCAGTGCAGGAGGCTCGCGGGGCGTGCCCTGTGGCACAGGGCGCCGGCTGCTCGGAGCACCGCAGCTCGGGGGCACGTGCGGATTTGCCATCGGGGGCCTATCGCCGATCTATCGGCGATGTATCGCCGATGCCAGGTCGATGCCAGGTCGATGATTGTCAGGAGGGGAGAAAGCGCAGACACAAGTAGGCGCCGATTCCCATGAAAATGCAGAAAGCATGGGGGGCAGTGAAGGGGAAGACGAACATCCAGAACAGGGGATCATATGAGGTTGGTGTCTGTTTGACTGTGTGTGTCCCTGGGCCCCTTCAGATTGCCCCCCTGAGCCTGTCCCCCCCTCTGACGTTGCCCCTCACGACGAAGGCGGGCCCCTGCTACAGGTGCAGGCCGCCCCTGCCGCTCGAGGCGTGTGCGGATGCGCTGGAGGTCGTCGCCGCGGGGTCGGGCAGGCAGACAGGCAGCTCGCTCGCTCGCTCGTGCCGCAGGCTGCGGCAGCCCATGGGCGTACGACATGTTGGCAGACCCATGGTTCAGGCGATCGCAAACATGGATCAGTGGGGGCCTGGATTAGCGACGGGTCCCGTTTCCATTATGGAAGTCGCGGATCTCCGCCGCCGAGCGAGGCGGCACCAGCCGCATTTTGGGGAGGGCACCTCCCCCAATCCATGGATTTGGCGACCGCGCGCCAGATCCTGTGTGTGTGTGTGTTTTTTTTGTGTGTGTGTGTCTGTGTGTTTGTGTTTGTGTTTGTGTTTGTGTTTGTGTTTGTGTTTTTTGTTGTGTGTGTGTGTGTGTGTGTTTGTGTTGTGTTTGGTGTTGTGTGTTTTTGTGTTTTTTGTGTGTGTGAATGTGTGTGTGTGTATTCCCCCACCGTGCTTTTTGTTTTTTGTGATTTTGTCTCACGGATCGCTGATCCATGTCGCGCCCCCGAGCGGTGCAGACACGGGGCTTCGCTCGGACGCGTGCACGTCGCTCGGCGGGACCAGCGCCGGAAAGTCCTGGAGCATCTGGGATCATCTTGGACCACCTTGCGAAAGATAGGCCTAAGTCGGGCCTGTCCCCCTACAGGGGGATTTTCGACGAAAAATAAAAACATACCCCACAAATGTGCAAAAAATAATCCAAACATAGTCTGGGGACTATTTTGAGAGTATGTTTTGACCTTTTGGGGTATTTTTGACCACCTGTAGGGGGACACGCCCAACTTAAAGATAGGCGCTGGACGTTCGAGCGATGGCGGGAATATGCGTGGTGCCCTCTTTGGCGTCGCGTGGAAGCGTCGTTCACTGCGTCTGGAAGTCGGAAGCCGTCCCCGGCCAGGCGGGGTTGCGTCGGGCAGCGGACCCGTTCCTTCCCAGGCGCCCCAACTCGGCGGACGTACCTCGTAGGCGCCATGGCAGTTGCTTCCTTCCTGGGCCAAGACCCAAGGCGGAACCGCGCGATAGTTGAGCCAAACACAACAACAATTCCACTGCATGCCAATGGAGCATCACTCCTCGAACAGGCGCATCAAGGCAGTGCAGTCTTTCGGGACGACACTGACTGAAAGTTCGTCCACTACTCGAATCTGGCAGGGCGGACAGGTGCCCGCTAAAGGGACGATTTGATCCGCCTGACAGAAAAGTGGCCGAGTGGGCGCAGTCCAGCAGCGTGTAGTGTCGCGCTTTCCATCTGTCATCGTCGTGGCCAAGGGGTGGTCGAGGGATCCGCTTCTCTCACATAGCGTGGATCTTGCGCGTCACCTCCTCTTCCTCCGCCGGTCGTATCGGCCTTGCAAGGTGCGCGCCAATTCGGCGGCCACGTCAGCGTTTTGTGTTCCCTCCCCAGCGCAACGCTCGTTGCCCGGGCCAAACCCCCCCTCCCCCTCCCCGGTCAACGTCAAAAATCGTATTGGGGGGGGGGGGCCTGGACCCTCCCTACATGCTGTGGTGCACGCGCGCGATTGATGCGCCGGTGGCGCGGACGCACCCTGGCGGGTGCACGCCGCGGGCACCATTGCCGTTACCCTCCCGCCCGAAGGCCCAACCCCCCATGGGAACGACCGTCACCCGGCATGGAGAACAGAAAGGCTCACTATTCTTTGAGTTCCTGCGGGCCTCGATTTCACTGGAAGGGCCCGCCACTCCCTTTCCATACCCTTTTCCTGCTCGTGGGTCCTGTCGGGAGCCCAGCCTGCAGCGGCCCACGGCCACAAGACGCGGGGGAGAAGGCTCCTCGAGGCAACGGGTCCTGGGGACCCTGGGGAGCCTCGCCCAGAGATGATCAGAGCGTGAATTACCTACCCCGCTTTCGCTTCCAGGCAAAACCAAGTCACACCACGCGCCTCCTCGTCAAGCGGCCTAACCAGTACGGGCCGTAGTTTGGCATCGCTTGGTATCTCTTGGAAGCGAGGGTGGTCAACAGCGAGGTAGGTTTCTTTTCCCCCTGGATGAGCTGTCCGCCCCGGGCCGCTCTCTGGCAGGGCCGTAGGGCCCCAGGGAGGGCCCTGGGAGCCCCCCGGCGGGGGAGAGAGGAGCGCGAGCAGGGCCCCTGGCGCCTCTCCTCCAGGGCCGGGGCTCGAGCGAAACGGTGCTTGGGCGATGCTCTTGGACGCCCGAAATGGGTACGGAAAGGATGGGTGCAATGCCCAACAGCAGTTCTTGTTCATTTTGAACAGGACTCGCTGTCCGCGACGCCGCGGCCTGTGTCCATTTTAGACAGAAGGCCGCCTGCCCAACAGCGGCCGCTGCTGGTTTGGGGCAACGTTTGTCGTTGGGCATTGTACACATTCTTTCCGTGCCCATTTCGGGCGTCCAAAACGCTCGCTTCGCAGCAGGGACAACGCGAAGGCTGAACGAGGGAAGACAACACGAGAACGAAAAGCAATGTTTAGCCTGCGCCGTGTCCAGGATTGTTTCTGTTCTGTGGCGACCCTGATGGATCGGCCCCTCCCCGGCCAGAGTTCCAAGGGTAGTACAGCGGGTGGCGACGAGGAGCTTCGCGGAGGCCCAAAGAGAGCGAAGACCACCAAGCAACCTCGAGCCTCGGTCCTCTCCGAACCCTTCGTGGCCACCGTTCCCTCGCCGGCCAGCGAGCCCGCGCGAGATCCGCCAGCACTGCGACTTCGAGCTCTTTGCGTCGCCGCTGAACGCGACCGTGCCCAATGGCCGCTTTGCAAGCAAGTGCCCACGCCAAGCAGCTGACGACGACGTGGCGACGACCGCGACGGCGCTAGTTGCGCTAATGGCGGCGGCGGCGGCGGCGCTGGCGGTGGCGCTGGCGCCGGCAGCGGCGGACGAGGAAGACGACGAGGAGAAGGGCGACGACGACGACGACGAGGGGGGGGGGCTGCTGAAGGGGATGAGGAAGGAGGGGGAGCAGGAGGAGGAGGAGGAGGAGGAGGACGAAAAAAGGGGGAAACGGAGGAAAAGGAGGACAAGGAGGAAAAGGAAGAATGGAGGAGAAGGAGGAGGCGGAGGCACGTGGAGGTACGAGGAAGAGGAGGAGGAGGAGGAGGAGGAGGAGGGGGAGGAGGGAGGGAGGAGGAGGAGGAGGGGAGAGGGAGGAGAGATGGAGGGAGGAGGAAGAGGAGGAGGAAGAGGAGGAGAAGGAGGAGGAAGGAGGAAGAGGAGGGAGGGGAGGAGGAGGAGGGAGAGGAGGAGATGAGGATGGAGGAGACGAGGAGGAGGATGAGAGGACGAGGACGAGGAGGAGGGAGGCGGAGGAGGAGAGGATGAGGAGCGAGCAGCAGGAGGAGAGAGGCGGAGAGGCGGGGCTCGCTGAGCCCTGCAACCGCGAGGCTTCGTGCTTCCCAGGCTGTTGGCACAGCGGACAATGTCGAGGGGCATTCGAGCGCCTCCGACCCCTGTCGGGCCTCTGGGGGGCCCTGTGTGTCAGGGTCCTGGGCAGGAGCAAATCTTACCACCGCTTCCTTCCTTCCTTTCTTCCTTCCTTCCTTCTTCTCTTCCTCCTCCTTCTTAATGCCAACTTGTTCCAGCATCATCGCTCCCCATCGCTTGGCAACCGCTTCGCGGGGCGAAGCGTACCAGCAGGGAAACAGCCCCCGGCCTTCCGCGCAAGGACCCTCAGAGCAAGTCCTCCGGGGGTCGCACCGAAAAACAGAAGAGCGCCGGATGTCTGGGTCTGCGCCTCCCTTACGCGTTGGACCGTGGGCCCTTTGGCACCCCAGCGCTCCGGGGCCGGTCTGCGACTGCCTTCGGCGGTCTTCGGACCGTCTGCGACGCGGTCTGCGGCGGTGTCCGGCGGTCTTCGGCGCGAGGGTTGGAGGCTTGCGCTCCACCAGGGGTCCAGGATCGAACCCCTGGCTTCTCCATGCTCCCGCTCCTGCCGAGCTCTGCCCTCGACGCTCGAGGATCGGGGAAGGGGCGGGGGGAATCTGAGCAGCTGTTGTATGGTCCAGGGGCCCTGAAGAAGGAACCCTTTTGGTTGGGGAGGGGCTCCGCGTTCCTTAAGTGTTTCACAGCTTGCCTCAGCTTTTCCTTATGTTTTCGATAGGAAATCGAAGTTTCACTTATGGAAAAAAAGGGGCCTCGTTCCTTATTTAGGGTTCCTTAGGTCAACGCCCCGACTGTATGGTCCAGGGGCCCGTGGAGGAAGGAGGGGCCCGTTGAGTTATCGTATTCCGACCCACGTTAGCCTTGATCGCCAGAACGTATTTCGAGCATCAGGAAAGCGCCCCAGCTGGAGGGTTTCAACTTGTCGGGCCCTGGGAGGCGACTCTCGTTCGACACTTCGCTAGCGTGTCGGGCAGACACTGTTTCGATATTTCTGGGATGTGTCTCGTAAGTGTGATGGGGGCAACATAACCGTTGAGCCGAACATCGCCCCAACCTTGCTGCTCCTACTCTGTTCCAAGCGCTGGGGGGGTCGACTACATACTTGATTTCCCCCAGAAGTGATTCGTTCGTCGAAGTTACGAAGCAATACTAAGAATGCTCGTAAAATGATCGAGCGCCCCGCGTATTTCTCCTAGCGTATTTTCGTTCTCCTCGACGAACAGATGCAGTTTGGGGCAGATCGGTTCTGCGGCCGATCCCCTGCTCGACTGGAGGAGGGGTCCGTGGAGTCCGAACAGAACCCCAAACCGTCTGTTCCAACTTTGTTCAAGGTTGGGGGGGGACGCGGAGTGGGGGGGCGATACATGGGGGGGGCAACGAGGGCTGCAGAACAGGGGCCGGGTCTCCCAAGGGGCCTTGAAGGCCCCAAAGGGGGCCTCTTGGGTCCGAAAAGGGCATTCTTCTCTCCCCCCCGATGGATCTAGGGGGGCAAAGCCACCCCGACCCCACCAATTGGCGTGTACCAAACGGCCCTGGGCGTTTGCTAGGTAGCCCTGCCCTGTTCGATGCCTTCCATGGGTGCGTTTACTCGGAACGGCCTCGCGTGTCGGGGTGCTTACTCTGGGGGTGGATTTTTCTGCTCTCTGATTGATCGCCCCTCTCCGGCAGCTCGCGCCCTGCAGAGCGCCGCACCTCTGCGGAGGGAGGCCGCAGAGGCCTGCGCCCCCCGCCTCCGAGCGGGTGCCTCGCCGGCGGGCCTCGCGAGCGGGGCGCCGCGGGCCCGGGCCGGGTGCGTGGCGCCGGGCGGTGCCGGCGCGGTGCCGGGCGGCGGCGTCGGATCGAGGATCGGAGGGCGCGTAGTGTTCGGTGGCAGCTCACGGGAGCCGGGTTCGGCCACGCGCAGAGGGGGGTGGGGGGAGGGGGGAGGGCTTGCTTAGAGGCACCCCTAGGCGCGGGCCTACTCTATAGATGGAAGGCCAGCGCCTTCGAAGAAGCAGCCTGTTCTTAAGCAGCCCTCCCCCCCACCCCCTTGTGCGCGCCGCCAACGGGTGTCGTCCAGATCTCGTCCAGGCATGTCTGGCCAAAGCCCAGCGGAGTCTGGGCGAAGTGCCCCGAGCCGCACGGAACTGTGGGACGCCCCATGGGGCTCTCTACGGTCACCGCCCCCCTTCTGAGCATCTGTCCGAGCAGACGACGCCCGCGTCTCCGATAGCAAATCATCATGGGAGCCTGGTGTATTCTCGTAATTCCGTCTTTGGCGTCGGTGAGCGTCGATTTAGCGTCTGGGAGTCGATGAGACGCGCCGATTTAGCGCCGGCCTGCGGCGATTAGCGTCGATTCGGCGTCGATTCGCGTCGATTTAGCGTCGATCAGCGCCGGTTGCGAAGGCCGACGAGATCTCATGGGAGGCTCCCACGAGTTGCCTCCGAAGGGGGGCGATGAGCGGGGGGGGGGCAGCGAGGGCTGCCGAAGCGGAGCTCTCGCTGCCCCCAAAGGGACCCCATTCGAGCCCCAGGAAGGGGGACCTTCCGGGCCCGCGAGCGGCACCTCTCTCTTTCCCCCCACCCCGTGGATCGCCCCCCAATAAGTTCATTCGCGCCCGAGGCTGCACGTAAGAGTGACCTTCCGCCGGAGGGACCTGTTTCGGGGGTGGACAGAACCCCCAACAGTGACACGTCGATTAGTGAATTGTCCGTTTTCGGTTCTCGAGGGAGCGCCGCGGCCGTTATTTTCCAGTTTGCGCCCGCCAGGTTTGGGCCTCAGGTCGTTTTCACTAAACCACGTTTTACTAAAGGGAGGTCTGTCCACCCCCGACTGTTGGTGCGGGCTCGTCGGGGTCCCCGCGATCGCTGAGCGCGATGCGACAGCGGTTGACTGCGCGCTCGGATCTGGCCTCTCTTGGCGCCCCCTTTGGTCCGCGCTCCAGAGTTCACTCCTGCCCAGGGTCACCCTGGCGTGTAGCCGATCGGAGACGACCCAGGCCAGGCAAGCCCTGAGATTCGGGAGGGAACAAAACACGCAGACACAAATAAACGTCGATTCCCAGGAGAATGAAGAACAGATGGGAAGTGGAGGGGAAGCCGAACGTCCAAGAAACATGGAACATGTGGGAACTCCTGGGATTTGTGTCTTTTTATTTGTATGACCCTGGGCCACTTCAGAGATCCTGACTCTTTGGCTCTCGGCTTCTCAATGTAAGCCTTCGCAGCCTCTTGATTTTCGCTGATTCAACTTCTCCCGACGTGGCTGTCGAATTCCGCCGATCCGATTCATTTCGATCGCCGATCCGCGCTAAGGTGGCCACACATCGAGTGGCGATTTGGCTCGATTGGCAAGTACCCGGAGGTGGTGAAGGAGATTCCGATGACTTCAGTGGTGTGCGTCAACCCACCGTTCACTGAGGCCTGCGGGAGCGAAGGGGGTGCTTTAGTTGACTATTATACGTCTGGCAGCCGTCTGCTCGTCTGCTTGTACTGGTCGCAGTGAAGAAAAAGCGGTCCTGAGGGACGAGGGTTCAAAGGTCTTTCACCGTTTGCTCTACCGGCCTTTCTTGGGCCCCAGGGATAAAAAGGCCGTCTCGGAGAAAGGCCCGGGGTCATTTGGCCGTTTCTTTTGCATGCTCCGCCAGCTGGTAGGATCATTCGCCGCTTATTTAATCGCTTCGCTCATGCCGCCGGCCCTGGAGCCCTCTTTAGGGCCTCTTGGGGGCCTCTTGGGGACCTCTTGGGAGTCTCTTGGGGCTCCTTGGCGGCGTTTTGGAGGCCCCCAGGGCCTCTTGGGGGGCTCTTGGGGGTAGTCGATTGCGGCTCCCCCCCCTCGGAGGCCACGATCCTCGTGAGGGGTGTCGAAAAATACCCTCCCCTGGAGTGGTCTGGTGGCTTCTCCCGGGCTTCTCTCGGGACCTTGCCGGGGTACTTTTCGTCCGGGGGCCCCCAGGGGCCGCTCCGCGCGCGCGAACTAGAAATATTGTTAACAAGTTACCGGAGATTTTAGCACGCCTCTGGCCCGTTGGGCCGGCGAATTCTTCCTCCACGCCCTCTCATCTCTCAGACGTCTGCCTTTCATCCTCAACTCTGCCGGTCCATGCCAACCGGAGTCAAGCAAATTAGTGGCCTTGGCCTGGGCAGTGCTGCAAGAAGATGAAAGGAGGAGAATGAGGAGGTGCGGGGGGAAGGTGAGGAGCGGGAGGAGGAGGAGGCAGAGGAGGAGGAGGAGGAGGAGGAGGCGATGGAAGCGTTGAAGGAGCGGGAGGTGAAGGGGTGGGGAGGAGGGGGAGGAGGAGGAGGAGGAGGAGTTGGATGAAGAGGAGGACGAGAAGAAATGGGCCGACAGGAGGAGGACGAGGAGGACGAGAACAAACGGGATGACAGGACGAGGGCGAGGAGGACGGAGGAGACAGAGGAGGGTCGGGCCACGGTGACCAGCCAGGAGTCCGAGCCGACAAGGAAGGGCTTCGGCTCTCCGACTCCGCCCGTCGACAGCGACCGTGCTGCACCCGGCCAGCCGAGGCCCCCTCGGGAGCCCCTTCGGCTGCCCCGAGATCCGACGCTGTGGCAAAAAGTGCAGCAGCGCTGAAAGCACGACGGGAGGCCCGGAGCCCCAGCTTTCTGCGTCATCTCTCGAGCCGGATCGATCTGTGAGGGTCCCGGGGCCCCAAGCCCGGCGAAAACGCCCAGCGTGGGAAAGTTGCAGCTTTCTGTGCCAATGTTCGAGCTGGATCGATCTGTAAAGGTCCCCCCCGAAGCGGGCGAAAGCGCCCGGCGCGCAAGAATTGCAACGCCTTGGCATCGCTCGGACGCGTGCGCCTCTTTCTCGGCGAGGGCTGTCTAGGAGCATCCTGGACGTCACCTTGCGAGGAAGAAGAAGAGGAAGAAAACTAAGAAGAAGAGGAATAATGAAAATAATAAGAAGAAGAAGAACAAGAAACAGGAAGAAAGCGCCGCACGACAGCAACAAGTGCACGGGGAGCGGACGCCCGAGCGACGGCAGGAGTCGAGGCGCTAAAGAGTACAGACCGGCTGGGGCTCCGGATGGGGCCCTGCCTCTCGGGCTGTCTCCGTGGCCTCCCGGGGCGGGGTGCCTCCCCGTGGCCGAGGCGGAGCGTGGCCAGGAGTGGCCATCTGCTCCTGCTTCTCCTCCTCCTCCTCCTCCTCCTCCTCCTCCTCCGCCTCCGCCTCCTACTTTTCCTCCTCGTTCTCCCTCCCTCCCTCCCTCCCTCCCTCCCGCCCACCCCCTCTCATCCCATCTCGAGGGTCGGAGGAGTTGCCATCTCTTCCTCGGCGGAAGGGCGGCGGAGGGGCGGCGGAAGGGAAACGAGGCCGGCGGAAAAGGCGACGGAAACAAAAGCTGCGCCCCCAAGAGAGGAAGACGTTTTCGGGTTCTGAGTTTCCCGATTCGGCCACATGTCAGTGCGCTACGACCGTGCCCTGGGGGGGGTGCCAGGGGCCAGCCCGGCCCCCCCATCGCGAGGCCCTCTGTGTGCGCCGGCTAGACTCTGGAGTGGCCTTGCGCTGGAGTGGCCTCTGGTGCGGGCCCAATGGGGTCCCCCGATCGCCGAACGCGAAGCGGTGGCAGCGGCTTGCACGCCCAGGTTTGGCCACCCAGCGTCCCTGGTTAAGCCGCGCACCAAAGTTCACCCTTGCCCAGGGTCACTCTTGTGTGTAGCCGAGTGCGCAGCCCGAGGCCATGCCAGCGAGGCCTAATTACGTACAGACACGTTTTTCAGACATGGCCTGCGCGCGTGCCGGTCCCAGACCTCCAGCATCTCGAGAACCGCGAGACGAAGGTGTTTCGCAATTCTCGGATTGGGGGGGTCCTCGCCTGGCCCTGGGACGGCCAAGAAACGACTCGGGACGCCGAACCGGCCCCGGGCAAAAGGTCCAGACCTCCGGGGACCCTTGGATTGAGAAGCTCTGGACGTCGACGCCGGGGCCCGGTTCTCCCCCTCGACGACCACATATGCCGGCCGCTGCGAGGAGTGCCACCGGCCCAAGGGTGCTCTGCAGGACTCCCTGGGGGGCCCTCGTGGCCTCCATGGAGCACCCCTCACAGGGCCCGCAGGGCCCCGGGGGGCTGCAGAAGGGAGCGACAAGCCGGGGGGGGGGGGGAACCCTCACAGGTCCACAGGGCCACGACGGGAGCGACAAGGGGGGAGGGGGGGGGGGGCACCGGGGGGGCTCCACCTTCCGCAGCTCCCGAGCGTGAGGGGGCGGGCCCAGGGCGTGGACTGCCGTCGGCGGGCGCCGCGCGCCCTGCCGCGGGCCCGGCGGCCGCCCCGCCCGCGGCGCGGCGGCCGGGGGCCGCGCAGGAGTACCTCTCCGACGTGATGGAGCGGCTGGCGGAGCTGAAGCTGAGGTTCCGGCTCCGCATCAGCATCCCCATCCAGGAGCGCGGGCGGTGCCCCCACGGGGCAGGGCCTAGGGGGGGTCGGAGAGGTGCTGCCGCGCTCTCGGGGCGCTCTCGGGGCGCGCCAGGGGGACGGGCCGCGGCGCCCGGAGCCCTCGCCCAGACAGGCGCGCGCCGCGGGAGAAAACGTGGCGGACGTTTTTGTTCCGCGATGGCAGGTGATGCCCCTTCCCAGGCAGGCTCGCGTCGTGGAGGAGTCATGGCGGGCGCGCTTTCTGTGATGGCCATTTTTGGGGCCCCCGGGGCCCCTCGCCGGGCCCCGTGGCACGGGGGTCGGCACCTCCAGGTCGCCGACGTTGTGAGCAGAGGGCGATGCCCCGGGGGTCGGGGGGCCGCTCTCGGGACATCGGCGTTGAAACTCGGGCCTGACAAAAGGGGGGGATTGATTGGGAGAAAGGGGGGGTTACGAGATTTGCTGCATGTAGCTGGTTTCGGCCCCACCGAGGAGCCCATTCCTCGATACATAGCCGCCTCGGGCGCCGGGAGGCGCCGGGAAAATCAGCTACGTGAGCTGATTCTCAAACCCCCCCTTGGCTATCCCCCCCTTTCGCCCGACCCGAGTA
>CAUYUJ010017881.1:187585-205085 GCA_963575745.1 Prorocentrum cordatum
CCTCCTCCTCCTCCTCCTCCTCCTCCTCCTCGTCCTCCTCCTCCCTTCGCGCTCATCCTCCTCCTCCTCCTCCTCCTCCTCTCTCCTCCTTCTCCTCCTCCTCCTCACTCCTCCTCCGCCTCCGCCTCCTCCTCGCTCCTCCTCGCCCCTCCTCCTCGCTCCTCCTCGATCCTCCTCGCTCCTTCCTTCGCTCCTGCCTCGCTTCCTCCTACTCCGTCCTCCTCCTCATCCTCCTCCCTCCTCCTTCGTCCTCCGCCTCCTCCTCTTCCTCCTCCTCCTCCGCCTTCCGCCTCCGCCCCTCATCCTCGCTCTCTCGCGCTCCTCTCTTCTCGCTCCTCGCCCTCCGCGCCTCGCCCTCTCGCTCCTCGCTCCTCGCTCGCCCTCCTCCTCCTCTTCCTCGCTCCTCCTCCTCCTCCTCCTCTCCTCCTCTCCTTCCTCTACTCCTCCTCCTCCTCCTCATCCTCCTCCTCCTCCCTGCCTCCGCCTCCTCCTCCGCCCTCTCCTCCTCGCTCATCCTCCTCCTCCTCCTCCTCCTTCCTCCTCCCCTCCTCCTCCCTCAATCCTCCTCCTCCTTCTCCTCCTCCTGCTCCTCGCTCCTCCCTCCTCGCTCCTCCTCCTTATCTTCCCTTCTCCTCCTCTTCCTCCTCTTCCTCCTCCTAATCTTACTCCTCCTCCTCCTCCGCCTCCTCCTCCTCATCATCATCATCAGCATCATCACCAGCATCACCATCATCGTCATAATCATAATCAACCACATCCTCCTCCTCCTCCTCCTCCTCCTCATCATCATCATCATCAGCATCATCATCATCAAAAGCATTACCATCATTGTCATCATCAGCATCAGCATCATCATCATCATCATCATCATCATCATCATCATCATCATAATCATCATCATCATCATCATTAGCATCACCACCACCACCACCATCATCATCATCATCATCAGCAGCATCATCATCATTAGCAGCATCAACATCATCCTCATCCTAATCCTCATCCTAATCCTCATCATCATTCTCATCATATTCCTTTTCCTCCTTCTCCTCCTCCTCCTCATAATCATCATCATCATAATCATCATCGTCATCGTCGTCATCATCGTCATCATCGTCATCATCACCATCATCATCATCATCATCATCATCATCATCATCATCATCATCCTCATCCTCATCCTCATCCTCATCCTCATCCTCATCCTCATCCTCTTCCTCCTCCTTCTCCTCCTGCTCCTGCTCCTGCTCCTGCTCCTGCTCTTTTTCCTCCTCCTCCTCCTCCTCCTCCTCCTCCTCCTCCTCCTCTTCCGCCTCCTCCTCATCATCATCCTCGCTTCTCCTTTTCTTCCTCCCCCTCCTCGCTCCGGGGCACACCTCCCGAGCCCCCGCGGAAAGGCGCCCGCGGCACAAAAAGCCTTCGCAGAGGAGGGGGTTTTAAGCCGGGCTCGTCTTTCTCCTGCTGCACTGCCCCACGCGCTTGCCGCACCCGCGCAGAAGTTCTGTTGAGAAGTGGGGGGGGACCGCCGCGCCGTCGGACCGTGGGGCTTGCACCGCCGAGGCTGGAGCCCACCGAAAATCCGGGTGCCACCAGTGAGCCCACCAAGGGCCCAGACCCCCGACGTCGTGATTTTTCTTAGAACGTAGACCCCCAGAGGTCTTGACCCCTTCCCCGGGAGCGGTTTTTCGTCCTGAGTCTCAGTCGTTTATGGAGTCGCTTCGCTCGTTCCGCCGGCCCAGATTGCCTCGCCGCTTGTGGGCCGTGTTGGGGCTTCTTGGGGGCCTCTGGGAGGCAGTTTTGAGACCTCGTGGGGGCCGTGTTGGGGCCTCTTGGGGGCCTCTTTTGGGCCCTCGATGCCTGAGCCGCCCGACGAACTGATCCGAGCTGCGGCCGTTCCTCCTTCTCCTCCTCCTCCTCCTCCTCCTCCTCCTCCTCCTCCTCCTCCTCCTCCTCCTCCTCCTCCTCCTCCTCCTCCTCCTCCTCCTCCTCCCCCTCCCCCAATATCACTACGTGATGGCAGAACCTCTAGAATCCTCCCCCTCGCCCTCTTTCGTTGTTGGGCTTTTGAATGGGGGCCTCGACCCCCTAGCGCCGCGCGCCTCCTCCTCCTCGTTATCATCATTATCATCATCATCCTCATCATCATCATCATCATCATCATCATCATCATCATCATCATCATCATCATCATCATCATCATCATCATCATCATCATCATCATCATCATCATCAGCAACATCCTTAGTACCTCCTCCATCGTTCCTCCTCCTCCTCCTCCTCCTCCGCTCTCCTCCTTCTGCACCAGAAAGAGATGGTGAGGACAGAGGCGGGACAGCAGCAGCAGCAATCTTGCACGGGTCGGCCTCCTGCTGAGGCCAGCCCACCTGAAAGCCGACCCGGGCCGAGGCGGATGGCGCCAACGAGACAGTTGCCACTTCTGCCGCCCCGTGCCCGGGTCGGCGCAGCTGGCGAGTGCAGCTTGGGGGGGGGGGGCAGCCCACATTTTTCCATACCTCCATCCCACGACTCCGGCAGCCTCGTCTTCTCCGACCCTGGCCCCTTTTTCCCGACGCCAGTTCGGTCCAAATGCGGGACATCACCCGCTGAGAGGCTCGTCTAATTCTTACACAGGTCATGCATGTTAATTATACTCGGCAAGCGTGTTGCCACAATGCGATGAGGATTGCATTGACTCGCTATGGTTGTCTTTGTGTCGCTGTTGCTTGCGATTGTTGGGCGTTTCGGCCCCACCCTGCGGCACCCACACGGAGCATGATGCAGGCCGATGTCCGATGCCATCCATCCCTCCTCGCCGTTATCCAGGCCTCTAAGGGCAGGCGTGCAAAGTGTCCCCGTCATCGCGTCGTCGCCGCCTTCGCCGTCGCCACCGTGTCGCCCTCGTCGTCGCAATCGTCGTCTTCGTCTGCGTCCCCCGTCATCGTCATCGCCGCCGTCGGTGCCCCTCGTCGTCGTCGGCGTCGCCCTCGCCGCCATCGCCGCGGCCCTTCTCGTCGTCGTCGTCGTGGCCGCCGCCGCCGCCGCCGCCGCCGCCTTCGTCCCTGCCGCCGCCTTCGTCCCTGCCGCCGTCCCCCGTCGCCGCGCTCGCCTTCCACGGTATACCGAGCTGTGCCACCCCACCCTGTTCTGGGAGGACCCCAAGTGCCCAGCGAGGCAGCCGGGCCAGGCGCGGGCGCGAGCGCGGGCGAGGGGGGGAAGAGGGAGGAAAGAAGAAACACAAAAAAGTGGTGAGGAACGAGGGAGGAGGGACGAAGGATGAGGAGGCGGAGGAGGAGCAGCAGGAGGAGGGGAGGAGGAAGAGAAGGATGAGGAGGATGAACGATGGAGGAGGTACTAAGGATGATGATGATGATGATGATGATGATGATGATGCTGATGCTGATGCTGATGCTGATGCTGATGCTGATGCTGATGCTGATGCTGATGCTGATGCTGATGCTGCTGCTGCTGCTGATGATGATGATGATGATGTTGCTGCTGATGATGATGATGCTGATGATGATGCTGATGATGATGTTGATGATGCTGATGCTGATGCTGATGCTGATGCTGATGCTGATGATGATGATGATGATGATGATGATGATGATGATGATGATGATGATGATGAGGAGGAGGAGGAGGAGGAGGAGGAGGAGGAGGAGGAGGCGCGCGGCGCCAGGGGAGTCGAGGCACCCATTCAAAAGCCCAACAACGAAAGAGGGCGAGGGGGAGGATTCTAGAGGTTCTGCCATCACGTAGTGATATTGGGGGAGGGGGAGGAGGAGGAGGAGGAGGAGGAGGAGGAGGAGGAGGAGGAGGAACAGCACAAGGAAAAGGCAGAGGGAGGGAGGAAGAGAAGGCGGAGGCCTGGGGAGCATGAGGCTCTGCAGGGACGCGTCGCGCGGCGCCGAAGTCGCACACCTCTGAAGGGCGCTCGCCTCGGAAGGGCCGCCCCACGGGCTCGCCCCAGGATCGCGGCGCGGGGCGGGCGGCCGGACAGCGGCGGGGCGGCCGGACACCCGCTGCACGGGCCGCGCGGCGCACGCGCTCCGCGCTCGCGCCGCACCGCCAGGCCGCAAGCGGACGAGCAAGCACGGAAGCGAGCGTGGCATGGCAGGGATGGGGGGTCCCGCACGGGGATCCGTGGCCCCGCACCCTGCCTCGGGCCTCGGCCGAGCCACTTCCGGGATCGGTCGGAGGCAGAGGGCGTGGGGGCGGGATCCTCCTGCGAGTCGGCTCGCCCCTCGTCGGCGGGGCGGCGTCCAGCCAGGAAGAGCCCACGGTGGCGAATGGTGCACTGGCTCACTGTGCGGGGATCGGCGAGGGGGCAATCCAGGAGCGTGTGCCCCGCCACCCTGTCTCGCTTGCCGTGGTACGCCCACCTGTGCCCGTTGTGGGCGTGACCTTTCCGCAGATCTCTGCTCTCTCCTGGCTCCTGTCGTGGACGCAGCGCATGCGAAGCCAATCTGTGATCACGCGTGCGCTTCCCTTTTTCGCACTCAGCTTGGAATTCATCCGCGTCTGAGTGCCCTCCGCCTCCTCCCGTCCTTCCCGCCCGCCTCGTCTGTCTAGTTCCGCCTTTTTGAACGCCGGCCAGTTAGCGTATCGGTCGTCCCGATCGCCAGCCCGCTGGAGCAGCACTCCCGCCCCGCCGCCGACACAAACACAGTGCTTCCCTCTCCGAGCTCGAGCGTGCCGACGCCGCGATCGCCTCGATCCACGTGGGCGCAACGTCACGGCGGGACAGCGCCCGTGGAGGACCTGTCGCTCGCCGGGGGCCTCCGGAGTACCCCCCGAGAGGCCCCCGGCGAGCGCCAGCGGGCCCGAGGACCTGTCGAGACACTGGAGGGGCACCTTCTGGCCAGGGCCGCTCCCCTGCGACTTCCTGGGGCGCCCTCCAGAGGAGGGAAAGGTGGCCCACACCTCTACCCTCTCCCCGTTTTCCCCCTGTTGGGCCTCCTGGGCCTCCCTCGTCGCCACCGCTGGGATTCGCCTCGAAGTCCTGGTCAGAACGCACCCCAGGAGAGAGGTCCGGGGAGCAGCGGTATCGGTACCTCTTGGTCTCCCCAGTCTTGGGCCCTCCCGGCTGCGGCTTCCCGAGTCTTCCGGGAGCTTCGTAGGGGCCTCATGGAGCCTCCTTCGGGCGGGGCCAGGGCGAGGGTAACTCCGTTCCAGACTTATCCCCGCCCGATTTGGGAGGAGGAGGAGGAGGAGGCAGAGGAGGAGGAGGAGGAGGCAGAGGAGGAGGAGGAGGAGGAGCAGGAGGAGGAGGAGGAGGAGGAGGAGGAGAGGAGGAGCAGGGAGGAGGAGGAGCAGGAGAAGGAGGAGGAGGAGGAGGAGGAGGAGGAGGTCCTCGTCCTCGTTTCGTCATGCTCCTGGGGCGTCCTGGGGGCCCACCCGAGGCCTGGGGCCCAGGGGCCACGCTCATGTGGCGACCTCATGGCGGCGCCCGCCCGAGCAGGCGGAGGAGGACCCCGCCGTGGCCCTGAAGCTCGCGGAGGCGGCGTCGCCTTCCCCCCTTCGCCGCCACTCCTCGGAGGAGGAACAGGTACCCATACCTCTACCCTTGCCTCGTTTTCCCCTTTTTGGGCCTCTTGGGCGGCCCTCGTCGCCACCGCTGGATTCGCCCCGGAATTCTTCTCAGAGCGCGCCCCCAGGAGAGGTCCGGGGAGTAGCGGTATTGGTACTTTCTGGTCTCCCAAATTCTTGTCCTCCGGTGTGTACGGTCGGACCGAGATAAAAGGCGGACAGGACCGTCTTGGAGGCCATCTTGGGCGTCTTGGAGGTCTCCTGGGCCGCATTCGGGCCCTCTCGGGGCCGTCGGGGGTCTCTCGGGCCGTCTCGGGGACCATCCCGTAGGCGGGCTGACAGTGACCCGGTGCCCGAACGCCAACCCCAAATACCAATGGCGCATGATGAGCCAATTTCCGCCACCACTACCATATGCAGGACGGGGGAGAAGGGAGGTTTGCGAGGTCCTCCTCCTCTCCTCCTCCTTTCCCTCCTCCCTCTCCTACCTGCGGTAGTCGTGGTGGACAATCGGCCCAGCAGCGCACTTCCAGGTGCCCGCCCAAGACTCCCAACGAGACTGGACCAGCGCATATTACCACCTGCCTTCGGAACCGGGCCAGGAAAGAGAACGCGGTCGGCCGCCAAGCACCAGCGTTGGCAATCATCTCGTTTCCCAACCGCATGCTAGAAGGATCAAGTGGATGTTGCGGGATGCCGTGCTCGGCACCTGCGTCGGATCTAGAAGAGTGGGCCGCGTTGGGGCGAGAGCGCCGTTCTGAACGGCAGGAGCACAACGCCGACCCGAAAATGAGGCCCACGCTGAAGCGAGAACACCAATTTGAAACACCAGAAACAAACGGATGGCTAAAACACCTCGGACATACCTAGGACGACAACAACGACGACGACGACGACAACAGCAACACCAACAACAGCAGCAGCAACAACAACAGCAACGACAACAGCAACAACAACAACAACAACAACAACAGCAACAAACCACAATGGTGCTAGAAATCCGGTGTAAAAACAAGACGCGAGGGAGAGGAGCGTAGGGCTCATAATGTGTCCTTGTAAACGGAGGACGAGGAGGAGAAGGAGACGGAGGACGAGGAGGGGGCTGGGGAGGAGAAGGAGGAGGGGGCGGTGGAGGAGGAGGAGGAGGAGGAGCAGGAGGAGGAGGAGGAGGAGGAGGAGCAGGGGAGAATATGGCCGACGTCGAGGCTGAGGCCATCGGCTCCCACGCCCGCGAGCGGGCCAGATCCCGCGGAGTGGCTCGCGAGGAGCTGCTCCCCGATGGGCCCCGACGAGCCGACGCCGCCCTTCTCGGTGGCTTCCCCCCGCCTCCCTAGCCTGCCTTTGTTTTCCAAACATCTCCTGCATGTGATTGGGTACGGCTCGCTCTGAGCGGGCTCGGCTGCTCCCTCCCTCCCGCCGCCGCCGGGCGCCTCCTCCCTCCCCTCCCGCATGGTGGCCTAATTCGCGTTTCGTGCACCAACCGACGCCCTTTCGCCAGCGCCGTGACTCTGCCTAGCCGCCGACGCAAAAGTGATTGGGTACGGTCGGGAATTTTTGCTTAACGTATCGCTGCGGCGGCCCCGGCGACACGCCGTGCCCTGCGAGCGGATAGCGTGTCGCTCCGCTCCGCGGGGCGGGAGGTCGGGAAAAGCTCGGGATGTTGTCGCCTGGGGGCTGAGAAGTGGGCAGCACGTCGCGCCGAGGCGTGGTGGGCTGGAACCCGCGGAGCGGCACGCTGCCCAAAGGTTCCCGACCTCAGCCCCCGAACTGCTCTAGAGCTAGAGAGGAGGGGAGGAGATGGAGCACGGAGCGGACGAGGAGGGGCTCAGTTGCGCCGACTCGGCGGCCGCCTGTCCCGCGCAGGCCAGCGGGCCCCTCCGAGAGAGCCGATGACGTCCACGGCCGAGTCCAGAAAGCCGCGCGGACCTCCGCTTACGGTAGGGAGCGTTTGCTCAGCGTGTCGCGGCGGCGGCCCCAGCGACACGCTGTGCCTTGCCATGCAAGCGGATCGCGTGTGGCTCCGCTCCGCGGGGCCGACAGCTCTGAAAGACGGGACTTCGACGCCTGGGAACCGCGACGTGGATAGCGTGTCCCACCGAGGCGTGGTGGGCCAGAACCTGAGGAGCGACGCGCTATCCAAGAGCTCCCGACCCCAAGTTGATTGAGTGTTGTGTTGCTCGACCTCGATCGCTTCATCGAGGCTCGGCGGATCCTGACGCAGAGCAGCGCAAACCCGATTGGTACCCACCAGGTAGGGTCTCCGACCGATGCAAAGAGATCGACATCGTCCTGCCGCTCTCCAACTTTTTGGGGGGAGGGGCATGGGCTTGGGCGACCACGCACGCACCATCAGCTTTCCCGTGCTTCCTCCTCCTTCCCTCCCTTCGTGGCCCCTCTTCCTTCCAGTGCCAGCTCGTTTGCGGTGCGCGGACGCATGCGGCCACCTGCGGCGCGTTCGATCCCACGTCTTGCCGCTCTCCAACTACCTCCTTGCGCGCTGCCAAAATACCCGTTGCCGTGTGCCCCTGTTGTGGCACGAGGGAAGCGGGTCCTGAGGGAGGCGGGCCTTGGAACCAAGGGCCTTCCCCTGGGACCGGCTCTTCATCCCGAGCCGTGCTCTAGTGGACCCAGTCGGGTGAGCCTTCATCAAAGCCTCGGTGGACCTCCGCGGCCCTATCATCAACGTGATCCCGTCCGGATGTCGTCCAGATTTCGACCACCCTTCTTCACCCGTTCGTCCAGATTTCGTCCAGATTTCGTCCAGATGTCCACCATCCGACGAAATCTGGATGTGATCGCCCGAGCCACGAGGACCTTGGGGACCCTTCTGAGGCTCCCATGAAGAACCACACAACAGGGCCCCTCGGGGGCCCGAAGGGGGCCGGAAAGCGGAAGACGGCACCAGGGCCAGTTTTTGTTTCTCGGGACGTGTTTGCTTCGTGGCGGCTCGATGCCGTTGTTGCTGTTGCTGCGGCTGCTGCTGTTGTTAATGATGATGATGAGGAGGAGGAGGAGGATGAGGATGAGGATGCTGCTGCTACTGCTGCTGCTGACGATGATGTTGCTTCTGTTGGGGTTGGTGTTGTTATGATTGTTGTTGTTGTTGATGGTGTTGCTGTTGTTGTTATCGATCATGGTGATGCTGCTGTTGTTGTTGTCGTTGTCGTTGTCGTTGTTGTTGGGGTGGTGTCGACGTTGTTGTTGCTATTGTGGTTGTGGTTGTGGTTGCTGTTGTTGTTGTTGTTGGTTTTGTTGTGGGTGTGGTTGTTGTTGCTGTGGTTGTTGTTGTTGTCCCCTTCCTTCCATCGGTCACATACACGATGCAGGTACGAAAGATATCCCTCCCAATAAGGGGCACGATCGAAGACGAAGAGGACGAGTATCGAGGGTTCGTGATACACGTGTTTGATGGCACGCGTGCAGATAAGAGCGAACAGTCTTAGCATGATGGTTACTGTTGTTCGTGTTGCTGTTACTGTTATTGTTGCTATTGCTGTTGCTGTTGCTATTGCTGTTGTTGTTGTTGATCAATGTTGATTACCAAACAATTATTATTGTTGGACCCCCCAGGCGCTTTGGCGCTCTCGCCTCGGCGCCGGTTACATCTTCATCGGAAATGAGGCTCACGTTCGAGCGGTTTGGGGGGGCGCCGAAACCGGCCCCCCAACAACAACAACGCTCCCGCTGAAGATTTCTTCTTCTGTTTTTTTACTCAGGGCCGGTGTTCTTGCTCGCCACCGAAAGCCGCCGTCCCAACAAAACCGGCACTACTGCTCGAGATTTCCGCGCGCTACTTTTTCTCTCATCGGCGCTGCCCCCAGCAACAACGCTCCCGCTCGAGGCGCCCTCCCTTTTTGACTCAAGGCGGTGCTCCTCCTCGCCGCCGAACACCACCGCCCCGACAAAACCAGCGCTCCCGCCCGAGACTCCTTTCCGTTTTGCGGCGCCCTATTCTCTTCAGAATTAGCGCCGCTCCCAGCAAAAACAACGCTCCCGCTCGAGGCTTCCTCCCTTTTCTCTGAAGACGGTGCTGTTCCTCGCCGCCGACAGACCCCGTCCCGACAAAACCACAGCTCCCGCTCGATGCTTCCTCATAACTCAAGGCGGTGTTCCTCCTCACCACCGAAAACCGCCGCCCCGACAAAACCAGCGCTTCCGCCCGAGACTTCGTTTTGTTTTACGCTGGACTGGCGCCCTAGTCTCTTCAGCATTGGCGCCGCTCTCAGCAACAACAGCAGCCCTGCTCGAGACTTCCTTCCTTTCTATTTAGGGCCAGATCCTTGCCTCGCCGCCGACAGCCCCCATCCCACCAAGGCAATCCTGTCGTTCGATACTTCCTTGTGCTTTACCCTTGGCTGGGGCCCCACTGGCGGTCTTGCATTGGCGCAGCAAGGCGCGGGCATGTGTCTTCGAGGCGGGATATGTTGAAATTCCTCGGAGGTGTTTGCAAGATCTCGGACCTCGCTACAGAACAGTAATCCCCCATGATGGGGATGGTTATCATGATGGTCGCATGCTTCGTGTTGGAAACATCGCGCATGAGGGTAAAATGATTGTTGTGTTTGTTGTTGGTGCTGTTGAATGTTACTTACTACACAGTTATTATTGTTGGACCCCTTAAAGGCGCCCTGGCGCTCTCGCCGAGGCGCTGGCTACATTTTCATTGAAAATGAGGCTCGCGCTCGAGCGGTTTGGGGGACCGCCAAAACCGGCCCCCCAACAACGACAACTTTCCCGCTCGAGATTTCCTCCTTTCTACTCAGGGCTGGTGTTCTTGCTCGCCGCCGAAAGCCGCCGTCCTAACAAAACCAGCGCTCCCGCTCGAGACTCCTTCCCGGTTTACCTTGGACTGGCACGCTAATATTTCTCTCATCGGCGCCGCCCCCAGCAAAAACAACGCTCCCGCTCGAGGCGTCCTCCCTTTTTTTGCTCAAGGCGGTGCTCCTCCTCGCCGCCGAACACCGCCGCCCCGACAAAACCAGCGTTCCCGCCCGAGACTTCCTTCCGTTTTACGCTGGACTGGCGCCCTAGTCTCTTCAGAATTGGCGCCGCTCCCAGCAAAAACAACGCTCCCGCTCGAGGCTTCCTCCCTTTTTTTCTGAAGATGGTGCTGTTCCTCGCCGCCGACAGACCCCGTCCCAGCAAAACCACGGCTCCCGCTCGATGCTTCTTCCCTTCTTACTCACGGCGGCGTTCTCCCGCCCGAGACTTCCTTCCGTTTTACGCTGGACTGGCGCCCTGTTCTCTTTTGAATTGGCGCCAACCCCAGCAAACACAACGCTCCCGCTCGAGGGTACTCTCTTTTTCGTCGGGACGATGCTGCTCCTCGCCGCCGACAGCCCCCGTCCCGACAAAACCACGGCTCCCGCTCCATGCTTCCTACTTTCTTACTCAAGGCGGTGTTCTTCCTCGCCGCCGAATTCCGCCGTCCCAACAAAACCAGCGCTCCCGCCCGAGACTTCGTTTTGTTTTTCGCTGGATTGGCGCCCTACTCTCTTCAGCATTGGCGCCGCTCCCAGCAACAACAGCAGCCCTGCTCGAGACTTCCGATCTTTCTATTCAGTGCCAGGTCCTTGCCCCACCGCCGACAGCCCCCATCCCCACCAAGGCAATCCTGTCGTTCGATACTTCCTTGTGCTTTACCCTTGGCTGGGGCCCCACCTGGCGGTCTCGCACCGGCGCTGTCTTCGAGGCGGGATCTGTTGACATTCCTCGGAGGTGTCTGCAAGACCTCCTTGGGCGGGAGATCTGGGAGCTGCCTGCGCAACTTCGACGCCCGCCGCTCGCCACGCTGCGCACGGGCGGGCGAGGCCCCCCACCGATTCTGCCCCCGCCTCGGCTCAGAGCCCCAAGGTCCGCCCTGGGGGAAACGCAGCAGGAGGCCCGCGTTACGAGGGGGACGCGTGCCCTCTGGCGGAGCCCCCTCGTCAGGCCGATGCACGATGCTGCGGATGGGTTTTTGATGCTCGAAGGGTTCAGCCCCACCGATCTCTGTCGGCGCGGCCCCCCTTTTCTCCGGGCTCCTCTCGCGTTGTCCTTCTGATTGTCGGGGTCTCGCGGCGAGGTGCGAGCCTGGGGGCGTCTCCTGGCTTGTCCCCCCCCCCCGCCCCATACTGTCATTGTAGCGAGGATACTGTCATTTAGTGATTGCCGCGCGCCTGGTGACTGCCGCGCGCCCTCTGTTCCAGTTGCACTCTGCTGCGCGCGATGCCAGGCGGCGCTGGCGACGCGTAGCCAGCCTTGGATCTCGAGCCGAGGGGTCCCGCCTGTGCATCAGCCCAACAACAGCAGCAGCAACAACAACAAAACGGAGGTCTGGAGTCTCGCTGCCAGCCTCTGCACGCGGGCCGAAGGGTTCCGCCTGCGCGTCGCAGCTCTGTGCCCATTTCGACTCAGTCCAGGAGCAGCTTGGCCCCGCAGCCTCGCGCGCCCGCGATGGGGCCACCGCGGTCTGGGTCTCCTGGACCCGGTCTGGCCTTCGGCGCCCCGTCGCACCGTCGGTTGTGCACCAGTCTCTTCACGAGGGCACTGGGCTGCTGGCTCGTCCGTGTCCTCTTTTTCCTGGCTGCGCGCGTGGTGGGCATCGCTGGTGGGGGGCCCGCCAGGTTTGCGTCCGCGTCGCAGGCCTGCGCTTTGGGCTCTTGTCCAGGCGCCGGCTGGCCCCATCGGCCTGGCGCACCCGCTGGGGGATGGGGCGCCCGACCGAATGTGGATCCGTGAGGGCGATCGGCCTAGCTTCGGGTGAACCGCTGAGTCAATGGCGGCGCTCGCTGAGGCCCCCGTCCCCCGCCCCCGGGGGTTGCAGCTGGCGCTCGTCGCCGCGACCCCCCGAACGGTTAGCTGTCCCTTGCAGGTCCTCGTCCAGGTGTAATGAGCCGGGCCCTCTGGCCTGGCGTGCCTCGGGGGCCTGTTCTGCTAATTAGGGTTTTTGTAGGGGGGATGTCGTGGAGCGCCCTTCTACGCCCCCAGCTTTCTGCCGGCTGTGACTGCCAGCCGTTGCCCACAGGTCCCACGCTGTCGGTACAGGTTTTTGCTCAGCGGCGAAGCCGTGGAGGCCAACAGAAGCGCCAGGTCGGGGGCGCAGCTGGGGCAGTGAGAGCAGGATCGCCCCGCGTGGCGCATCGCGCCCTTGAGGCACGCATCGTCAGCGGAAGGGCCGCGAGGGTGGCCGCGCTCCGCTCGGGGCACAGAGGGGCGCTCTCCCCGCGGGGCCTCTCTCGGGGGGGGGGGCACGACAGCGCAGAGATAGCCGCCCGCCGCTCCGCGCAAGTCACGGAAGCGCAGATGGGCTGAGGCGCGCGGCTGAGAGACGGGCCCAATGTCCACGTGAAGCCGGCGCGCTCCGTCGCCGGAGCAAGCGGCACTGGCGCCATGGGCGCGCCAGACCCATGAATCCGCAATGCATGTCAGCGATTGCCCGAGCAAAGCGCGAGGTTTGGTGACCGACAGTTGCGCCAGTCATTCTCGAGCCTCCTCACACCGGTTTGGCCAAGCGTTTCTCCCGCATCTTCCAGAACGTTGGCCCGTTGTCTCGATTCGTTTACTATGCACGGGTCTGCATGCGACCGGGCGGGCCATCGTTTTCGCAGGGTTTTCGTGAAGTTCGTCCAGCCTTCTGGGGCTAAACAAACCGTGAGTGATCATCGTTCTGGTTGCAGGTGGGGCTTGCATACTTTTCGGAAGGCCTGGTCTCTGGAGTCCCCGTGGCTGTCTGGACGCGTCCGAAGGTTCTCAGACGCTCTGCCTCTAGAAGCCCGCGGAGGCTCCTGGAGGCCGAACGAGGGCCGAGAGCGCACAGAAACCTCGCCCCTCGATCATCCTCAATCCCTTGTGCGTCCTCTATCGCCTCCCCCTACGAGCAGGGTGCCTAACACAACGCCCCCAGCACAGGCTTCAACAGGGAAGTATCCGCATAAGCCCCAAGCGATGAGCACAGCAGGCCCCTTTTCGACGCATCCAGGAGAGAGGGGCAACATGTGATAGCATTCTCCACAGGGCCGCCTTGACTTCTCAGTGAGATTGGCCCGAGTGGGCGTCGAAGCGAGGCGAAGCCTGGCCTCCCCGACGCCGCCGACGACGGCGAAGCGGTGGCTTCACATCGGCGGCGGCGGCGGTGAAGCGGCGGCGGCAGAGCGGCGGCTGCAAGACTGCGGCGGCGAAACGGCGGAGCGGCGGCGGCGGCGGCGGCGAAGCGGCGGCGGCGGCAGTAGTTGCACAGCGGCGGCGGCGACACGGTGGAGCGGCGGCGGAGCGGCGGCGGCGGCGGCGGCGGCGGAGTGGCGGCGGAGCGGCAGTTGCACAGCGTCGGCGGCGAAGCGGCGGAGCGGCGGTGGCGGCGGAGCGGCAGCTGCACAGCGGCGGCGGCGGCGGCGGCGGCGGCGGAGCGGCGGCGGCAGAGCGGCGGCGGAGCGGCAGCGGCGGTGGCGGCGGAATGGCAGTTGCACAGCGGCGGCGGCGGAACGGCGCAACGGCGCAACGGCGGCGGCGGCGGCGGCGTCGGAGCGGCAGCGGCAGTGGCGGCTGAGCGGCATTTGCACAGCGGCGGCGGCGACACGGCGGAGCGGCGGCGGCGGCGGCGGAGCGACAGCGGCGGTGGCGGTGGAGCGGCAGCTGCACAGCTGCGGCGGCGGCGGCGGCGGCGGCGGAGCGGCGGCGGCGGCGGCGGCGAAGCGGCGAAGCGGCAGCTGCACAGCGGCGGCGGCGACACGGCGGAGGCGGCGGCTGCGGCGTTAGCGGTGGAGCGGCACCGCTGCCGCAGGCGCCCATGCTCCCGCGGGCGCCGCAGCCCGCGGGCGCTGCCGTGCGCCAGGCGCCCGGCGTGCGGCAGGCGCTGTGCCGGGCGGCGCAGGAGCCGGGCGGCCCGAGGCATCGCCACGCAGACAGGCTCACGACGACGTGGCAAGGGCGCTCGTTTTCTCATTCATCGTTGTGCCGATCGTCTGCACGAACGACATGGCACGGAACGAATGGGTACAATGCCCAACAGCGGATCTGGTTCATTTTGAACAGGACTCGCTGTCCACGCCGCCGCGGCTTGTGTTCATTCGAGACAGGAGGCCGCCTGTCCAACAGCGGCCGCTGTCGGTTTGGGACAACTTTTGTTGTTGGGCGTTGTACCCATTCTTTCCGTACCCATTTCGGGCGTCCACAGATCGGCGCGGGCCGCACCCCTCCCGCTCGCCCTTCTCTTCGCTCCTCCCCCTCCTCGTCCTCTCCCCCTCCTCGTCCTCCTAATCCTCCATCCCTCATGTTTCATATTCTTAATCCCTCGCAAATCTTCACTCCTCCTCTTATTTATTCCCCGCCCTCCTCCTGCTGCTCCTGGGCGCTCCCCCACACTCGCCCTCAACAGACAACGACGACGAGGAGAAGGAGAAAGAAGGAAAGCGCCGAGGAGGAGCGGATAGCGAGAGCACGTTAGCAAGAGCTGCGATGCGCCCCAACTGGCTGAGGGGGCGGGGTGTGGTTCGCGAAAGGGAAATGGCGGGATTTGCCACTCTGCCAACCCCCCCACACTTTGTGAAGGCCCTACGGCAGGTGCCGCCGAACCCATGAAGGGGGGCCCGAGGCGTCTGGGAGGCAAGGAATCGAAGGGAAAGGCTTCTGCCAGGGAGGCGTGCTCCCCCACGTGGGGGTGGGGGGGGGCACAGCCCCGGGGACCCCCCCTCCCTGGGCCCCCCGCAGGACCCCCCCACGCCCCACGCGCCCCCCCCCCCCCTGCGGTGAGGGGATCAGAGGGAAGGGCCACCGCCCGATCTCCGAGCCTTTTTTTTGCGGGGGGGAAGCCGGCCCGTGGAGAGGACCCCCCCACACCGGGCCCGAAGGCGGCGACGCACCTCGGGGCCCCCGCTCCCTCCGGAGCCCCGCCTGCTCCTGGCCAGCCCCGCGCGCACGGCCCCCCTCCGAGGCCGCCGCCGCCGGCAGCGGCGGGGCGGCCTCTCGGAGGGGGGCCACGCGCGGGCGGAGCTGCCCATGGGGGCGCGAGCCTCCTCCTCCTCCTCCTCCTCCTCCTCCTCCTCCTCCTCCTCCTCCTCCTCCTCCTCTTCCTCCTCCTCCTCTTCCTGCTCAGCACTGGTTCTGGCCAGCAAGGAAGGGGAACCAGTGCCGGGCCACCCTCCCTGCTTCTCTCTGCGGGTCGGAAGCGGTGCTGGGCCACCTCGGGCCCCCCAGTCGCCTCCGAGCCCAGCGCACGGCCCGTGCCCTCGTAGGCATCTCCACCTGCGTGGGACGGGGGCAGCGATGGGGCACCCAGGAGCGTCGTGCGAAAGCGAAGCGCGCGAAGCCGAGCAAAAGAGCACGGGGAGTGGACGTCCGAGCGATGTGGCGCGCGGTTGACCCCCCCGCTCTCCCCGCCCGGCCCCGGCCAGGAGGCGCGGGAGCTCACGGCCAGGTGGCGGGAGGAGCTGTCCGGGCGCGCCGCCGTCGTGGCGGGCACCGTCGTGGCTCGTCCGTTCGTTTGCCCAGCTGCTGTTGTCGCTCATGCCTGGTCCCCCCTTGTCCTCCCTCTACCTCCTCCCTTCTCCTCCTGCTCCTCCTGCTCCTCCTGCTCCTCCTGCTCCTCCTCCTCCTCCTCCTCCTCCTCTTGCTCCTGCTCCTCCTTCTCCTGCCCCTCCATTCTCCTGTTCCTGCTCCTCCTCCTCCTCATCCTCCTCCTCCTCCTCCTCCTCCTCCTCCCTTCTCCTGCTCCTGCTCCTCCTCCTCCTCCGCCTCCTCCGTAGCCATTTTGGCTCAAGAGCCGACAGGAGGCAATATGGTTATGTTGCTTTCTGCTTTGTTCATGTCCGCTTGCGCTTGTTGTCTTTGTCGGTTGGCTACGAGACCGACGGCGGCGCTGTAGTCTTCTCATGCCCTCGAAGATTAGTTATTTGGCTGCACGCATTCGTCTCCTGGAGAAGCAAGCGTATTGTGATCTTGACCCGTCCCTTCAACATTCTGCTAATCGACGGCGCGCTTTCTTCTGCGAAGTGCTCCAACACAACGTGCACCATCCGTCACACGCCGCGACATTTGCCAGGCCGATTGTTGGGGATCATGTTTATCGCAATGGTCGTCGTCTTTTTCGGCGTGCGGGTCGGGAGCGCCACGCCGTCTTCTGTGAGGAGGCATGCGCCCCTCATGCTACTGGTAAGGTGCTATGTGCCCGTCAATGGCAAAAATTGCGATTACGTTATGACGCTGATGATTTCCTTCCTTCTGAGAGTACCATCGCCGCATACCGCTCGGAGCCCCACGGCGTCGCCGTGCACGGGCATACGAGGATTGGGAGCGGCTCAGAGATGGCGGAGCTCGTGCTCCCCGGGCTGTGCCCCGAGCACTCTATGGAGTGGGTGGATATGCAACCTGTGGAGGCTACCAATCCATGCACATTCTGGGACACCTGTTCTGACTGTGATCGATGTCCCAGCGTCTGTTCTGAAATGGGATACTACTTCGAGCATCTTAGCGAGTGGACCACTGATCGTTCGCGGCAGTTGCTCGAGGATTGTCAGAATTCGGCACGAGACATGCGGCTCTGGTTGCACGCAGCCGAACCGAAGTCGGAAAAGCAAGTCTCTTGGATGCGCGAGCTGGAGATGATGGTCGCCACTATTGTGCCCAGTGGTGCCTTGAGTCTCTTGCGTGGGCGATCTGACCAGACTCTGCTGGACCTGGAGGCGCAGATGGCGGAGGCTGCCCAGCTCTTCGACACGAAAACCCAACAGCTCCGTGACGAGGCTACGGAGTCCCAGCGCGTGCACGTGCAGTATATTGCCTCTCGTCTCTGTTGCGCTCCTGACGGCGAGGTTTTTGAAACGAAGCTATCCACTGCCGGTGAAACCATCCGCCAGCACAAGATCGACATCGAGCCCCTTCTCGCGTCTGGGGTGGAGGAGTGCCGCCGCCACATCGCCGCGGAGTCGGCCAAGGTGAACGCTCTCGTCGTCAACCCCTCTGCGGCCACCGTAGAGAAGTGGGTGGAGCACCCACTCGC
>CAUYUJ010017881.1:210085-221635 GCA_963575745.1 Prorocentrum cordatum
ACTACTACGACTACTACCACTACTACTTCTTCTTATATTTATACTTCTACTTCTACTTCTACTACTACTACTACTACTACTACTACTATGACTACCACTACTACTACTACTACTACTACTATTACGACTTGTACTACTTCTAGTACTACTTCTACTACTATTACTATTCCTACTACTACTACTACTACTTCTACTACTACTACCACGACTTCTTCTTCTTCTACTTCTACTACTACTAGTACTACTACGACTACTTCTACTTTTACTACTACTACTACTTCTACTACTACTTCTACTTCTTCTACTACTACTACTACTACTACTTCTACTACTACTACTACTACTACTACTACTACTACTACCACGACACCTGCAACGACGACGAGGACGGCGGCGAAGACGACGACGTTTAGTACTATTACTATTTCTACCATTACTGTTGTGACTACGATTACCGCGAATGTAATTCAGACGTGCTACTGCTGGTACCAGCCCAATGTTAATACGATTGCGAATTTCCATACTGATGTTCATTCACGGTGGACACCGGGAGGCAATGTCGTCCCACCGATTCCTGATGCGGCAGTTCACCTGTGTTCGTCTCTCAGCAGCCTTGTGCAGAGCCCTTGTAGTCAAGCTGCCCACAACGTCGGAGGTCTTGGGGGGATCCGGTCTGTTCTCCAGCCGGGCCCTTGCTGGTTGAGCTCGACAGCGGGGCGCAGCGGCCGCCGACAGATTGGGAAACCGAGATCGCCTCAACTGGACTCGGGCTACGTCCCTGGTAAGGTTCGCACCGCGCTGGCGTTCAAGGTGAAACGCCACCAACGTTTTGGAATCGGACGATACATTGAAGGGCGAAGCCTGCCTGCGTCTAGAAGACCAATACCTTGAGCTTATGCTTCGAAGACCAATACCTGGGGCCTCACTTTCTGGCCGCAGGCGTCTATCGACAGCTTAGGTGTCGTCACGTCTACAGACACGTGCGGGGTGCATACGCCTGTAGACATTGCGGTCGTTCGCGTTGGGCGAAGGACAGCGTCGGAGAAAGGGTTGATCTGTCCAGTGCCCACGTACCCCGACCGAGATCGAACGATCCGCGCTGTCGGACACGCGACCGCTCCACGCGGAGCCGTCCGCGCGGTGTCGGAGCCCCAGCCAGAGGCCGCCCCCCGGGGCCACTCCTGCCCCCCCTCGGAGGCCGTCCTTCGACGAGGCTTCCGTGCGCGCTGCCAAGCAGGGTCCAGTCGTAGGGCCCACTTACTTCCTCCTCCTTTTCCTTCCCTCCTCCTGCACCTCCTCTTCCTCCTCCTCTTCCTCCTCCTCCTTCCCTCCTCAGTCCCTCCTCCTCCTCCTCCTCCTCCTCCTCCTCCTTTCCTTCTCCTCCTCCTTTCGTCCTCCTCCTCCTCCTCCTCCTCCTCCTCCTCCTCCTCCTTCCCTCCTCCTCCTCCTCGTTCCTCCTCCTCCTCCCTCCCTCCTCCTCCTCCTCGTTCTCCTCCTCCTCCTCGGCCTCCTCCTCCTTCCTCTCCTCTTCCTCCTCCTCCTCCTCTTCTTCCTCTTCCTCCTCCTCCTCCTCCTCCTCCTGTCGTTCTGACTCGATGCCGAGTCTGGCCGTCGCTGTGGAGGAAACGGGTCCCGAGGGAAGCGGGTCCCGAGGTCTTTCGCCGTGTGTGGTTACCTGGGGCCCTCCACGGGCCCAATCAAGGATCCCGGCCATAGCCTATGCAAAGCAGACCGTAGGTCACCAAGCATACGCTATGCATAGACCTAGAGTAGGTCTACCGATAGGCTGCCCACAGGCTATGCATAGACCTACAGTAGGTCTACGCATAGGCAACCCATAGGCCTACCATAAACCTATACGTAGACTTCTCGTGGGACCACGGTAGGCCTATGGTAGTCCATAGATAGGTCTGCAGCAGGCGTGTGGTTGACCTACGGTAGGCCTACGCTTGGACTATACATACGCGTAGGCCCACCGTAGCCATGTGCGCCGGCTAGGCATAGGCCTACGGTTGGCCTACGCACAGGCTGCGCCTAGGCCTGCCGTAGGCCTATCCATAGCCTATGCATAGGCTTCCCGCTGGCCTACGCCTAGGCTGTGCATTGGCCTACGTAGGCTTACCCATAGGCTATGTAGGCCTACCGTAGGCTTATGCATAGACTGAACGGGATTTTGCTTGTGGGGGATTATTATAATATTTGTTGATGAAGACTCCTATATGAATTCTTGCTTGGAGGATTACAGTCGGATTCCTTGCGAAGAGGAAGACAATGGGATTCCCTGCGCAACGTTTTACAATTGGATTCCTTGTATGGGGGGGGTATGATAGGTTTTTCTGTGGATGACTACAAATTGATTCGTTTTGTAGCGTGTTACACATTGATTCCCTTCGTGGCGGAATACATGTTGATTCCTTTTATGGGGGGGCACGCATTGAACAGGCTATCTATAGCCCTACCATAGGCCCATGTATAAGCTCCCCGGGGTTCCTCTGTGGAGGGTGAAAATAATAATTCTCTTGCGGGAGATTGCAAGAGGTTTTTTCGTGGAGGATTAAAATATGATTTGTTTGTGACGTTTCCACTGGGTTTCCCTTTTGGAAAAGGATTGCAATCATATTCCCGCCGGTGGAGGATTACGCATTGATTTCTTTTGTGGCTGATTGCAACTTGACTCGTTTCGAGGCGGAGTACAAGTTGATTTCGGGATTACAAGTTGATTCCCTTTTGTGTCGGAGTACACATCGGTTTCCTTTTGTGGATCATTCCAGATTAATCCCCTTGGCGGCAGGTCGTCACAGGTTGATTCCCTTGTGTGTCGGAGTTCACATTGATGCGTTCGTGGAAGATTACAAGTTGGTTCCTTTTGTGTCGGATTACACTGTGATTTCGTTGTGTTGCGGATTACACATTGATTTCGTTTGTGGCCGAGTACAACTTTATTCCCTGTGTGGCAAATTACATATTGATCCCCTTTGTGGCAGCTTGCAATTTGACTCCCTTTATGGCCGTTGGCAAATTGATTCAATGTTGTGCCGGATTGCACATTGATTTCTTGTTGTTGCAAAGTACAATTTGTTGTTTTTGTGGCGGGTTACATTTGTATTCCCTTCGTGGCGGATTGTATTTTGATTCTCTTTGTTGCGAATTACTCATTGATTCCCTCTTGTGGTGGATTATTGCAAATTGATTCGTTTTGTGGAGGAATGCATGTTGATTCCGTCTGTGTCTGAATACAAACTGTTGCCCATTGTGTATAGTGCTGCCAGAGGCTATCCGTACATAGGCTATGCATAGGCTATCGTAGGTCCATGCGTAGGCTACGCATAGGCCTGCCATTCGCCCATGTATAGGCTCACCGAGATTTCGTTTGTGGGAGATGGCACTAACATTCCTATTGCGGACGACCACAATAGGATTTGTTTTTGGATGATCAGACTAGGAGTCCTTTTTTGGAGGATTGCAAGAGGATGCTTTTTGGTGTCGGATTCCAGTGCGGTTCTTTTTGTAGCGGATTGCAATTGACTCCCTTTGTGGCGGATTCCAATATGATTCCGTTTGTGGCGGATTGCCAATTGATTCCGTGTGTGGCAATTTTAAAATTGATTGTTTTTGTGGCGGTTTACAGATTGATTCTTGTTGCGGTTTATTACACATTGATTCTTCTGCGGCGGATTACAAGTTGATTCCTTCTGTGGCGGATTATTTCTGGATTCCCTTTGTGGCGGGTCACATGATGATTCCTTTTTGTGGCGGTTTACAATGTGTTTCTTTTGTGGCGTAGTACAATTGGATGCCTTCTGTGCCAGATTTGAATTGATTGTCTTTTGTTGCGGGGTACAAAGTGATTCTTCTCGTAGCGAATTTCAAATTGTTTCTGTCTGTGGCGGAATACCAATGAATTCTTTTGGTGGCGGACTACAGTTTCTTCCATTTTTTCGCAGAGTTCAAATAAATCCCCTTTGTGTGCTGGGTTGCCGCAGGTCGACGCATAAAGGTGTCAATTGGTTTTACAAGTTGATCCCCTATGTGGCGGAGTACACATTGATTCATTTTGTGGCGGAATACATATTGAATCCCTTTGTGGCGGATTACACATTGATTCGTTGTGTGTCGGAGTCCAGACTGATTTTTTGTGGCGAAGGACACATTGATTTTGTTTGCGGCGGGGTACAAGTTGATCCCCTTGTGTGGCGGAGTACAAATTCATGTCCTCTGCGGCGGAATGCAACTTGATACCCTCTGTGGCAAATTATACGTTGGCTCCTCCTTTGTTGGCGGATTAACGGTTGATTCCTGTCGTGGAGGAATACAAATTGATTCCTTGTGTGGTGAAGTACAAGCGATTCTTTTCGCGGCGAAGTACACTTTGATCCCCATTGTGACGGAGTGCACATTGATGCCAACTGTGATGGAGTACGCATTGGTTTGAATAGTGGTGGCTTGCAAATAAATTCCTTTCGTGGCGGGTGACAATTGGATTCTTTTGGTGGCGGTGTACACATTGACTCCTTTGGCGGAGGTTTACAAGTTGATTCCCCTCGTTGCGGGTTACATGTTGATTCCTTTCGTGGCGGATTTGAAATTGATTTCGTTCGTGACGAATTGTTTATTGATTCCCCTCTGTGTTGGATTACAAGTTGATTGGTTCTGTGGAGGAGTACACATTGATCCCCTTTCTGTCGGAGAACAGATGGATTCCCTGTTTTTGTACAGGGTTGCCGCAGGCCTATGCGCAGGTTGCCGCAGGCCTATGCGCAGGCCTGTAGTAGGCTTACGCGTGGGCTATGTATAAGCGTACCAAAGGCCATGTATAGGCTCACTGGCATTCCGTTCACGGAGGACGACAATATGATTCGCCTTGCGGAAGACTGCAATCGGATTCTTTTTGTGGGGGATTGCAATAGGAGTCTTTTTGGGGGGAGGGTTACAATAGGTTTCCTTCTGAAGAAGATTACACAATGATTCCCTTCGGTGGAGGATTATACTTTGATTCCCTCTGTGGCGAATCACAAGTTGATTCCTTCTGTGGCGGGGTAGCCCGTCCGACCCGACCCGACCCGTCCGTTAGGGTCCGGCCGCCTGCCCGGCCCGTCCCGCCCGTTAGGGTCCGCCCGCCCGGCTCGAACCGTCCCGCCTGTTAGGGCACTCGCTTGCCAACTCGATGATGCATCCTACTTTAAGGTCCCGTCCGAATTGACCCGACCCGGCCCGCCCGTCAGGGTCCGCCCGCCTGCCCGACCCGTCCCCGCCTGTCAGGGCACTCGCGCGCCAATTCGATGGTGCATCCCACTTGAATGTGACGCCCGACCTGGCACGTCCCGCCCGCAATGGCCCGCCCGCCCGGCCCGACCCGACCCGCCCGTTCGGGTTCGCCTGCCCCGCCCGACCCGAGTCCCATCCGTTAAGGCATTCGCCAGTCAACTAGATGATGCATCACCTCTTAATGTTCCGCCCGACCCGATCCGCCCGTTAGGGTGCGCCCGGCCCGATCAATGTCGCCCGTTAGGGCATTCGCGTGCCAACTCGATGAGGCATCATACTTGAATGTCCCGCCCGACACGACCGGACCCGCCCGTTAGGGTCCCCCCGCTCCGACCCGTCCCACCTGTTCGGGCCCGCCCGCCCGCCCGACCCGTCCCGCTCGTTTGGGCATTCGCATGCCAACTCGATGATGCATCATATTTCAGTGTTTGGCCCTCCCGACCCGTCCCGCCCGTTTGGGTTCGCGCGTGCCCACTCGAACATGCCCCACGCTTTCTGTCCCGCCCGACCCGCCCCGCCAGTTAGGGTCCGCCCGTCCTGACCCAAGCTGTCTCTCCCGTGAGGGCAGCGCCCGCCCGACCCCGAGGCGCCCGCTAGGGTTCGCGCGTGCTCAGTCGATCATACCCCACACTTTGATGTTCCGCCCGCCCGACCCGCCCGCCAGTTAGGGTCCGTCCGTCGCGACCCGACCCGTCCCGCCCGTTAGGGTTTCGCCCGGTTCGACTTGCATGTTAGGGTTCGCGCGAGCTCACTCGAGCATGCCCTGCACTGGTGTCCTTCCCGCCCGACTTGCCCCGCCCGTTAGGGTCCGCCCGCCCAGCCTTCCCGCCCGTTCGGGTCCGCCCGTCCCGACCCGACCCGTCCCGCCCGTTAGGGTCCCGCCCGCCCGACCCGACGCGCCCGTCAGGGTTCACGCGTGCTCACTCGAACACGTCACGCACTGTACAGTCGGGGCCCTGAAGAAGAAACCCTTTTCGTTGGGGAGGGGCTCCGCGTTCCTTAAGTGTTTCGCATCTTGCCTCAGGCTTTCCTTATGTTTTCGACAGGAAGTCGAAGGTTAACTTATGGAAAACAGGGGCCTCGTTCCTTATTTAGGGTACCTTAGGTCAACGCCCCGACTGTATTCTCCCGCCCGCCCGACGCGTCCCCCCCGTGAGAGCCCGCCCGCCTGGCCCGCCCGCCCGTGAGGGCCCGCCCGTCCCGACCCGACCCGTCCCGCTCGTGAGGGCCCCGCCCGCCCGACCCGACTTGCCCGTTAGGATTCGCGCGTGCTCCCCCCCGAGCATGCCCCGCACAGTTCGTGTCCCGCCCGCCCGAACCGTACCGCCCGTCGGGGCCCTCACGCCCGACCCGCCCGCCGGTTGGGGCCCGCCCGTCCCGACCCGACCCGTCCCGCCCGTTAGGGCCCTCGAACATGCCCCATACCCATACGACCACCCTTCGGGTGAGGTAAGGAGGATGTGGGGGGGGAGAGGGAGGGGAACGAACATCTGACTCAATGGATCTCACGATCGATCTCACTCAACGGGACACCACGGGACACCACGGGACACTTGTCGATCTCACTATCGATCTCACCATCGATCTCACTCAACGGGACACGACGGGACACCAGGGGACATTGCGGGACACCTCTCGATCTCACTATCTGTCTCACTATCGATCTCACGATCGATCTCCTTCAACGGGACACCATAGGACACCACGGGACACCTCGGGACACCACATCGATCTCACTATCGATATCTTTATCGATCCCACTCAACGGGACACCTGTCGATCTCACTATCTATCTCACTTTTCGGGACACCACGGGACACCTTGGGGCACCACATCGGTCACGATCGATCTCACTATCAAGCTCACCATCGATCTCACTCAACGGGACACGACGGGACACCAGGGGACATTGCGGGACACCTCTCGATCTCACTATCTGTCTCACTATCGATCTCACGATCGATCTCCTTCAACGGGACACCATAGGACACCACGGGACACCTCGGGACACCACATCGATCTCACTATCGATATCTTTATCGATCCCACTCAACGGGACACCTGTCGATCTCACTATCTATCTCACTTTTCGGGACACCACGGGACACCTTGGGGCACCACATCGGTCACGATCGATCTCACTATCAAGCTCACCATCGATCTCACTCAACGGGACACGACGGGACACCAGGGGACATTGCGGGACACCTCTCGATCTCACTATCTGTCTCACTATCGATCTCACGATCGATCTCCTTCAACGGGACACCATAGGACACCACGGGACACCTCGGGACACCACATCGATCTCACTATCGATATCTTTATCGATCCCACTCAACGGGACACCTGTCGATCTCACTATCTATCTCACTTTTCGGGACACCACGGGACACCTTGGGGCACCACATCGGTCACGATCGATCTCACTATCAAGCTCACTATCGATCTCACTCAACGGGACACGACGGGACACCACGGGACACCTGTCGATCTCATAGTGAACTCACTTTTTGGGACACCACGGGACACCTCAGGGCACCACATCGATCTCACGATCGATCGCACGATCAATCTCACTATCGGTCTCACTATCGATCTCACTCAACGGGACACCACGGGACACCACGGGACACCGCGGGACACCGCTAGGGCCACCGCCGGACGGGTCGGACGGACGGACGGAGGAGAAAGATTTGTCTTGACTTCGCCCCAGCCACGGCGGACACCACGGAACACCACGCGACACCGCGGGACACCGCTAGGGCCACCGCCGGACGGACGGACGGACGGACGGACGGACGGAGAAACATCTGTTTTGATTTCGCCCTAGCAACGGCGGGTTCATTCCTCTTGCGCGCCCACGCAGCTTCGCCTCGCCCGCACGCACGACACGATCGAAACGAAACGATTTCCCGGTTGGGGGTCTCCGTCCCACTGCGATCTCACCCCCCAACCTCCGACTGTAGTGTCCCTCCCGCCCGACCCGTCCCGCTCGTTAGGGTCCGCGCGCCCGACCCGCCCGCCCGTTAGGGTCCGCCCGTCGCGACCCGACCCGTCCCGCCCGTTAGGGTCCTGCCCGCCCGACCCGACCCGCCCGTTAGGGTTCGCGCGTGCCGTTAGGCTCCGCCCGCCCCGATCCGTGCCACGTTCTGGTCCGTCCGCTCGCCCGACCCGTCCCGCCCGTTGAGGCTTTCGCGCGCCAACTCGATGAGGCATCATACTCGAATGTCCCGCCCGACCCGACCCGGACCCGCCCGTGAGGGTCCAGCCGCCCGAGCCGACCTGTGCCGCCCGCCGGGGTCCGGGCGCCCGACCAAACCCGTCCCGCTCTTCAGGGCCCGCCCGCCTGCCCCACCCATTCCGCCCGCTACGGTGCACGGGTGCCGAGTCGAGGATGCAGCATTCCCGGAGGACCCCAGCTGTCTGGCTCGCCTGTCTGCCCCGTCCCATTTGGACCAGTCGCCCAGCCAACCCGACGCTGGTGCCGCGCACTCGCGGCAGTGGGGCATCAAAACGCCTAAAGCCAAGCCGCCGATGCCCAAGGCCAAAATTCGGACGCCCAAAGCAAAGAACAATTTTTACTGACAAAAACAACGAAATTATCAGTGGAGTTGTTTTTTGGCTTTGGGCATTGCAGCCGCTCACATATAATGCCCCTCCTGTTTGATCTGTCTGCCTACATTCAATGGAGTGCCTCTTTACAGGTATTATCCCGCCTGCCTGTTGATTTTGACATGCAACGTTGTTTTTTGTTGCATCCAGAACAAACGGCATCTTGCTGCAAGAATACTTGAGGAGAGATGGTGCTCCCCCGGGTCTGATTGCCCGCGCGTGCAATGACCTTGTCCGTGAGCAGCGGCGGTGCCGTATCCGCGTCGCCAGGCGAAAATACAGCTTGCCAGACCCTGCTTCATAGGCTTAACCTAGGTCTACGGAATGGTTACCACAGGCTGACCAGTGGACTTGCTGCAGACTGACCGTAGATTTACAACATGCCTACGCTGGGACTACCGTTGGCTTCACCGTAGGCTTATGCTAGACCTGCTGCAGGACGACTAGAGACTACCATAGGCCTATGGTAGACCTACCAAGGACCTACCCCAGGTTTCAGGCAGGATCACCGTAGACCCATCGGCACCCTACCGTGGACTTACCGCCGCCCCACCGCAGGCCACCCATAGACTTACCGTCACCCTACTGTAGTAGGCCAATCGTAGACATGCCGTAACCCTACCGCCGGCGTACCGTAGGCCTACCGCTGGCCTGCCGCAGGCTTGCCATAGATCTACCATGGGCCCACAATAGGGCTGCCATAGACCTACCATCGGCGTATCATAGGGCCTACCATAGACCTGCCATAAGCCCACCATAGGTCTACCATAGACCTACCATAGGCCTATCATAGGCCCACGCACAGGATATCCACAGGCCTACCATCGGTCTAGCATAGACCTGCCATGGGCCTTCCATGGACCTACGCATAGGCCATGTATAGGCCTACCGTGCGTTATATGCAGATATACCGTTGCCTACCGCAGACCTACCGTAGGCCTACCATAGGCCTACAAAAGGGCTACGCGAACGCTACGCGTAGGCCTACGCAGAGGCCTACGGTAGACCTACGGTGAGCCCCTAGACTTGTCAGAGAACGACTCAGGATGAAGAGTTGGTCTTTTGGGAAGGTCCTCGGGGTCCAGGGCCCGTTTCTCTCAGGACACGTGTCTTTCAGGATCCGTTTCATCCATGTCAAGTCTAACCAGATTGATCCGATTCGATTCCGATGTTCCGACGATCCGATGCGGCCCGATGGTTGCGTGGCGCGGTTGCGCACCTTGCCGCAGCCGATCCGATTCGACCCCGCCTCTTGCGCCGACGCGGCCCGATCCGACGCACACTGCGATTCGATCCGATTTCCCGATCCGATGCTCACTGATCCTGCGCATCGCATCGGCCCCCAATCTCCGATTCATCGCCCATCGGTGCCTGACAGCCCACCCCGCCCAGGCACGCGCGCTTCCGCTACCGGCGGCCCGTCGCCGATCTGTCTGCGATATGTCAAAACGGCGGTTCGCGCTCGACGCTTCCCACCCTGCGCCGCCCCCCCCCCTCCCCTAACCTCCCCCCTCGCCCCCACCCACGCGGGAGCCTCCTCGGGGGCTGCTTGTCGGGCCCCCCCCCCCGTTCATGCCGCCCCCCCCGCTGAGCGTTGCCCGACTCCTGCCGCGCCGCCGAGGACCAGGACCAGCAGCAGGGGCCGGAGGGCCAGCCCTCCCGCGCCGCGGACTGGCCCGGGGGCCCCGAACATGTGGCGGCCCCGCGGGAGCAGGAGCAGGACCGATGGGGGGCGCCCCCCCCCTTGCTCCCGCGGCGGGCCGGGTTCGGATGTTGCCAGAGGCACTCTGGCCCAGGGTGGCGCCATGCAGCTCACGCGTTCCCTGGAGAGTGTTTTGTCGTTACCCTCTGGGCCGCGACGCGCGTGATGCCCCCCCCACCCTCCCCCCCCCCCCCCCCACACAATGCACCTCTCCCCCCGCTGCAGTGCGTCCGGCACCACAGTCTGTGGTGCCAGACCCACACGGCGGGGAGACGCGTTGTGTTATGCCCCCCCAGCCCCTTCCCCCCTCCTCCCCCCCGCAGCGCCCGCCATCGCCGCGAGCACAGAAGCGCATTCACGGTATTGTGGACGATGTCTGTCTTCGGAGGCACGTGGGCAGTATAGTTAGACACCGGGACGGCCCCACGGCGTGGGCGCACTGCTCCAGGAGGATGTTCTATTCCACTTCGATCGCCGTGCCTGCCGTTGACGCGGCGCCGTCGACGCAAGATTGCCGAGATTGGGGGTGGTCGGTGTGGGCGTGTTGTGACCCAGGACCTCGAAGCAGGCTCCCACGGCCTCCACAGCACCCCCTAGCGAGGCCTCGAGGGCTCGGGGGGCGCCAGAGTGGAGCGAAGAGCCGAGGACACCTCAGGCCAGGACCAGGTCCAGCAACGCCCGAGTAGCCGCCCGGGTTCTTGGCCTTGGGAGTCTGGGCCCGGTTTCCTTTCGTGGCGAATTCCCCTCGCGCTCGCCCCACTCCCGGTAACCCAAAAGGGGGCTTCAGGCAAGGGAGGGGGCGGTGGCAACGGACTCAAGCCACGGCCCCAGGCTCTCTCGAGGCCCCGGCGACAAGAGCTCGGGGCGCGAGTCGTCTCTGGCAGCTACAGCACATTCAAAACCCACTGTCGGGGCGCGCGTCACGTCCGCAAGGGCACCCAGAGGTCTGGACCCTTTCCCCAGGACGA
>CAUYUJ010017882.1:0-12500 GCA_963575745.1 Prorocentrum cordatum
CAAGGAGGAAGCTCGAGCGGGGGCGGAGGGGGGGGTCGAGCTCAAGCGGGGGGGGGGGTCCAAGAAACCGGGGAGGGCAGAGGGGGAAGAGGGACGTCGTCGTCATCATCGTCCGTCGTTGACCCGGTCGTCGGTCGTCGTCGTCGTCGTCATCGTCCGTTCCCACACGCATCGAGAGCGCCCCGGATCGGCGGCACTGGCAGGAGGCCATTACAATATATTGGGGCAACGCCGATCACATGAAAATGCTCACTGAAGGCTTGAAATCCCGAAACGGTGCGGTGATAGACCGTGCGGTGACCTCGAAATCCCCCAAGACCTCACCGCACGGACAGTCAACGAACGGTTCTAGAACCTCGGATGCCCCAGCCGCCCGAGACGTCCTCGGAGAGAACGACCCGAGCCCCAAAACCGTGCGGTGACCCCGAGTCCCCACCGACTCGGGGTACTGAAACCAGCGCCTCGCTCGAGGCATCCTCACAATCTGCCCCGAACGCAACGGAGCCTGCGCCACAAAACAAACGCGCCACTCTGGACCTTCCCCAACTCCGTTGTAAAAGCACCGGAGTCTAAGCCACCAAAATGGCAAACCGCCTGATACATCTCCGCAGTCTGGTCGCCAACGGGGCCGGGCGACCACCCTGGCGGCTCCCCAATCTGAGGTGCTCAAACTAGCGCCTCGCTAAGGGCATTCCCACAATCTGTTCTGAAAGCACTGGAGACCAAACCACCAAGCAGGCAAACCGCTCGAGACATCCCCACAATCTGGCCGCGAGCGGGGCCAGGCAACCACAAACGGTGACTCCCCATTAAAGGGGTTGGAACCAGCGTCTCGCCTCGCTCGAGGCACCCCAGCACGAACGGGGCCATGCAACCACAAATGACGGCTCCCCCACGGGAGTGCCGAAGCCAGCCCCTCGCTCGAGACATCCTCGCAATCTGCTCTGAAAGCATAAGAGCCTGAGCAACCAAACAGGCAAGCCGCTTGAGACGCCTCTGCAATCTGGGCGCGAACGGGGCCGTGCAACCAACCCTCGCGACTCTCCCTTGAGGTGCTGAAGCCAGCGCTTCGCCCAAGGCATCCTCACAAGCTGTAAGTCTGAGTGCGAGTGCATCGGACGTCCAAGAGCGTGAGTGAGGCTGATTGTTGGCGAGTCTGAATGTTCGTGACTCTGAGTGTGAGTGAGTATGAGTGTGAGTGATGCCGAGTACGAGCGACTCTGAGTGCGAGTGAGTCTGATTGTAAGTGAGTCTGAGCTATGAGTGAGTCTGAGTGCGAATGAGTCTGAGTACGAGTTAGTCTGAGCGAGGAAGAGATGGCTGTGAGCGAGTCCGGGTGTGAGTGAGTCTCAGTATGAGTGAGTCTTCGAGCGGAATAGGATGAGTGGGGAGGAGAGGGAGGTGTAGTAAGGTGTGAGTCGGAGGCGTCCGAGTTACATCAAGGACCCAAATCTTAGGATACTTAGCAGCATCAAGAAGGACATGTTCGCGGTGTTCGGTCCTTGCCAATACCAGGCCCTGGGGCCGTCAAAAAGCAGCTCACGACGAACAACTGACCCTGGGGAAAAGGTCGGCTGGGGCCCTGCGTTTTCATGTGCTTTCAAACGCTTTCGTCGGTCACAGGACGTCTTCCAGCCTCGGGATGCTTTCCAGCTGCTGCGCCTCTGAGGGCGCTCCAGGGGTGCCCACATCGTCCCGAGCGGCTAATTACCAGAGAGCCGAGTTATACCCAGAAGCCAACAGCCGTCCGAGAGGGGGCGGGCCTCTTGGGAAAGAACGCCCGCGGCCTTTGCATAAGCTTTCGAAGCCTTCCTCGAATGGCCCCACATCGCTGGTAGATCTGCGGCAAGCCCCCGATAGCGAAACCGCACGGTCCTGGGCGGGACGGGCCATCGGGCCCTATCGGGGATCAATGGGCGGTCGGGGGTCAATGTATCCCCCCCTTGAGTCTCCCCTACAAGATTGGCCTTGACAGCAGGGGGACCACCAACGCGAGGACAATCGGCCCAGACATCCAACGTCTTGAGCTAAAACGAACCGACGATATTGCTCGTCGTTCTCGGCCTGCGCGCGGATTGCTGGGATCGGCGCTAGACCCCGGTCCCTGGCGCGGGGAGCGCGCCTGGGGCGGCGCCAGAGGCGCCGCCAGGGAGGGCGCCCAGCGCCGATCCAAGAAATCGGCGCGGAGCTCCCAAAGTTTATGTGAACGCAACTGCTCCCTTCTTGGGGAGAAGCCGAGTTGTTCTGACGACGCGGGAAGAGTGTGCGTGTGTATGTGTGTATGTCTGTGTGTCTACGTGTATGTGTGGGTGTGATTGTGATTGTGATTGTGGGTGTGCGTGTATATATATATATATATATATATATATATATATCGGAGGTGAGGGGGTGAGATCGAAGTGGAACGGAGAGCCCCCCTACCGGGAAATCGATTTCGGTTTCGTGTTCGTGCGTGCCGTGCGTGCGGGCGAGGCGAAGCTGCGTGGGCGGGCGAGAGGAAAGTCTCCTGTGGCTGAGGCGCGGCCGGACAAAATGATTCCCTTCCGGGCGGCCGGGGCCCCGCGGTGTCCCGCCGGTGTCCCGCTGGTGTCCCGTGTGGCTGAGGCGCGGCCGGACCAAATGATTCCCTTCCGCGCGGCCGGGGCCCCGCGGTGTCCCACCGGTGTCCCGCCGGTGTCCCGCTGGTGTCCCGTCGCGAGATCGATAGTGAGGTCAATTGTGAGATCGATAGTGCGATCGGTTGAGAGATCCATAGTGAAATCGCTAGTGAGATCGATAGTGATATCGATAGTGAGATCGATAGTGAGGCCGAATGTGAGATCGATTGCGAGATCGATAGTGAGATCGATAGTGAGACCGAATGTGAGATACATTGCGAGATCATTAGTGAGATCGATAGTGAGATCGATAGTGAGATCGATTGTGAGATCCATTGCGAGATCATTAGTGAGATCGATACTGATATCGATTGTGAGATCCGTACTGAGACCGAGTGTGATATCGATTGTGAAACCGATAGTGAGACCGAATGTGAGATCGATTATGAGATCGATTGTGATATCGATAGCGAGATCGACTGTAAGACCGAATGTGGGCTTGTGATATCAATAGTGAGACCGAATGTGAGATCCATTGCGAGATCATGAGTGAGATCGATTGTGAGATCGATAGTGAGATCGGTTGTGATTTCCATTGCGAGATCATTAGTGAGGTCGATTGTGATATCGATAGTTAAATCGATTGTGAGATCGGTACTGAGACCGAATATGCGATCGATTGTGATATCGATAGTGAGATCGATCATAAGACCGAATGTGAGACCGAGTGTGAGATCGATAGTGAGATCGATAGTGAGTCCGATCGAGTGAAACGTTGGTTCCTCCCCCCCCCGAACCTCCTTATCACCCGAAGGGTGGTCGTATAGGTATATAATTATATGTGCATGTACAAATACATCTATACACATATATATATACAGATTCTCGCAACGGAAGGGGGCGCACCATACACCCCACTCTCGAATTTGACTCACCGCCCACGCTGAAACGCCACCGTGGCGACATGGGGGCGGGGGCCACATACGGTGGGGGCATTGGACAAGGAACCCTTCGACAAGGAATCCAGGGTCTGGAAGCCAGTGGGAAGCCAATCGAAGCTTGGCCATGGATATCACCGCCGCCCTCATCAGATGAGGAAGCCCCCAGGGTCTGAAGCCTCTTGGGCACGTTCCTTAACCAACGCCCCGCAGCATTGCGGGCCAGGATCCCGGGCGCGCCAATCTTCGTCATCCCCGGACCGACCTCGACGGCCGCGGGCGCAGAGAGAAGCGGGCTCTCGCCCAGGGGCCCGGGGACGTCGCAGAGCAGGCAGAGCACGGCACTTCTGCCAGCGGGAGGCACCGAGACCCAAAATTCTCAGTTTCTTTGCACGACTTCCGACGGGCCAACAGATCTTGGGGCCTTGCTCGAATGTATGCGATGGGGAATCCATGCTCGACACGGGGGTGTCCAGCGAGCACTTCTCCCCGAGTTCCCCCTCTGTTCTGAGCGGCCAGGTTTTGGGGGAGAAGAAGGGGGAACTCGGAGACCGGGGGCAAGAGATCGCCTGCGAATCTTGTTTTGCGACGCCAGGGTCTGAGGGGAAGCGAGCTGGCGGTGAGCCCAGGGCAAGGCAGTGGGGGTAGGCCTTCTCAGAAGGCCCAGAAAGCCTCTGGCCTTCAAGGAGGCTTTCTAGACCTTTTCTCTGCCGAAGCCCCACCGCCTTCTGAAGAGACCCTGCCCCCTCTCTCGTGAGGGGCAACGATAGGGTGGGTCTGGCTTCGGGGGGGGGGAACATCGACCTGTAATGGGCGATACATCGCCGATGGATTGGCGAAGGGCCCCTGTTGATAAATCCGCACGGTCCTGGGCGGGATGGGATGTCTAACCTCTATCGGCGACGACTGGGCGACTGGTTTCCCCCTGAGCCTATCCCCCCCGATCGTCACCCCTGACCCTCACACCTGCTCGTCTGCGTCATTTGCGCGCTACGGTGTGATGTGCTTGACGTTCTGCTGGCTCGCTGGTTGTCATGTCATGCCCGCACGCCCCGCATTGGTTTGGCCACCACTGCGCCGAAACATGATCTTTGTTGCAGTGGCGTGCCCTGAAGAGGAAGCAATCACGTTACGTTGTGCTTCGTCTGTCACTCCTTCCCCGTCGTGCCGACGAGCGAGGTCGCCTGCGCACTCCGTGCTGCGACGCGGGAGGAGGAGGAGGAAGAGGAGGAGGAGAGGAGGAGGAGGAGGAGGAGGAGGAGGAGGAGGAGGGAGAGGTGGAGGTAGGAGGAGGAGGAGGAGGAGGAGGAGGCGAGAGAAGGGGAGGAGGGGGATGAGGAGGAGGGAGGAGAGGAGGAGGGAGGAGGGGGAAGGAGGAGGAGAGGGAGGAGGAGGAGGAGGAGGAGGAGGAGGAGGTGGAGGAGGAGGAGGAGGAGGAGGAGGAGAAGGGGGAGGAGGGGGGAGAGGAGGAGGAGGAGGAGGAGGAGGAGGAAGGAGGCGGAGGAGGAGGAGGAGGAGGAGGAGGAGGAGGAGGAGGAGGAGGAGGAGGAGGAGGAGGAGGAGGAGGAGGAGGAGGAGGAGGAGGAGGCGAGGGGAGGAGGAGGAGGAGGAGGAGGAGGAGGAGGAGGAGGAGGAGGCGGAGGAAGAGGAGGAGGTCGAGGCGCGTCCTCCAGCAGCTCGGCCCCGAGGCGCGCGGCGCCCGCGCGCGCGCCCAACTCCGCGGGCGGCGCCAGCGCGGGCCCCAGCCCGGTGATGACCAGCGGGCACTGCGAGGCGGCCTCGCTGCGGCGGAAGGCGGCCACGGTGAGCTCGGAGAAGTGCGCGCGGCGGACGCGGTAGGCCTCCTGCCGCCGGCGCGCGGGCTGCCTGCCGTCGCTGCTGCTGCTGCTGCTCGCAGGGCCTCCTCGCCCTCGCCGTCGTCGTCGTCGTCGTCAACGTCGTCGTCAACGTCGTCGTCGTCGTCGTCGTCGTCGTCGTCGTCGTCGTCGTCGTCGTCGTCGTCGTCCCCTCCCCCTCGCCCTCCCCCTCCCCTCCCCCCCTCCCCCTCCTCCCCCCCTCCCCCCATCCTCCTCCTCCTCCTCCTCCTCCTCCTCCTCCTCCTCCTCCTCCGCCTCCTCCTCCCCATCGTCCGCAAGTGGAGAAAAAGATTCTGCCACCGCTGCTCGTCCCGCGTCACCACGGCTAGGCTCGCATCGAAATCTTAGTCAGACGTACATGGGGAGACGTCGGGGGAGTACAGGTAGGTATCGTGTTGTCTCCCCACTGCTCCTCCTTCTCGTCTCATCTCGCCTCCTCATCCTCCTCCCCCTCCTCCCCCTCCTCCTCCTCTTCCTCCTGCTCCGACTCATTATCAGCATCGTCATCCCATTTTCGTCGTCTACTCTCTCCCCTTCCGCCTCTCCACCCCCGGCCCTCATCATTTGTGCACGGGGACGCCATCTGCAGTCGAGTCGATGGTTTTGAAATGTGGATCGGACCTCCGATCAAGTCGGACTCCCACGAACGCAAATCGTGCCACACCCCCAGTCCACACCGCCCCTTGGCGCGCATGTGAAGAGAGGGCCGCGCCCTTTGCCACGCACAACGCGTTGGGCCCTTGGCCAACCAAATTATTGCTGGCCTCCAAACCTAAGAGGGCACTCCTGGGGACGGGGACCAGGGACTCATAATCAGAAACAATCAGCCGCCCTGGCTTGGTCAAAGCACCGTGGATGTCTGTCTGGGTACGGCAAGCTCCTGCCATGACGGCGCGTTTTTTGATAACCGCGCAAACCGACCGACCCTGAACGACCTTGGCCGTCGAGGGGCCCCCACTGGGGAACAAAACGAATACCGATACAGCTACTCCACGGATCTCTTCTGGGGTGCAGTCTGACCAGAATTTCGAGGAGAATCCAGCTGGGGCGACGAGGGCTCTCTGGATGACAGGGGCGTTTTTGTACCATCGCGCAAGCCAGCCAATCCTGAACGTCCCTCGCGGTCGAGGGGTCCCCACAGGCCGCCACGGGGGGGCCCCTCGCTATCCCCGAGCGCCTGCGCCCGCGCAGGCGCGGCCGCAGCGCCGAGGCTTCGCGAGCCTGCCGCAGATGCCCCCCGTCGGGCCTCCTAGGCGCAGTCGGATGCCAAGGCGGATCCAGCTTTGGCGGCGAGGGTCGCAGAACTACTTCAGGCGATGCACATGATATATATATATACGTATATGTATATATACACATATATATATATACATATATGTTTGTATATATGCATGTATACATACATACATACATACATACATACATACATACATGCATGCATGCATGCATACATACATACACACATACATACATACATACACATACCTACCTACCTACCTACCTACCTACCTACCTACGTATATACATACATACACACATACATACATTACATACATACATACATACATACATACATACATACATACATACATACATACACACATACACACATACATACATACATACATACATACATACATACATACATACACACACATACATACATACATACATACATACATACATACATACATACATACATACATACACGCATGCATGCATGCATACATACATACATACATACATACATACATATACACATACACATACATACATACATGCATACATGTATGCATCCACATATGTATACACGCATGCATTTACACGTATGTGTACAGTTGCAAGTACAGCTCCAGTTACAGGTGCAGTTACAGCTACCTCTACATGTACAGTCACAGTAGGATGTGCAGTTACAGGTACATGTACAGTTACATGCATGTACACTTACACTTACAGTTACTTTTTTCACAAACATACATACAGACAAATAAACATACAGGCATACACACATACACATACATACATACATACATACATACATACATACATACATACATACACACATGCACACATATACATACATGCATGCATGCATGAATACGTGCATACAGACAAGCAAACAAGCATACGTACGTACATACCTACACACATGCAATCAGACTCACATGCATACACACATGCATACATGCATGCATGCATACATACAGACATACATGCATACATAAATGCATACATACATACATGCATACCTGTACAAATATAATAAATATCGGTGGCAAGCGAGGGGGTCTCGGAGCTACTCCAGGCGATGCAGATCATACAGCCGACCCGCATAGTAAGGACGCACGACAAGGATGCACGGGCCCTGGAAGGCCATGTCGACACTTTGCGGGCGGGGCGCGGCCAGCGAGAGCGGCCAAGGATGGGCCGAAGGGGAAGGATGCAAGGGTAGCCTTGGGATGTTGCTCATCCTTACTGTGCGGGTTGACTGCGCCATGTTGCACGAACTGCACTTGTGGCGGCGGGGGCACGCACCCAGGCGGCCCAAACAGACAAATGACAGAGAGACAAGGGAAACACATCCTCAAGCCAACTGTTGGATTGGAATGGGCGTCCAAAGAGGTCTCGCAAAGGGGTCCTTGATAGATGGGGTCGGAGAATCGCGACGCATCCCCGATGCATGCGCGATGCATCGGCGCTGTCGGCGATGCGTCGGCGATACGTCGTCGTCGAGAAGATCTGGCTCCAAATCGCGTCGCACCGCCGATGCATCGGCGATGTGGGGCGATTCTCATTTGGCATCCCGGCAGTCCCCCGCCTCTACCCAGAGAAACAACAAGAACGCAGAAACTCATTATTGCTCGGAAGTCCGCGTGGAGCGGGGCCCTGCGCCGAGCCAAGAGATCCGCGCGGACCTTCGAAAGATTATGTTTATGCCGTGTTTGCTTCTTTGACTGCCGTCGCCTGTGGGGCTCCTGCCTCCGGCACCCCCAGCACGCCCTCGGCGAGGCGCAGCCGCCGAGGAGCCCCCAAGGAGGCCGGCAGAGCGCCGCGCGCCGACGAACACGCCCGAACGCCTCGGAGCTCGGCGACTGCGCGGGCGGCGTCCCCCCCCCCACCCTCCACCGTCGCCTGCTCGTCGGCGAGCTCCGCCCGCAGCAGCAGCTCGGCCGCGGCGCCCGCGCCCGGGCCGCCGTCGGCGCCGCCCCGCCGCCGGCCAGCCGAGCGGCTGCGCGGGCGGCGCCACGGGCCCTCGTCGAGCATCGGCAGGCCGCGGGCGCCCCCCGAGCCGAGGGGCTGCGGCGGACGGGGCGTCGCCGCCTGCTGCCCTCGAGCTTCGAGGCTCGAGGGCTTGTGGGCGTGCTGCGCCTTCCCTGGGCCTCTGGGTGGCTTCTCGTCGCCACGGCTGGGGCCGCCTCGACATCGGGGCCAGAGCGCACCCCAGGGCAGGCCCATGGGCCGAATCCAGACCCCTGGGCCCTGCATCCTCAAGCCGCGAGCACCACACGACGATACAGATATCGCCGCGCCCTTTGTCCTCGACGCGCCCAAATGGACGGCGCCGACACCACGGCAAACCCGCGGCAAGCCCTGCGCCCCGCGCCCAAATGGACGAAGCTGCCACCGCGGCAAACCCCACGGCAAGCCCTGCGTCCGAGACGGCGATTGCACTGGTGGCCGAGGCGCCCCCGAGAGGCAAGGCCGCGCGCCGAAACAACCAACGCGGCGACATAGACGCAAGGCCGAGCGTCAGAACAACCGGCGCGGCGACATACATACATACATACATACATACATACATACATACATACATACAGACCGACCGACCGACCGACCGACAGACAGACAGACAGACAGACAGACAGACATGCATACATGCATGCATGCACGCATGCCAACATACATACCTGCATACAGACACACATGTCTACATACATACACACATATATACATACCAGCAACCAGCCATACATGCATACATACATAAATGCACGCGTACATACAGACATGCATACGCGCGAGCATACACACATACATACATACATACATGCATTCATACGTACATGCGCACAGCAACGCATGCATGTTTACATACACATACATTTACATATATGCATACGTACATACGTACATACATACATACATGCATACATGCATATACACAAACTTACATACATATGTGCATACCTGCATACACACATACCTGTATAATCAAACATTAATACATACATCCTTGCATGCATGCAAACATACATACACGCATACAGCCCTGCATACATCCATGCATACAAAGAAACGTATGCATGAATACATAGTTACACGCTTGCATAATTACATACATACATACACACGCCCATATATATAAACGTATACATACATGCAACGTGCACACGTACATGCATGTATACATGAATACAGGTGTGCATGCATGCCTGCATACATGAATGCATACATGCGAACATGCATCCATACACGCATACATACGTACATACATCCGTACATACATACATACCTCAATACATTCATACATCCACCCATCCATCCACCATCCATACATAGGTACATGCACACATGCATACATACGTACATGCATGCATGCATGCATGCATGCACACGCACACGCACACACAAGTATACATACATACATACATACATACATACATACATACATACATACATACACATACGTGCACACACATATATCCACACATCCATACATGCATACACCTATGCATACACACATGCATACACACATACATGCATGCATACACACGTGTGCACGGGTGTGCATACACACATACATGCATGTAGGCACACATACAGTCATACATACACATTTGCATGCATTCATACGTGCACACAGACATACATACATACATGCATGCATACACACATACTTGCATACCTACACATATTCACACACACATGCATGCATGCATGCATGCATGCATGCATGCATGCATACAGACATGCATGCCCTGGCTGCACACATACATCCATACATGCATGTGTGTATGCATGCATGCATGCATACATGCATACATGCATACTAGATTCATGCGTTTCGTTGATATATAAATATCTAAGTATATACCTACACACGCATCCTCACATGCATACATGCATGCATCCGTCCACACACCTATCCATACATCTGTACGTCCATGAATACATACACACATCTATGCATCCATCCATCCATCCATGCATGCATGCATGAATACATCCATGAACACATTCATCCATCCCTACATGCATACATACATCCATACACTCATACGGCCATGCGAACATGTCTGCATCCATCCACCCATACATGCATACATGCACATCCACATCCATATCCACATCCACATCCACATCCACATCCATCCACATCCGCATCCACATACAGATACACATACACACATGCCCATAAACAGACCCATACCCATACATTGACACATGCATGTGCACACCTATCTATATATATATATATATATATATATACATATATATGTGTGTATGTATATAAAATACATATACATATACATACATACACATACATATACACTTTGTTGGTCGGCGGGGCGAGAGCGAACCTCTTCCGCTAAAAGCTAGGCGGGCTACGCACACAGATACATACACACATACATACATACATACATACATACATACATACATGTATACATATGTACACAGGCATACATACATACGTACATCCGTACGTACATACATACATACACACATACATACGTACGTACATACATACATACACATACATACATAAGTACATACGTACATACATACATCCATACTTACATACACAGGGTAGGAATCTGGCCTCCGGGGGCCCTCGCCGCGCCCGGCGCGAGGGTCACCAGAAACGGGTCGGGACGCCGAGCTGGTCCGCGGGAGGGGGTCCAGGCCGAGGCCGCCAGGCAGCTCCACCAGTGGGCGAGCCCGCCTCGAGCGAGGGAGGGAGAGCCGCGGGCCTGCCCCGCCGAGGAGGAGGAGGAGGAGGAGGAGGAGGAGGAGGCGGAGGAGGAGAGGAGGAGGAGGGAGGAGGGGGAGGAGGAGGAAGGAGGAGGGGAGGAGGAGGAAGGAGGGGAGAGGAGGGGAGAGGAGGAGGTGGAAGGAGGAGGAGGAGGAGGGAGGAGGGAGGAGGGAGGAGGAGGAGGGAGGAGGGGGCATCTTGGAAGCCTCTGGGGGCACTGTTGGGGGCCTCCCGGGAGCTCCCACCTTTCCACCTCTTGGAGCCTCTAGGGCCTCTTGCAAGTTCATGTGGGCCCTGTTATCGAAACCGCTGCATCTAAGCTACCCACGCTGGCGCTTCCAGGTGGCAAGGACCCTGTGGGAAGCCCAGAACAGTGCCGAGTGCCAGCGCCAACTCGGCGTCATACTCTGTTGCGTTCTTTCGCAGAGTACAAATTCCTGCTCAGCATGCGAGGAGACTAGCAAAAGGAGCAGCAATCGCAATATGATGAAGAGAGAAGGGCAGAGCATGAGCAAGATGCCATACCAATCGAGGACAATACATGGACAAGCGCGGTTCAACCAAATCGTGTCGTGCCATATCGCAAGTCCGCAATGAAGTGCTGGAGCTGATTGCTACGACATCGCAGCCACTGCGCGCAACTGAAAGAGCAAGGTCCCCGTTCGCAATCTCGCTCACGAGTTGCCTCCGAGCGGAAAGAACACATCAAAATACTAGACATAGCAACAATAGCAATAGGAATCGCTCGACCAACTGGCACCACATATAAGGCGCGAGCAAAAGACAAAGGAGCCGATGCGAGTGAAGGTAAAGAGGTAACTCCTGGGAGGTCTTCGTAACGATTACGGGCTAAAAGGACCGCTTACAAATGCAATTAACGAGACGAGCCTGTACTCAGCCGAAGACTAAGCAGGATTGGGCGTAAGGCAGCTCTTGACCACGGATCTATCAGCGCTGATGCTGCATTTAACCTCCCAGGAGCTGCATCCTAAGGAAGGGGGGCACTGACAAGTGTGGAGCTGCGGAGTAGCAGTGCCGGGCGAAGGGGAACCAGTAAACTACACTGCTGACCCAGCTGGGCTGAGCTGCAATTCAGCATACTCGTCGTCCATGTTCAAACGTCTGCAGGTGC
>CAUYUJ010017882.1:17500-50000 GCA_963575745.1 Prorocentrum cordatum
CTTTCTGGTGATAAGGGCCAAAGCAGGTTGGAACATCATAAAGGCAGTGTTTGATACATAGGACTTTTAAACTATAGAAGTTTAATGCATGATAACGTTATGAATGAATGTACGCATGAACTCATCGTTGTTTTTAGTACTAAATCCCTGCATAATACATGACCCGCACGCGGAGCATGAATTAAAAACAGCACTGTAAGCCAAAAGGCCCCCTTCCGAGCCAGACTGCTCCTCGCACCGACCGCGCGCCGCGGGGCTCCGCAGGTGCCCGACGCGCAGGCAGGCGTACCGCGCCCCCCCGCCCCCTGTGCCGCCAGAAGGCGCGCCGTGGTGCCACTTGTCTCCGTCTGTCCTCCCCGTGCCTCCCGCCTCCTGCCTCCTGCCTCCTCTGTCCTCCCTCCTCCTCCCTCCTTCCTATTCCTTCTTCCTCCGTCCTCCTTCCCCCTCCCCCTCCTCCTCCTCCTCCTCCTCCTCCTCCTCCTCCTCCTCCTCCTCCTCCTCCTCCTCCTCCTCCTCCCTCCGCCACCTCCTCAGTCACAGCACACATTCCCCCCCCCCAACAGAGGAAGAAGACACGCCACCACCACCACTGCCAGCATGGCCATCCGGCGCGAGGCGATACACGGTGCCCCGAAAGACAGCGAGACCGCACCACCGCGAGGCCCTTTCCTCTGCTCCTCGCGGTGGTAATGAGGGGAACGGGGAGGACGAGGAGAACGAGAAGGACAAGGAGGAGGTGGACGAGGAGGAGGAGGAGGAGGTGGAGGAGGAGGAGGAGAACAAGGAGGAGGACGAGGAGAACGAGGAGGACTGGAGGTGGCGATCTCTTCTGCTGCGCTGCGCCCCCGCACCCCCCCGCCAGGCGAAGTGGAACTCGGCCCGCGGCCTGACCTCCGCGAACCTGCGGCCGGGGCGGCGAGGCGGGGAGCCCGAAGAGGGCCCTCGGCGCCAAGGCCGGGCCCGCTCCCCCCACACCGCCGCCGCACCTTTCCACCCCCATCCCCTCCACGTGCCCCAGACCCCTATCCCATCCCCTCCCCTTTTCTATCCCCTCCAGTCTCCTCCCCCTCCCTCCCCCACCATACCCCCCACATCGTCCCCTGCCCCCCCCCCCCTGGAGTGGGCGGGGCCCTCTGACTCGCTCGACCTGGCTGGCCTGATGGCACCGGCAGCCTCCCTTGCAAGTAGAGTCCAGAATCGAATCGACAAGTCGGATCGGCGATCGAAATGAATCGGATCGGCGGCAATCGGCAGCCGAGCCAGGAGAAGTAATCGGCGGAAATCGGCAGGCTACTATGCCGCTGATAAGAACTCGGAGCCCACACCAGAATCCAAAGCCGAATCGCATCAGAATCGGAGGCAATCGACACATAATCGAATCGAATGGAATCGATTCGGGGGAATCGAAACGAACTCTGCCTTGCCCGCCCCCCATCACCGTCCCCTCTCCTCCTGTCTCTCCTCCCTTCTACTCTCTTCCATTCTCCTCTCCTCCTCCTCCTCCTCCTCCTCCTCCTCCTCCTCTCCTCCTCCTCCCCTCCTCCTCCTCCTCCTGCTCCTCCCTCCTCCTGCGACTCCTGCTCCTCCTGCTCCGCCTCCTCCTCCTCCTCCTCCTCCTCCTCCTCCTAGTAGTATTATTGTGTTTATTATTGTTGTTATGATTACTAGTATTATTATTATTCTCAGTATTCTTCTTGAAATTATACTTATGATTCTTGTGATCAGTACCATTAGTATCGGTATGATGATCATTACTCTTAGTATTAGTAGTCATAGCATCCGTGTTCTTATCATTCTTACTAGTACTGCTATGAACCAAAGTATCATTAGTAGTAGTAGTCGTCGTCGTTGTCGCCGTCGTCGTAGTAGTCGTAGTAGTAGTAGTAGTAGTAGTAGTAGTAGTAGTAGTAGTAGCAGTAGTAGTAGTAGTAGTAGTTAGTAGTAGTAGTAGTAGTAGTAGTTAGTAGTAGTAGTAGTAGTAGTAGTAGTAGTAGTAGTTAGTAGTAGTTAGTAGTAGTAGTAGTAGTAGTAGTAGTAGTTAGTAGTAGTAGTAGTAGTAGTAGTAGTAGTAGTAGTATAGTAGTAGTAGTAGTAGTAGTAGTAGTAGTAGTAGTAGTAGTAGTGGTAGTAGTAGTAGAAGTAGTAGTAGTAGTAGTAGTAGTAGTGGTGGTGGTGGTAGTAGTAGTAGTAGTAGTAGTAGTAGTAGTAGTAGTAGTAGTAGTATTAGTAGTAGTAGTAGTAGTTGGTAGCAGTAGTAGTAGCAGTAGCAGTAGCAGCAGAGCAGTAGCAGTTAGTTGTAGTAGTGGTGGTAGTAGTAGTAGTAGTAGTAGTAGTAGTAGTAGTAGTAGTAGTGGTAGTAGTAGTTAGTAGTTAGTAGTAGTAGTAGTAGTAGTAGAGTAGTAGTAGTAGTAGTAGTAGTAGTAGTAGTAGTAGTAGTAGTAGTAGTAGTAGTAGTAGTAGTAGTAGTAGTAGTAGTAATAGTAGTAGTAGTGGTGGTGGTAGTAGTAATAGTAGCAGCAGTAGTAGTAGTAGTAGTAGTAGTAGAAGTAGTCGTAGTCGTAGTCGTAGTAGTAGTAGTAGTAGTAGTAGTAGTAGTAGTAGTAGTAGTAGTAGTAGTAGTAGTAGTAGTAGTAGTAGTAGTAGTAGTAGTAGTAGTAGTAGTAGTAGTAGTAGTAGTAGTAGTAGTAGTAGTAGCAGCAGTAGTAGTAGTAGTAGTAGTAGAAGTAGAAGTAGAAGTAGAAGTATAAGTAGTAGTAGTAGTAATCGTAGTAGTAGTAGTAGTAGTACTAATATGAAGCTGCGTCTTTGTACTAAAAATAGTAGTATGAAGAGTGTTATTCGTACTATTATTATCATTATTATTATTATTTCTCTTTCTCTTCCTCCTCCTCCTCCTCCTCCTCCTCCTCTCCTCCTCCTCGTCCTCCTCTCCTCTCTTCCTCTCCTCCTCCTCCTCTCCCTCCTCCTCCTCCTCCTCCTCCTTCTCCTCCCTCCTCCTCCCTCCTCCTCCCTCCTCCTCCTCCGCCTCCCCCTCCTCCTCCCTCCTCCTCTTCTTGTGGTCTACATTCCTGCCCAAAAAAGTCCGTATGAAATGCACTTCGAAATCTGGAGCGAAATTCTCCAGGACAATCTGGGCCCATCCAACTGTTTTCCGAAGGACATCCGCTCTGCGATGTTGGCGCCATGAGACTTGAGGGGCCATCACTAGGGGGCGAAGAGCGGCATGGCATAGACTATTCCGTCACCGGGGGCGCCTGTCCCAGGGCGGCTGGAGAGTTTCTACCCTGACTTGCCACCGTAGGTGTACAGACTTTCCAGCCGCCCTGGGATAGACGCCCTCGACGGGGAAGAACTAATGCTATACCGCTTTTCGCCCGCTCACCTCGCGCCGGATTTCCTCAGTCGACCTGCCTGGCGGGGGGGGGGGGGGCGGGCGGCTCCGTGGCGAACCCGAACCCGTGGCGGAGACGAGGTGCCCCCGGTCTCACCTCCCACAGCTCGGGCTTGGCCAGACGGGCGGGCATCCGAGGCCCGACGAGTCGGGCATCTACTCTGGTCTACTCCACTCTACCCTGCTGTAGACTACGATGCCCGAGATTGCTCTGCCATCTGCCCAGCTCTGCCCTTGTCTGCCCTACCCCAGCTACTCTACCCTGCTCTGCCCGATCCATCTGCCTTACCCTACTCTGCCCATTTCCTTACCTACTCTGCCCATTTCCTTACCTTACCCTACTCTGCCCTACTCTGCCCTACTCTACCTTGCCCTACCCTGCCCATTTCCTGCCCCTGCCCGGCCTGTATCTCTGTTCCTCCGCGCCGCGCGGAGGCCAGGGCGCGCAGCACGCGCCCCGAGAGGCGTGCGGCCGCGGCGCCCGTCGGCAGCGCCGCAGGGCGCCGGGGGCGCTCGGCGTATGTACATGCCGGGGGGCCGGGGAGGGCCAGGCGTGCGGTCGGACCTACGGTCGAGGTGTTGACCTAAGGAACCCTAAATAAGGAACGAGGCCCCTTTTTTCCACAAGTTAAACTTCGACTTCCGATCAAAGACATAAGGAAAACCTGAGGCAAGCTGTGAAACACTTGAGGAACGCGGAGCCCCTCCCCAACCAAAAGGGTTCCTTCTTCAGGGCCCCGACTGTACCGGGGGCTGGGGAGGGCCAGGCGTGCGGTCGGACCCAAACCAGAAGAACAGCCCTCACGAGCATGAGACCCTCCGCTGGCCAAAAGACACAGGACGTCCAAGGGTACCTTCCGCAGGGTGCTCAAGAACATCCAACAGACACGTCCAGAGCGACGTGCGGTATGCTCACATCGCGAGGGTGACGGCGTTGGCCTCTGACACCGCGTGGATCGTTCAAACTTACACGGTCGGTGGCTTTCCGACCCCCAGACCGCTCCGTGTCGAACGATCTAGGGCCGCTGTTAGGTCGGGCATGTCCCCCTGCAGGCAAAGTTTGGAGGAACACTGCAACATAGCCAAAAACAAATGCTCCAACATGGTCAAAGAATCGATTCGAAACATCGCTCCCAGACGATTGGTTTATACTGTTTCTGAAAATTACTCCTGTCAAGGGACAGGTCCGACTGAAGGCCACTGGCGGCGTTCCGCCTCGAACGCCCGCGCCCGGGGCCCACCGCCGCGTCGACGCCGCGCGAGCCCGCCGTGCCCCGCGCGAGGCGTCGCAGCGGCCGCGGCTCCGGCCGCGGCGGGCGCCACCACGCGGCCGCGGGGCGCCCCCGAGGTGGGCCCCGGCGGAGGCCCCCTCTCCGGGGCGTGCCCGCTCCGGGGCACGTCCGGCCTCTGTGGAGTCCCGAAGCGGTGCGGCGACAGACCGCGCGGTGACCTCGACTCTGCTCCAGACGCCCGACGCCTGGGCCCGCCTGGTGTCAGGGCCCCGCAAGGAGGAAGCGGCTATGAGCCGGGACATCGGCGCGCCCTGGACAGCTGCAGCCGTGGGTCAAAACGTGCTCCATGCTTCGCGCTCCCTCCCCAGACCCCCGACGTCATGATTTTTTCATGACGTCGACCCCCCGAGGTCTCGACCCATTCCCCGGGACCGGTTTTTCGTCCTGAGTCGTTTCTTGACGGTCCCGAGGGCCGGTAAGGGCCCCCCAAAGCCAAAAATAAGGAGAAACCTCCCGTCGTGATTTTCTCATAACTCGAAGGGGTCTGGGTCTCCGGGTGCATCGTTCCGAATCCTGGCCGGCAGGGTTTCTTGAGGCGCCCCGGCGCGGCCCTCGGCGCCTCACGCCGGGCCCCGCGCGGCGCCCGCGCAGCCCGCGCCCCGCGGAGCGGCGTGGCCGCGGCGCGCGTCGGCGGCGTCGCAGGGCGCGGAGGCCCGCCGAAGGGCCTGGCGGACGGGAGGACAAGGCAACCCTGACCTTCCAGGAGGACAAGACAACCCTGACCTTCCAGGAGGTTTCCAGTGCTGAAAAACAGCTCTCTGGAAGGTCGGGCAAGGCAAGAGCCGATGCGAATCACGGCTCCTCAAAAATCAGACTGGGGGGACATAGCTGGCTCCCGGATGCGTACGGGAACGGCGCCCACCAGCGGCTGCCGCTGGACGGACAGCCTTCTTCGGAGGAGGCCGGACAGGGCCTGCGGGATGAGGAGGAGGAGGAGGGAGGAGGAGGAGGAGGACGAGGAGGAGGACCAGCGCAAACCCAAAACGCATCACCATAAATCCTCCCTCCAGGTTCCCTCTTCATGGGTTCAAACTACAATGTATGGCCATTGCGGGAAGAGCCCCGTTTGAAAACAACCGTCTGAGATTCCTCAATCGTGCCACAACAATGTTCCTGGGAGTTCAACGCCGAGAATCAAGCTGGTCGTCACGTCCTTCGCGCAAACCGAGCCGCAGCCCGCGCGACAGACAGGAGGGTAGCTTCATGAAACTGCAGCTCTGAATCGTCAGATTTCGGGAAACTTTGGGGGACCACTACTCAGCCAAAGTAAGCAGCCAAGGCAATAGCAAAGTAGTCAGCCAAGGCATCACCAACCCAATCAATTTAGTCGCATCCGTGCTCGTAAGCTGCGTCAGCACTGGGATGCGCTGGGGTCTGAATACGCAACGGCACAACACGATTCTCAGCAAGGGCGAACATGGCGATCCATACCCCAGCGTACTGCTGCATGCCTCTGGCAAGATCTGGGCCACAACTTTGCCCTCCTTGGGCAATGGCCGGGAATTCTGAGACAAACACCTTCAAGGTATGGGTTGGCCCTGCACACGCGAAGGGCGGCTGCGCGCTCCGCTCATCCAAGCGCTTGTACGGGCCCTACGGGATTCCCAAACAAGGCTCGCGCACGGGAGAGGTTCGCGTCGATCTGCCCAATGGCCTGGCCAACCCTACGCACCTCGTGCAACGAAGATCCCTGGGCGCTGCCGCCCCCAAACACAACGCGACACCAGGCAACGCGCACATCCCCAAACTCCTAGACCTCAGGGATCTATGGTAGCAGGGGAAGAAGCGCGGACAATCTGGGAATAGCATATACACTATATCAAAATTTGTGGATTATAACGCGCTCTACTCTGGGCGCCCTAGCTCGTGGCGCGCGGCAAGTGAGCGAAGCGCTTCACGTTGCGATTTGAGCTCGCATGTCCGAACATCAATCGGCCCAGATGTCATTTTCATCGGGCTCGAGCAACAAAGCCAAATCACCCCGCCTGCGCCCATAGCTGCAGCCCGGTGACTGTCATGCGTTGCGGGCCGGCACAATGTGTTTGCCCCGCGCCGCCAGCCTCGCCGCGGCGGGGTGCGCGTCGGCCCAGACAGCCCGCAGGGCGCCGATGTGCTGCGGAGAGAGCTCCTTCAGGCCGTCGCGCAGCGCCCTCTCCCGCGCGTCGTCGACGACGTCCTCGGCCTGCGACGGCGCGCCGATCAGCTCGTGCATCCGCCATCTCTTGCCCGCCAGAATCCTCGAGGAAGTGCCTCATGCCTGCTGGGGCAAACCGCACTGAAGCATGAACTCCACTCGCGTCGTCGCGCCCAATGGCGCGGCGATGGCCGCTCCCCGCCAGAGGCGTCTGAGGGTGAACCAACATGCGCCCAAGGGCCCGCGCGCCCCTGCCCAGGTCCGGCCAGACTGTGCAAGCGGTGCCAGTTCCACCCAGGCATGGCGAACACCAATGGGAAGCATCCTTCTACACCCCCGACGTCGATGCAACTCGAAGCCGTGGAATCGAACATCGGATCGCACTGCAACTGCCATAGAAAATGTTGGCGCAATGCATTCGATGCTCTGGCAGGAAACCCGACCAACGTGGCCGCGATGGACCTCGTCTGCCTGGGCACCTCGCCCGACGTGCCTGAAGCGCCTGCCCCGTGGCCGACGGCTGGCCGCGCTGGGCTGCCCCTGGTTCCTGCGCGGGCGCGCTCCAAAGGTCTCGCGCCCTAGATTCCGCATCCAATCTCGCAGCGGCAGACGACCCATCGGGCGCGCAACTCGCGCGCAGGACCCAGCGCCGCCCCCCGATTCCCCAAATTGGTGCGAGAGCCGAGGACGTAGGGGCCGCCCTGGAAAACTGCGCTGCCTCGCCGAGATGTCGCGGCGCATCGGGCCCCGGATCGGCATGCTGCACGGTCGCATCATCCACCAGAGCTCTTGAACACAACGCGGCGGGCGCCTCCAGGGCGCGCGCCGGGGCTCGCCGGGCGAGCAGCTGCAGCGCGCGGCGCGCGCTCGTTACCCGCTGGCAGCCCCCCCCCGTCTGACCGGCGTCCGACGAAGAGTCATGGCCCCTCACGCGTCGCGGCGTCCTGCGCGACATGACGAGCATCCGCGACGATCCCGGCGAATGCCCCCGGCGTTGCCCCTCCTAGAAGAGCTGAGACGGCTGGACCACGTTGAAGGCCTCCGCGAGATGCAAGAGGGCCGCCGACACAAAGTGTCCTTTTCAACGCCGCGATCTCCGCCTCCAAGTTTTGGGCAGGGGCGATGTCGCTAGATCTGCAGCGGCCCCGATTGCCCCGCGCCTCCTCGCAGCGGCGAGCCCCCGACCAATCGGCAGACGTCGGGCGTCGCAGCCGACCCCGTATCTGGAGGAAAGCGCGCGCGACCGCGATGAGGCGACGCCTTGCTCCATGCTTACGAATCCGGCACACGGCGCCCACAAATGCTCCATGGGCCAATCACGATGGCGTTCGCGCCGACGAAAAATGCTGCCGAGGCCCCCAGGGCCTTGTCCGACAGATGCGCGGCAGTCGCGGATGTAGGTCAGCAAGCAGGTCCTGGGGAGGTCTTGCTTGGCGCACGCAATGCGACCACGCGAATGTCCGCGGGGGCTCCGGCCAGTTCTGCGACACAGGTGGTCGCCGCGACTCAGTGCCTTCACGCGTAGTCCGTGCTCTCGCTCACAAGCGTGCATTGCTGCGCCCCGCCCCTCAGTTTGACCCAGGAACAGCCCGGTCGAGGGGCTGCACCTTCGATGCCCCGTGGGCAACGGACGAACGCGCCGCGGGAGAAGGCCTGCTTAGCGCAAATTGTCCAAGCTCGTCGTTCCGCCTGCTCGTCTTCTCTCGCGTGAGCGCCGGCCCCCCGGGCGAAGCCTCGAATGCCGCCGCGACAGCGGGCGTCGCGAGCACCTCCAAGCTCGCGCGAGAAAGGGGCGCCAACTGATGCTGCAGACGTCGCGCTGCCCTGCTGCGTAGCACACTGGCAAAGAACAATCAGGAATTCGCGCGCAGCTTGGAGCGCGACCGAGCGCCGCACCTTGGCGCACCCACTGGTGTCGCGCGACGTCTGCGACGGGGATTTAGGAGCACGCAGCCGCCGTCGTTCCATCGCAGGTGCCTCGTCCGCCTGCGGCCGTCTGGCGGCTTGCCCGCACGGCGGCGGCCGTCGCACCTCCGCCTGCCCGCAGTGCGCATGGGCTCTAGGCCGCGCGATGTCGCGCCAATTCGCGAGCTCCCCCTCATGCCCTGACATGACACAATCCCAAGCAGCACCATGGCCTTGCACGCTGTGGGCGTCCTCGACCTGCTCGGCGCCCCAATCGAACGGGCACCTCGCGCGCCCCGCTGGCGCCTCGCTGGGCAACGCCTAGGGTCGGCCAAGAAGGAGTCGCCGTGCCGGCGCGTCCTGCGACTGCGTGTTCACCTCCAAGGCTGGGTGCGGGCATAGGCCGCCCTCCTCGCCCACCTGAACACCGCGGTACACCCGTGCCGGTCAGTTGGAGGATGCCGCGAACGACGTCGACGCTGGCGCCGGCAGCGGACGCGCGGCAAATTTGCATAATCGGCGCCAAGGCGACCGCTGACACAGACTGCGCCCGAAAGCGTGACGTGACCTCCGCAGGCTGGCCGCTCCAATCGCCGCCCGAGCCAGTCGCGCCCCGGCGCGTCCAGTCGACGCAGCGCCTTCGCCACGCGCCAGATCTGCGCGGTAGTCACGGGGCCCATCTTCTCTTGATCATCCAGGGGCAAGACGCCTTCGCCGAACCCGCCTGGCACTCCCGCATGGGCATGCGCAGGCGCCGCGGCGCGGCCTCGGGAATCTCCAGCTCGGGCAACGTAGCCAATTTCTGCGCGGGGCCAGCATCGCAATCCCAGCAGACGGTCCTCTCTCAGATTAATTACTCGGCAGGGGCCCAGTGACATGCCAGCCCAGGTCCTGAGCGCGACCCTGGGCCTCGGATATTCGCGATGGAATTTGGTAGCGCCCCTGAACTGACGCCGCCCGGTCCGACGCGATGGGCAAGTGGCCGAACGGGCAGCCGCGGGGAGCAACGTTCAAGGCGGCGATCTCTCCCATGGCCTGGGCTGGAACTTCGGCCCGAACACGGTTTAGCCCCCGTCGCCGAGGAGGGCGCAGCCGCGCGGCGCCGACCCGCCCTCTCGGGCCGCGCTGAGGCCCCGTCGCCCCGCTCGCCTGCGATTTCGACGGACTGACTGGATGGGGGGCGTCGCGCCTGCGCCGCGGGACGTTGGCCTGCTGCGACTGCGACCCCCCGGAATCGAAACGCGCGCGCACCGTTGAAGGTTGGCGGGCCGCAGGCCGCCAGTCCCGTCGCGCGGAGGGATATGCGCATCACCGCCTCCCGTCACGGGGGCAGCCCACGATGGATTGTCCGTGGGCGCAGCCGTCGGCGCGAGCTCCGCGCCAGGCGCCGCGGCAGGAGGGACTGGCCCCTCCGCGCCAGAACCGCTAGTCGAGGAACATGAATCATCACGGCCAGATGTGGAGGACCCCATAACATGGGCTGCAGCACGGGAGCGCAGCACCCCGTCGCCTGAATCACATTTGAAGGCTACCTCGCCATCATAGTCTGGAGCGCCCCCTGGAGAAGCATCTGCGCCAGACCAGCCAGACAACGCGCGCCGCCTGGCTGTCTGAGCATTGCCCGCGAGGGCGCTGCCAGACCCGCCAGGCCACGAGCGCCATTTGACTCTCCACGCTCGCGCCACCCCCGCGGCACTCTTGGGCAATAACAAACGTCGCCGCCGAGAAGCTCGCAGCAGCCGCGCCCGAGCCGGCGCGGCCATCGCCCCCTTGCAGCTCCTCCGCGGCCGTCAGCATCGCAGCCCGCGCGCGAAGGAGGCCCCGATGCTGCGCGCCCCCCTCTGGGCGACCGGCTGCCAGCGCAAGCCCGCCGACCAGCTGCCCATTGAATTGCCCTGCAGCTGTTGGAAATAGCCAGGGCGAGCGAGACCCATGCCGCCCTGCGCAAGCGTGACGGGGGGAGCTCTGCCCTGGCAGAGCCGACTTCGCACTGGACCGTCTCGATGCCGAACGAGGCCGCCGCTCCCGAAGTAAGTTCGCCGCCCGACGTCGCGATGGCCCCGTTCTGCACGCGGCCGCGGGCGTCGACGCCGCGCTTCCTGCATCCGTGACGGGCCGTCACAGACTTCGTGCCGGAGCTTGGACCCTCGGCACCATGTCGACGACCATTGCGGTGAGCTCAAGCGGCCCGAGCCCTCTTCTTGGCCTGACCTTGATGGAGGACCCTTCATGAGCTCGCATGTCGCTCGGCCTCCTAGAATATCTCATTCTCCGGCATGGAATCTGGATCGTCATCACCCACATGTCAAACACCCCTTAACATCCTCAGTATCAGCATCGTGGGTATCCAAATCTGGGACTACTTGCTCAGCTGCCTCAGCACTGGGCGCTGTGTGCAATGCTGCACGGGGGCCGCATGGTTTCGGAATCTCCTGGGCTGTCGCGCGCGCTGCGCGCTCTTGCTGCGCCTTGCGCACCCAGTCGAAAACAGGGGCCACCTGCTGCAGGCATAGCTCGGAGAGCTCTGACAGTGCACACAGCTGTGCCAACACACCCTGCAGCTGCCTGAAGCTGGACTGGAACGCTTCCAACACCGTTTCAGAAGAGTGTGTGTGTGTGTTGCTCTGGCGGCGCTCGGCTCTGCAGCAGCTCCAGGTGTTCCCTCTCCAGTTCCAGCTCGGCTGCCTCCTTCGCCTTGGTCCGCCCTCCAGTTCAGCAGCGTGCGACACCCTCTCCCCGACCGCTTCCTTCTCGCCCTGCCGGTGGACGTGAGCCCCCTCGGCCGCCTTCTCCGCAGCTGCGGCCCTGCTGACGCAGCCGTGCTGCTTGGACGATCACGGCGTCGATGCCTTCGTCTCGTCACCCGTGGCCTTCGCCCGTGCAGCGCGCTCTTGGCCCCCCCTGAGTCCAAGGTGGCGTCCCCCGCCCCCCTGGCCCTGGCAGCAGCGACGGCGGCCGTCTGCAGGAGCTCGACAGCCGCACCCTGTTTTGCAACTTTGCACGGTTCGTGGCCCTGCTCGGATCGACAGGTGGCTCAGAGCCCCCGCCATCGTGCGCGGCTTCGTCGTCCTTGCGCAGCTTTGCCTCCAGGGCGTGGGTGCGCTTCGGCCTCGGCTCCAGCTGCTTATCCTCATCCTTGTCTTTGGTGCCTGCTGCGCCACCAGACTGGAGGGAGAAGCTGGGCGCAGGGGGGGGCAAGCACTACGCAGGAACGCACGACCTTTAGCACTACAGTGTAAATGACAAGAAGTAGCATCCGCCCTTTTCCACAATGGTGCTCCAGTGTCTCATTGAAACAGCGCTTGCTGCCCCAGCGCTGCGCATTCTCTTAGCGCCGCTTGGGGCCCATGCCACTGTCCGCGGTGTGTAGAGTTGCGGCCGTGCCGCGCGTAGAATCCACTTGACTCGTGCCCACGAGCCGCTTCGACGTACGTGGACACAAACTCGAGCTGCTCACTCAATCTAGCCCGAGCCGAAACGGCTGGAAGAGGAGGGGGAGAAGGAAAACGAGGAGGCGTCGGCGGCATCGCAGGGCGCCGCCTGGGCGGCGGGGCGGGCGGGCAGCCGCGGCGCGGGCTGCAAGGAGGCGGGGCTGGCAGACATCCGGCGTCTCGAAAACATCGAGACTAGAGGCCTCCCAGGTGGGGTCCGAGCAGATGGGATAGATCGGCGATGTATCAGAGATGCATCGGAGATGCGTCGGCGACGTCGGCAATGCATCGGCGACATCGGCGTGGAGAGAATCAGGCCCCCAATCGAACCGCATCGCTGATGCATCGGCGATGCTGCAGCGATGAGGCGCATCCCTCCGACCCCCCATCTGCTCCGACCCCCATCTGGGAGGCCCAGCGAGCGACGGTGGCTTTTCCTGGTCTTCCGCCTCTCGGGGCCCTCGCGGGGCCTCGAGGCAATCCGAAAGCGACCCAGGATGAAGAGACCTGGCCCTCGGAGACGTGGCCGAGAGGCTGGAGGGCCCGCGCCTCGAAGACATCGAGGCGCCAGAGGTCTGGGCTGGCTGGCTGCCGCGGCCCGGCGCCGCCGAGCAGCGGCGCGGGCCAGGCCGGCGGCCGGGCCAGGTCGTAGTACTCGAAGCGCTGCCCGGGGGGGAAGGCGAACAGCAGCGAGGAGCAGTTGGCCTGAGGGAGTCGTGGAGCATCTGAACTTGCATGCGGCTGTACATACACACGCATACATGCATGCACACACATACATACACACATACACACATACACACATACACACATACATACATACATACATACATACATACAGACAGACATACATACATACATACATACATACATACACACATACATACATACATGCATGCATGCATACAGACGGACAGACAGACAGACAGACAGACAGACAGACAGACAGACAGACAGACAGACAGACAGACCTACAAACAGACACACATACATACATACATACATACATACATACATACATACATACATGCATGCATGCATGCATGCATGCATGCATGCATGCATGCATACATACATACATACATACATACATACATACATACATACATACATACATACACACATACATACATACATACATACATACATACATACATACATACATACATACATACATACATACATACATACATACATACACACATACATACATACACACATACATACCTACATACATACCTACATACAGACAGGCATACATACATACATACATACATACATACATACATACATACATACATACATACACACAGACAGACATACCTGCATATATACACATCTACACATGTACACACATGATATGTACACATCCACGTATGGGTGCAAGCCCCCATGCACATGTCTAGCGGGGGAGGGAGTTGGGGGTCCGCCAGTGGAGAACAGCAGCGAGGAGCGGTTGGTCTCAGGGGTGTTGTTGTGGACGTTTCCGACCTCTGGGAGGCTCCTCCTCGCCACGGGTGGATTCCCCTGGAGGCCCGAGATAGGGAGCCCACAAGAGAAGTACGCGCCCAGCTACGTACATGAACGCGGCCCCTCGATCCGCGAGACTGGCCACGTGATACGAACATTCGGGCAATGCGTGCTCTCGAAACCAGCGTGGATTCATGTACGTGTCCGTCCTTCTTTCGCTCCTGATAAAAGTTGGCCAGAGCGCACCCTGAGACAGGCCGGGTACCTTCCAGCGAGGAGCAGCTGGTCTGATCGGCTACACGCAAGAGCGACCCTGGGTAAGAGTGACCTTTGGTGCGCGACTTTTTGGGGGCCGCGGGGAGACCAAACCTGGGCGCGCAAGCCGCTGCTACCGCTTCGTTTTCAGCCATCTCAGGGCCCATCTGTGCCCGCACCAACGGTCACTCCGGCTAAAGGTCACTCTTACGCCTAGTCGATCTGACCAGTCTGACCCGGACCTTCGTGCCGTGAACAAGAAATCACGACGGCCAGCTTCTGGCCGTCATCGGCCTCCGGGGGCCCTCGCCAGGCACCCAGGGCTGTCGAAACACGGCGCGCCGTGCGAAGAGCACGGCGCCGGGGGTCTGCTCGGGGAGGGAAGCGACGACTGGGAACCGACGTGGCATCGCCGACAGATCGGCGGCAGGCGCCCGAGTGGTAGCCTTCGGTCGGGCCTGTCCCCCTGCACGGGGATTTCGGACGGAACATAAGAACAGCCAAACAAGATTCAAAGAATGCTCAAAAACAATAAATAAAAACAAGATTCAAACAATATTCAATATTCAAACAATATTCAAACAATATTCAAATAATGCTCAAAAACAGTCCCCCAAAAAGTCCTGGGCTTTTGGGACTGTTTTTGAGCATTCCTCCTGTAGAGGGACATGCCCGACTTCATGGTAGCTCCCGGGGTGCCTGGGCTGGTCGGGGCATCCACGCCTCCATCGACGAGGAGCGGGCGATCCCAGACATGCGACACCTTGACTTCTTGAGATAAAGGGGCTCCAGAACACACAAATAAATACACAAATAAAAATATTCCCCATAAATTCACATATTTTCCGGGTTTTTGTCTTCCCCCCCACTTCCCATATTTTCCCATATTTTCCTCGGGGTCGACGATTAATTGTGTCTGTGTGTTTTTTCCCTCCTGATGAGAGCGCGGTCCTCCGAAACCCCGACCCTCACTTCCCCGGAGGGGCCGGTCTTTCCTCCCGAAGGGTTTTCCGATGGGTCCCGGGCCCGGCGAGTGCTCCAGAAGCCCCAAGAAAGAACGAATCATAACCCCTCCGTCGCGCCTCTGGTTCTTCCCCTCGCAAGCCCTGACCTTCCAGAGAGCTATGTTTTAGCACCGGAGGCTGAAATACCTAAAAAACTAAATGAAAAATCAAGACGTATAATAGCTTTGGGATTGGTTTGTAAGTCGGGTGTTATTCCTTAGCCCTCCTGGAAGGTCAGGGAAGTGAGCATGCCTGCCATTGGGGGCCGAGGGGGTCGAGGCGCCCCCCTCCCTGGCCCCCCGCCCTGCAGGTGGCTCCCCCCCCCCTGTGACCGCCGCGGCGGGCAGCGAGACGCGCACCTCGTGCTCCAGGCGCCGCTCCTCCTGTGAGGGGCCACGATAGGGGGGGGACCGGCATACGGGGGCGAATGCATCGACGTGGAATCGGCGATGCATCGCCGACGGATCGGCGATGTGCCCCTGATCGTGAATCCGCACCTTCCTGGGCAGGTTTGGGCCATCGGGCCCCTATCGGCGATCAGTGGGCGATTGGTGGTCGATGCTTCCTCCCCCTACAGTGTGCCCATCCCCACCTGTCGCTGCCCCCGATCCTGGCCAGGGCCGCACGCCGCCGGGGCCGCCTCCTGCCTCTCCAGCCACACCTCGGCCCCACGCAAGACGGACTCGAGGCAAGAGCGCCCTGTGGTGCGCGGCTTTCGGGGGGCCTCGGTGGGGGCAGTTCCAGGTGCGCCAGGTGCGCGTTTTTTTACGCGGCGATTCGACATTGGGCGGGAAGGGGGGGGAGGATCTGGCTCCGGGCCTCTGCTTAGTGCGACTGTTTGCGACGGTGCGTCCGATGGGGGAGGGACTCCACCTGCTCGAAACAGGCGCCAAAAACAGACAGGATCCACTCCATGGGGGGGGGAGAGAGGGTGCGAGGGCCCGCGCCGATCGGCAAAACAACGAATAAGACAAACGATCACAAGACGGACTCGAGGCAAGAGCGCCCTGAGGTGCGCGGCTTTCGGGGGCCTCGGCGGGGGCCGTTCCAGGTGCGCCAGCCAGTGCTCGAGGGGCCCTGCCCAAACATGCGAAGACTTGATGTTTCGATCTGTGGCCCCGGAAGTCCCGACCTTTTGAAAGGGGCCCTGGGACACACAAATAAATACGCACAAATGAAAGGCTTCCTTATGTTTTCCTATATTTTCTTGGTTTTTGTCTTCCCCCCACTTCTCATATTTTTCCACATTTTCCTTGGAATCGACGATTAGTTGTGTCTGTGTGTTTTTTCCCCTCCTGACCTTTGCCCAGGGCCGGTCTTTCATCCTGAGTCGTCTTCTAGCGGTGCCGCGGCCCAGCGAGGGCTCACAACATTCGGCGGCGCGCAAACATGGATTAGCGATCCATGGATTTGGCGCGCGGTCGCCAAATCCACGGGTAATTAGGGGGAGGTGCCCTCCCCAAAATGCGGCCGGTGCCGCCTCGCTCGGCGGCGGAAATCCATGGTGATTTCCCATGGAAACCGGACCCGTCGCTAATCCACGCACCCTTGATCCATGTTTGCGACCGCCTGAAAAATCCACGCCAACGAGTCCGGGTGTGGGCCTGCACCCAAGGTCATTCCAGCGAAAGGTCACTCTTTTACGCGCAACCGCACACCGCGCAGAGGCCTCCGCGGGTCTCGTGCTGCTTCAGCCGGGGGTAGAAGTCCAGCTCGGCGCAGCCGTCGTACCTGACGTGGGCCACGAAGGCGTCAGCCTCCGCGGGCAGGAAGCGAACGGCCCCTGAGGAAAACGGGACCTGGACCCCGGGGCCTTCCTAGAAGAAGAAAAAACCACATAAACATATATTTTTGGCGCTCCCCGCGGATTTCTTGGATCCGCGCTGGACACCCTCCCTGGCGCGCGGAGCGCGCCAGGGGCGGCGCCAGAGGCGCCGCCAGAGGGCCCAGGCGCGAATCCAAGACATCCGCGCGGAGCGCCAAAAGTTTATGTTTATGTGGTTTCTTCTTCTTCGACTTCCCCCACAAGACGAGCTTTCCGTCCTGAGCCGTTCTCGCACCATCCCAGGGCCCGTGGAGGGACCTGGGGTCGAGGAACAAACGATGGCATGAACATAAACTTTCGACGGTCCGCAAATTTGTTGGATCTGCGCTGGCCCCCCCGCGCGCCAGGAGCGGCGCCGGAGGCGCCGCCAAGGTGGGCGGGGCAACGCCTTTCCAAAACAATCCGTGCGGACCGTCGAACATTTATGTTTATGCCGTTTGTTGGGGCAACTCTTTTCAAAGAAATCCATGCGGACCGTCGAGCACTTATGTTTATGCCGCTTGTTCTTCTTCGATGTTCGTCCTGCTGAGCCGCTCTCACACCAACCCAGGGCCCGTGGAGTGCCCAGGGAGGCCAACAGCGGGGAAAGATCGGCTTGCAGGCAAGATCGGCTGCAGGCTTTGGTGCGCGGCTCGAGGGGAGGCGCGGGGGAGCCAAACCCAAGCGCGCAAGCTGCTGCTGTCGCATCGCATGCCTGCGCTCGATGGGCCCTCACCACAACAGAAGAAGGAACAAAAACACATAGATAAACATAAACTTTTGGTGCTCCGCGCGAATCCAGGATATCCGCGCGGGGCGCCAGAAGTTTATGTTTATGAGATTTTCCTTCTTCGAACAAGGTCACCCCGGCGAAGGGTCACTCTGACGTGCAGCCGACACGACCCCAGGACCCGTTTCCCTCAGGACCCGTTCGGTGTCCCTGGCGGCCTCCAGCCGCGGCGGGGGCCCCGACTCGCCGCCGCCGGCGGACACCCCGAAGCCGTGCCCGAAGCGCTGCGCTGAGGAACGGCGGTTCAGAAATGCGGCCCTGCGGGACCCAGACTTGCTTAGAAGAAGAAGAAGAAGCGCCATTAACATTTGGCGCTCCGCGCGGATTTTCGGATCCGCGCTGGACGCCCCCTCCCTAGCGCTCGAAACGCGCCAGGGGCGGCGCCGGAGGCGCCGCGGGGGGGGGGGGGGGGGGGCCAGCGCGGATCCGAGAAATCCGCGCGGAGCGCCAGAAGTTTATATTCATGGCGTTGTTTCTCCTTCTGATGCTCGCGTCGTGACAGAATCAGGACGTGTCAGGTTCTTGGCCGCGTTCGGCCTCTTGGAGTCCTCGCTGGGCCACGGAGGCGTCGAAACACTACTCGGGATGAAACGCCAGCCCTGGGGAAAGGGTCGGGACTTCCGGGAACAGCACGCTGACACAATCAAAACGCCGTATGTCTGGGGAGGGGGCCCAATTCGGCTACGCACGGGCGGCTTCACTCAGTGAAGATTCAGCTTGTTGTCCACCGCCCACTCTTGAGTGGGGAATCCACAAGGTACCGATACCGCTAATCACTCCCCGGACATCTCCAAGGGCGCGTTCTGACCAGAATCTCGTTGCGAGCCCAGCCGCGGCGATTAGGGCCTCCCAGGAGGCTCAAACATTGGAAAGACGAGGCGGGGCAGCGGCATCGGGCCCCCTCCCTCCCACCTTTGGCAGCGGGAAGGGGGGCAGGCTGTCTAGAAGGAGACTGCTCCTTACGAGGCGCCGGCCTCACATCCACAGACAACGCCCACGCCTTCGAAGCAGCGGGGGTGCTTCTGAGAAGCCTTCCCCCCTCCCCCAATACCCTCCTGCGCGCAGCCGACACCTGTGTGGGCCCCGCCCCGCAGGGCCCCACCTCTGAGCCGCCGAGAGAAGCAGGGGTCGCTGGCGCCAGCGCGGCCGGCGGCAGCGGCCAGCAGCAGGCGCACCGCCCGGAGCCCGCGGAGGCGCGGCCGGGGCATCGCAGGCGCGCGCGCGCGGGCGGCAGGCGCCGCTCTGGCCCGGGGCGGGGCAGGCCGGGCGGGCGGGCGTCTCGGAGCGGAGGCTGAATGGTGACGGAACTTGCGTCAGGTCGGGCATGTCCTCCTGCAGGGGGAGTTGGCACGAAGCAAGAAGATATTCGCACAAGATGCACAAAGATTCAAAATAGCGTCCACAGACAGTGTGAACGCTCCTCCTGTAGAGAGACAGGCCCGACTCACAACTTGCGCGGAAACGAGGCCAGGATGAGGACAAAATCAGATCGGGATAAGTCGGGGATCTCTGAGATCGGGCTGTTCAGGGGGACGCATCAGGCGCCGCAGCCGTGCCAGCGCGTTCAGAACGCTCTTAGAACGGTATGGAACGCTCTGGAACTATTCCTCCCAGTCCTAGTCCTGCCTGATGTGCCTTGCGTAGCGCGACCGGATCATGTGGGTGCGCGGAAAGGGCGAAGGGCCCTTGGATGCCCGAAGTGAAATAGAAGCTGAAAGACAGTGGCCCATGGTTAGGGGCAAGGATGGGCCGAAAGGCAAGGGCGCAGGGTTACCCCTGAAGAGGTTCTCGCCCTTCTGATGCGGTTTGACTGTTCTGGTCCAGGTCCAGGAAGGGGAGGACAACGAGTAGGATAAGGAGGAGCCGTGTTCTGTCGAGCGCGGCCTCGGCATCCGCTCACGCCTTGGCCCGGCGGGACTTGACCGTCAGCTTCTTCGTCTTGAAGGAGGTCCTAATCTTCGCGTACTTGGCCATGGCGAGGTCGAGGAGGTCCTTGCGGTAGAAGCCCGCCTCAATCACCTTCTTCAGCTGCTCGGGCCCCTTCTTGGCGCTCTTCTTGATACCTTTCTCGATGATCAGCCCCTTCGGCTCGAACAGCTTCGCGGGCTTCTTAGCCTTATGTTGCCCCCATTGTAATTAGGGGCCACATCCCAGAAATAATTTCGAGCACCTGGAAAAGTGTCAAAAGAGTGTCGAAACAGTGTCGGACGAGTGTCTCCCAGGGCTCGACGCGTAAAAAGCATTGAGTTTCGGTACTTCTGGTGCTCGAAAGTCTTTCTGGTGGCCAAGGCTAAAGTAGGTTGGAACATCATGATCTCAGCCTTGGTGGTGAGGGTGATCTTGTCCTTCTTGCCCGTCTTGGTCGGGGCGAGACCCAGCACCTTGTCGTTGGCGATGCCGCTGAACTTGAACGAGTGGAGGCCGCAGAGGTTCCCCGGCTCAGCCGACATGGTCTTGTTGCCGGCTCCGGGGCTCTTCCGCATGAAGGAGTTGTTGGACTTCACGCACTCCCAGAGCAGCGCGGCGGAGGCCATGCTCTTCGAGAAGGGGAGCGGCTGCAGGGGACTGCACGGCGGAGGCTGCGGGCGGTTGGCCAGAACCCTGAGCCAAAACCAGCCACGGAGGAGGAGGAGGAGGAGGAGGAGGAGCAGGAGGAGGAGGAGGAGGAGGACGAAGAGTGGACGGGCGCACACACGCTTGACCCTGGTGGTCAACCGTCCCAAGGGGACGGGTGCCAGGGTCGCGGAAGGCAGGAGGAGAAAGGGGGCACATCGTGCCCTACAGTTAGGGGGGAGGAGGAGGAGGAGGAGAAGGAGGAGGAGGAGGAGGAGGAGGAGGAGGAGGAGGATGAGGAGGAGGAGGAGGAGGAGGAGGAGGAGGAGGAGGAGGAGGAGAGGGGAGGAACAGGCGGAGAAGGGCCCATCGCTCCCTCTCCCTGGAGGCTCCGCACGCAAGCTCTGGCCTTGAGGTGAGGCTCAGACGCGGCACCGTCAGCGTGTGCACGCCTCACGCCCGCGACTCTCGAGCAGCAGCACCACACCGCACACTTCGCTGCGCCGCTTCTTTCGACGCCGACACCGCGGCGAGCCCAACGGCAAGCCCTGCGCCGGAGGCGGAGCTGCCCCGGTGCCCGCGGCGCCCTCTCAGAGACGCAGGGCCGCGCGTCGGAGCAAGCGTTAAGTCGGGCCTGTCCCCCTACAGGGGGGTTTTCGACGAAAAGCAAAACAAATACCCCAAACATAATCAAAAAATAATCCAAAAGTAGTCTGGGGACCATTGTTTGAATATGCTTCCCCTTTGGGGGGCATTTTTGGGGTATTTTTAATTTTTCGTCGAAAATCCCCCTGCTGTAGGGGGACACGCCCGACAGAAAAAGCAAGCGGCGCGGCGGCACATGGTCTGCACCACCCGATGGCTCGAACGGTCGGGCGGTGGCGGCGGGGCAGGGAGGGCGGAGGCGGGAGCCGAGGCCGGAGGCAGGAGGGCGGGGCTCCCCCCACCGAGGTGCCACGTCTCCGACCGGTGGCGAGCGAGGGGGGGGGGATTCTCTCTTTTGTGGAACCAGGCGAGCGCCGGACACTTTACGATGAAATCACAGGGCCGCGCACCAAGGCGAGGGGGGGGGGGAATGAGAAGGCGAAGGGCTTCTCGGAAGGCGGCGGGACTTCTCAGAAGGCCTCGCGCCTTCGGAGAAGGTTTCCGTGCCTTCGAGGGAGGCCCCGAGAACCTCTCAGAAGGCCAGGGGCTTCCGAGCCTTCTGAGGAGGCCTTCTCCTTCGCACCTCCTCCCAGGCCCGTCGCCGATCCGATGCCAGCATCAGGCAGGCGCTTCTCTTTTATCCTGGGCTTCGCCATTTGACCAGAATGGTGGGGGAGGGGGGTGGTCGGGGACCGGGCCGGTGCTCAGTCGATCTGCTTTTGCCAGTCGCGCGGGCAGACTGGGGGGGGAGGAGTCCTGACCAGTCGCCGAGAGCAGCCGCCAAAAACAGCCAAGATGTGGTCTACGGGGGTGCGAGGGGGAGGGGGCCGGGGGCCCGCGCCGATCGGCGAAACGATACACTGGAAAAAAGCAGGTGCCAACCTCGGCGTCAGCTCGTCTGCTGCTCCTGGCGCCGCCGTCGTCGCCGTTGCCGTCCTCGCTCCGCCCCGCCCCGCCCCTGGCCTGCCCGGCGCGCCGCGGGGCGCGGCCTGAACATCGTCATCATGAGCACCTCCGCCTCCGTCTTGCCGCTGACCGTGTCGTCCCAGACCAGGGTGCCTGGGGTGACCAGCCCCGAACGTATCCCTATCCCTGAGACTGGCACGCCAAAAGGCGATGACAATCTTAGGGAGTCGCCCTCAAAAAATAAGGGAATCCCTAAGATTGGCATCGTGATGCGGAGGTGCCCAGCATAGGGATAGGGATATGTTCCAGGCTGGTAACTGGGGGGCGGGCGCCCCGATCGCAGCGCGGCGACGGCCCCCGCCACGCGGGGCAAGTAGAACGAGCAGCGCGCTGCGCGCCCGCCCTGGGCGGGCGAACGGGCACCGCGGCACACCGAAGAGGCCTGCGAGGCAGAATCGTCTCGTCGTCGCCGTCTTCGACGCCGCCGTCGTCGCCGCCGCCGAGGGGGGGACGTCCTCCACCCCGCTCATTCCCCCCCTGCCGGGCTCGAGGCTGGCAGCAAGAGCCCCCCCGTTGGGATCCAAGCTGGCAGACAGGGGCGGGGAAGCAAGGCGCCAGCCTCGATGACCGTCGGGGACGCACTGACCCGGGCCAAGGCACACCTGGGTCACTCAGGCTTTGCAGGACCCTGCAAAATCCTGCATGATGCGGCAGGATCCTGCGCGCACGCCCAGGTCCATGCACCCCTGGCTCCGCAAGATCCTGCAAAATCTGGCGCTCTGCCTGAGATCCCATTTGAACTGACGCCCGTCTCTTTGGAGAAACCAAAATGTACCGATACCGGTACTCCCTGGACCTCTCCCAGGGTGCGTTCTGACCAGAATTTCGAGGCGAACCCAGCGGTGGCGGCGAGGGCCTCCCAGGAGGCCCAAAAAGGGGAAAACGAAGCAAGGGTAGCGCTATGGGTACCGCTTTTTCCTCTGACTCGAGCCCCGAGACCAGCCCTTCGCAGACGGCTACCCCCGGCACGGTGCACACCTCGGGTGTCCAGCGATGCCCCGAGGAGAGGAGGCCCGCTGCGCCGCCTGTGCGGCGCTCTGGCTGGCCCCCCTTCGGCACCGACGCCCGCCCCTGGAGCCCCGAGGCCAGCCGCCCCTTCGCAGCCGGCCGCCCCCGGCACGGTGCACACGTAGAGTGGCTGCCCAGCGATGCCCCGAGGGAGGAGGCCCCTCTGCCCCGCCCCAGTGCGCCCTCGACCCCGGCAGCTCCGCTCGCGACGGCCCGACGCCGCCTGTGCGCCCTCGACGACGACGACGACGACGACGACGACGACGACGACGACGACGACGACGACGACGACGAGGGGTCGGGGGTGGAGGATGAAAGCAACGAGGGGTCCGGCTCAGCTCGCCCTCCCAGCAGGCCGGGGGTGCTTCTTGCTGGCTCTCCGCCGAGCCCCATGGGGCGGGCGCGAGCGAGCCTGCGCCCGATTCGCCCGGGAGGAGGAGGAGGAGGAGGAGGAGGAGGAGGAGGAGGAGGAGGAGAAGGAGGAGGAGGAGGAGGGAGGAGGAGGAGGAGGAGAGGAGGCGGAGGAGGCGGAGGAGGAGGAGGAGGAGGAGGAGGAGGAGGAGGAGGAGGAGGAGGCGGAGGAGGAGGAGGGAGGAGGAGGAGGAGGAGGAGGAGGAGGACTTCGGGCGCTGCTCTGCGCGAGGCGAGGCGTTCTCCGAGCCCTCGCGTCGGCCTTCGGCACCCGCGGCCGCCGGGCCCCGCATAGCTCGGGCGGTCCCCGAGTATGCCACCTCGCCCGCCCTGCATCTCGTGGCCGCCAGGCCTCTCCTCCTCCTCCTCCTCCTCCTCCTCCTCCTCCTCGTCCTCCTCCTCCTCCGCCTCCTCCTCCTCCTCTTTCTCCTCCTCCTCCTCCTCCTCCTCCAGAAAATCTCGAGAGCCCAATCACGATATCACGAGATGGCAGATCGAACGGGCGTGCCGGACAGACAACCCCCGCAGGGAGGCGTCACGGCGTCACGCCGTCCAAAGACGTCTACAACAGGCACAAAGAGCACATTTATGGGACGGACCCCCATTCGGGTGATGTGGTTGGGGGGAGGATGGGGGCAGCCTTCGGTTTGCGATTGGCGTCTGATCGGATTCGCGACCAATCGATCGATAGGTGTTGATATTCCCATGTCTCGGCCACGCTATCTATAATTCGATCCAATTGCCAAAGTATCGATATATCTTCCTATATCTCGGCGCCACTGTCTCTCCACCATACATATCTTTTAGTGGACCCAAGGGGCAAGCGCAGGATATCGATGCAACTACCCACGGGCCGATCTCGCTACCAATCCCACCAGCCCTCTGGGCGTGCGTAGTCTAGAACGTGTCCTCTTCCACCCCCCCTTCCTCCCCTTCGGCTCGGGGGTTATCACCTTTCACAGCCGCCAAGCAAGAACAATGTCCCCCCCCCCACCATCCCTGTCATCAAAGGACAGCGTGACATCCACTTCGGGGCAAAATCTTGGGTCATGATCGGGGGGGGCCGCGAGCACTTTGTCTTGTTGTTTGATAGGGATGGCGGGGGTGCCCGCATATTGCCTGCTGTGCGCACGGCCAGCAGCCCTATCAAAAGACAATGAATAATGCACTTCGAGACAAGATCTAAATCATGCGCGGGCACCCCGCAGACATTGTGAATTGGTTTTGGCTGGGACGGCGGGAGTGCTGACACATTGCCTGCTATGTGCAGGCCCGCCCGACGCTATGATGGCCACCCCCCCGCGATTGCGCACTGGTTTTCAACAAGGGTGGTGGGGGCCGACGTGTTTCCCGATGTGTACTGCCACGTGCGCAGTCGCACCTGGCACACTCTGCGCGTGCCCCGAGCGTGGCGCACCTGGCACAGCTGGGGCATGCGGCACAAGAGGCGCACTTGGATCACGTGGCGCATCTGGCGCACCAGGCGTGCCCGGCAGGCTTGGGCTACAGGGGTGCCTGGCGCACCTGGCGCGCGAGGCGCGCCTGGCACGCCTGGCACACCTCGCGACAGCGTTGCGCACATGGGGCCTGTTTTGGTTCCCAAAAGCTGTCCATACAACGACTACCGCTGAACAAGCTGCGGCTCGGGTTCTACTGATGTGTTGGGAGGGCGGGTGGGAGTGAGAGAGACGGCTTGCGGGCGGGGAGGGTGTCTTAACCTCTCCCCCTCCCCCCTCCCCCTGGGTTTGGAAGGGGAGGGTGTTCGCGGGTCGTTGGAGCGCCCAAGATGGCCTCGGCGAGAAGGCCAACATCATTGATTGTACTAAGGCTTTGGCTACACTTCGCCCTCCCAGGGAGGGTCCTAGTGGGGTAGCTCCCCTCCTTTGGTCGATCTCCTCCAAGATTGCCCAAAGATGGCCCCCAAGGCTCCCAAGGGTGCCCCAAGACGGCCCCAAGAGATGCCCAGAAGGCCCCAAGGGGCTCCCACGATGCCCCCAAGATGCCCCCAAGAGGCCCCCGAGAGAGACCTCCAAGAGGTTCCAAGAGGCCCCCCCGCCCCAGGGGCACCCAAGACGCCCCAAGGGGCAACTCGGACTGCCAGGAGACCCCCAAGACGCCCCGAGAGGACTTCAAGAAGCTCTCGAAAGAAATCCGAAGAGACTCCGAGAGGCATCCAAGAGACCTCTGCCCTTTCTGCTCGCCCTCCTCCTCTTCCTCCTCCTCCCCATCTTCCTCATCCACCTGTTCCTCCTCCTTTCTGCTCCCTCATCCCCCTCCCCCTCTCCCTCCTCCTCCTCCTTCTCCTCCTTCTCCTCCTCCTCCTCCTCCTCCTCCTCCGATTCCTCCTCCATCCTTCCCCTCTTGAGGTACGACGTCTTACCCAGCCCTTTCTTCCACTGCATTCTCCTCCACCTCCCTGACCAGGGCAACTCGTCTGGGTATCGTTTCTGGATGGGCGGTTGGGGTTACGCGCAGCGTCTAGAACCATTATACTGGTTTCACGGTCGATTGGTCTCAATATCATGACACGGCGGGTTCTGGAAAGCTTGAACCCACCAATGTTGCCATCTCGTGGGACACATCTTTTACTTCCACTGGTTTCCGCCAGCGAAAGCGCCCTCGTTTTACTTTTGCCAGCTTCCGCCACGCTTCCGCCACTTTCCGCCGAGGAAGAGGTAACAGCTGATCGATCCCTCGCAGTCAAGAACCTTTCTGGAACGCCTCAAATGTGTCGGTACCACGTTCACTATCTGTCCATCGGTCTCACCACCTACGTAGCGACGGGCGACCACGGGCCAAACGCGGGACAACCACGGAATAACCACAGGACAGCCGCGGGGAAATCGCGTGAGAACCACGGAAAACGACCACGAAACAACCGCGGGACAACGCCGGACAGCCACGGGACGGTGATTGGACGGCCCCGGGGCGAGCACGGGACGGACAACCACGGGACGGCCACGAGGCAAAACCACGGGGCAACGGCGGAAGAATCGCGGCACCACCGCGGGACAAGCCCCGCGCGCGCGCCCCGGCGGGCCCGCGCCGACGGCTCCTTTGTGGCCTCGCCTGGACCTGGCCCGTGCCGGAACTCGTGCGGCCAGCAGGCGCAGCACGAGCCGAGACCGAGGCCCCTTTGCCGCTGGAGTGACTCCGCTTCACGCGGTCTCACCCTGGCCATCGCTCGGACGTCCATTCCCTGTGTTCTTTTCGGTTTCGCGCGTGGTTTTCGCCAAATGATCAAGGATGCTCCTCGATGGTCCTCGCCGAAGGAAAAATGCACACGTCCGAGCGATGCCAGGCACCTCTCCAACCTCCTAGCCATGACAGACATCAGGACCCGTAGCCACGCACACACACCACCAGCCACTACCGCGCAGCAGCCACAGACGCACAGAACACAGACTCGGAATCTGCAGCTGATAGATGCACCAGTGTCAGATACCAGGCACAACATAACACAAGTATAAGAAGAGGAAATAACACAGGCATCCCTAACATATCACAAGTAACACACATTAATGCCATGCGCCAACCTCGTGACACCCCCCACACACACACACGCACACACGCGTCAAGAACATACAATAACAACATGCATCGACAATACACGTCACACACAACCACACATACCATGCACAACTGACATGCGCCAGTAACATGTACCGGGTGCCAGAGGCCAGGACAGTCATACAGATCATACGCCAATAATCTGCAAAAGACCATACAGCAATGACATCCATCAAAAACAGACATCGGCAACAGACGCTCAGAACTTGATAACCTGAATGCCATCGGTGGGGACATTTGTATGGGAGGCGATCGCAAATCGCTGGTATCAACGTGGCACAGGCAAGCATGATAAATACAACAACTATCCGATCGGAGCGCGATTTGACAGAATACGGCAGAGAGGCAGAGAAACAGAGAGAGACAGGGAGAGAACCAGAAAAGGAGAGATAGAGACACTGAAAGCCACACGCTTCTAGCCAACGTATCATCATGTGTTCCATCGGATATTGCTTCTCCTCTCTCTAGAGAAGCGCGCCGTTTACATCCGCGTACACGATCAACTTCTCGCCCGGCTTCGAGTACCTCAACGGTGCGCGGCGCGGACAGGGGCGAGGGCCAGGAGCACAACGTGTGTGGGCTCTGGCGGATTGCCGCACCAGGGGATCAAGCGGCAAACCGGCAGATAGGGACAAAGGCGGCGGCTGCATGAATACGCGTCCTAATCAGAAGCACCTTGGATGCTCGTTATGGGAACCTTCCTGGCGCCACTCGCACCACTTATGCGTCCATGCCGCGTCGAACGTCCGCTGAGTAGGCCCCAGATTTGAACAGACTCGTTAGGCGGGCCCTATGGAGGACGAACACCTAAACATTGCCGCAAGGGCTGCCTGAATATGCGTTCCAGTCAGGAGCACCCATCCATGCGCAGGAGTAACATGTGCGTCCGTGTGGAAAGTCGCCGGTTGGTGATGAAGGGCGGCTGGCCCGTCGGCCGAGCAACATCGGGGATGGGGCGAGCCCCTGTCTCTCTCAACACACTGAGCTGTGCCGTGATGGAGAAGCGTACGCACTGGGTGTGCAAACAGATGTGTACATGTATGTGCTGCGCTTCTGGGCCCTGGAAACGACGAGGCCGTTTCTTTTGTTCGGTCCCGTTTCAATGTTTTTGTTGCTGGTTACGTCGCATATGTTGTTGCCGTTGCGGTTCAGGTCCCGATTCTGGCACAATTGTTTGTCCGTTTCGGTGACGCTTTTTTGAACATATGTGGTAGCCTTTCTGTACGCAAGAGCCAGAGTTCTGGAAACGGTAACAGAACGGCTCTGCCCCCTGCAGGGCCCACTAAAGTGCTGCGCGTACACACTTACACTGTTTATGCATGGGCGTACACGGGCACGCCTAACACCAATACATTGCGAATTTGATGCGACATCCTGGTGGCATTCCGCACAACATCCCACTCAAGCTGTACTCGCAAGGACACGCCAAGTGACACCAAGACGCGTTTGAGTAATATGTGAAACGTGGTTGGTTACGATAGCATCATGTAGCTTCGTTAGAAACACTTGTGCACTCGCACGCCGAAGTAGGAGTGCGCGAATGAGTCCTGGCGTAGCTGCTCTCCAATCGCTGCCCCTCTCGCACGTTGCCCTGGACGCCTGGAGGGTCCTTTTCGTGTCAGACAACAGCGCAATTCGCCGACCCCTGTTCTCAAACCAGTTCAGGAGGAGGCCGGTTGTGCCGGTTTGCCTCCTCCCTAGCTTCCTCCCCTTCCCCTCCCCCTCTTTTCTCTGGAGAAGCACATACGCTGGGGACACCCGCCCCGGCGGCCTCCAGAGACCAGAAGGGAGCTTCCGAAAAGCCAGAAACAATGGCAAACGAATCCAAAAACCTCCACACTCGCCGATGGGCGATGCAACCTGGCAGAATATGTAACGTTCTTGGGACAACCTTGGGCCGTCGTGGAAGCCTCTGGCCCGTCTGGGTGATCGGTTCGGCAATCTTGAGCCGGCTTGAAGCTACCTTGGGCCGTCTTACGAGGAAGAACGATTGTTTAGCGTGCATCTCATTTCGGGCCTTGCGAAACCGAAGGCGCTTACACGCTAAGCAGCGCAGGAACGAACACGCTAAGTAGGGGCGTAGACAGGGGGTGAGCAGCCGCCAATCGCTATACACGCTAAGCGTTCCAAGACGCTACGCGCTCGAAAAAAAGCGTGGGCCATGGGGGCTGTCGGGGTACGTCCGACTTGAAGCTGTGGTGGAAGCGCGAAGTGCACGTGAAAGGGTCAAAACCGGTGGGTGTGGGCGGTGTTGGAGCACGAGTATACACAGCAAGGGCAAACACGCCCCCGAGAACAGCGGGCACCGCACGCGACACCCTGATCGCGAGCACACATCATCTCTTTGTCGCTGCGCTGGGCAGAGGCGTCCCGAGTCTTTCTGCTGACGGCCCCCCCAGCACAAAACTGGCCTCGTCCGCCGTCGCCATCTGCCGCCATCTTCCTGAAGTGGAGGAGGAGGAGGAGAATGAGGAAGAGGAGGAGGAGGAGGAGGAGGAGGAGGAGGAGGAGGAGGAGAGGAGGAGGAGGAGGAGGAGGAGGAGGAGGAGGAGGAAGAGCCCAGCGTACCAGGCAGGAGGAGGAGGAGGAGGAGGAGGAGGAGGAGGAGGAAGAGGAGCGAGAAGCGAGGAGGAGGAGGAAGAGCGAGGAGGAGCGAGGAGCCCCCCTCTCGTGCTCGCTGGAGCTCTGGGGGGGGGCCCTTCTTGCTCCAGGGGGCCCAGGCTCGGCCTCCGCACGCTCGGGACACCGGGAAAGGGCAAGCCCCGCCGCCCCGAGCTCCTCGAGCGGCGGGATCGCTGGAGGCCCTCTGCTCGCGTTAGGTCGGGGGCCTGTCCCCCTACCGGAGGAATCACTGAAAAATAATCAACAAATAGTCGGGGGGAGGATTTTTCTATGATTTGTTCGACTATTGGGGAGTCTGTTTGAGGTAGTTTTGTATGTTTCGTCCAAAATCCGCCTGCAGGGGGACATGCCCGACCTGATGCTCGCGCGAGGCCCAGGCCGGGCCCCTGTCTTGGAGGCCTCCCAAGTGGGGTCCGCGTAGACTGGGTCGGAGGATTGCGCCGCGTCGCCGACGCATCCGATGATGCAGTGGCGCCGTCGGCGCGGAAGAAATCGGGCTCCACATCGAGCCCCATCTAGGAAAAAGGCAAGCGGCATAAACACGATTGCTCGGAGCTTCGCGTGGACTTCTTGGATCGGCGCTGGACCCCCCTCCCTGGCGCGTGGAGCGCGCCAGTGTCGGCGCCAGAGGCGCCGCCAGGGGCTCCCAGCGCCAATCCAAGAAATCCGCGCGGAACCCCGACAATTTGTACTTATGCAATCTGTTCTTACTCGATATCCAAATCACCCGCCTACTTCCTAACATCCAACCGCTGGAGAACTGCCTCTGGTATCTGTCAGAAATCTACGGCCGATCCAAGATGTTCGAGCGGAGCTCCGAAAATTTACGGTTATGCCGCATTTCCTCCTTTGAGATGCATGGGCGATGTGGCACGATCCTCCGACGCCGAGTCCGCTCGGACCCCAGCCCTGGAGGCCCGGGTGCCCGCGCCGCGAGCATCTCTCCGCCGCGGGCGCCAGGCTGGGTCGGAGTGCAACGTGGGGCCTGCTCTAGAACAAGAACGTACCGTAGACGGATCTGTCCTTTCTCCGACCTTGTCTCGGCGGTGGACAAATTTCCCTTTAGTAAACCTCCCCTTAGCGAAGACGGCCTAGGACCGAAACCGACGGACCTGGACCCGCAAAAATGACGGCCGCGACGCCATTTCGCGAACCGAAAACGGCCAATTCCTTAATCGACGTGTCAGGGTAGGAGGTCTATCAACCTCCGATTGTACTGCGCCGAACGCATCGACCGCGTTGTCAATACACGTGTCCACTCCGGGAGTGTCGGTAATTGTACGTAACCAGATGTGCACAGTGTGTCTATTGACGCCTGTGGCTAGAACATGACAGCGGTCTTTGGCACAGGCTCCATATATTGGTCTTCTGGAAACAAATCGACGGTCGACTGTGCCCTGCAAATCGGTCCCTGGACCCCTCCCGGACCCCTCCAACTCCGCTCAAAATGGGTCCATGGTGCAATGTTCCACCCTTGATCCGGTTTTGACGGTCCTGGGGCCCGAAAACTAACGGCCCTGGAGGCAGAAAAAGGCAAGCACACCTCGTCGAACCCAGCTCCTCGAACCTCTGACCCCCCTTCCTGCCAACCAGAACCAGGGCTGCCCGGGGTTGCTACTGCAGGGGCCCCTGGCCCAAGGTGCCCCCATCTTTTCGCTCTGTTCTGGAGCCCCTGGGACCCCCTTGGCCTCGTGAGGTGTGCGTTGGAGGCCGAGAAGGCCTCCTTGGAAATCCTGGGGGCACCTTTGGGTCAGGGGCACACTTGGCGGACTCCGGAAACACTGAGCCCAAAAATGTTGTCGTCTCTTGGGAGGTCGACTTTCGCCGGAACTCCGCCGGCAGTTCGCTGGAGGCAGCCAGCGCAGGCGGCCTAGCTTTACTTCCGGCGCCTTCCGCCGACCTTCCGCCGCGGAGGAGACGGCGACTCCTTCGATCCTCGAGGGCAAGGCCCTTGTTTACCAGCCTGGAACATATCCCTATCCCTATGCTGGGCACCTCCTCATCACGATGCCAATCTTAGGGATTCCCTTACTTTTTGAAGGCGAATCCCTAAGATTGTCATCGCCTTTTGGCGTGTCAATCTTAGGGATAGGGATACGTTCGAGGCTGGCAACTTGCTGGAACGCCCCATCTGGCAGCACCCGGTGCGGGGCCACCTCAGACCCCCAGCCGGCTCCGAGCGGCCCGCGCCGCGCACCTCTTCTCTCCGCCGCGGGGCGCCAGGCCGGGTCTCCGCGGTCTCGCTCGGGGAGACGTGAGACGAAGCCAGGACGAGGATCAATTCGTGTGAGGATACGTCGGCGAAGCCAGGACGAGGATAAATTCGGTTGAGGATAAATCGAGAATCTCTGAGATCTGGCGGCTTCGGAGCATGTCTCGGGCGCCGCGGCCTTCTAAGAACGTTCCGGAACGCTCCGAGAGCGTTCCGGAACGCTCTGGAACGGATTTCTCCTCGTCCGAGCCCCGTCCGGGAGACGTAAGACTCGGGCTCTGGGGACCCCGGTTGCCCCGACGTGAGCTCCTTGGCAAATAACACACGTTGTCCTAGCCTTGGCAAACCTCGTGGTCGCGGATCGGAGCGAGGGGCTGCTCCAGATTTCTGAGATCTCCATCCCAGGCAAAGCCCGTCGCGGAATCCGTTTAGCTTTGAGAGGGACGGCATGGCAAGACGCAGCCCGAAAGTGGTGCCGCCGCCGAGCCCGACCAGGCCCAGCCGAAACTCTGACGTGAACTCCCGCTGCAAGCATCCCACGAAAACTGGACCCCCAAAACTCAGCACGGGCACGAGCGCGCAGGAGGGGCAGGGAAAGAAGAAGGTCCAGGACGTAGGAGAAGGAGAAGGAGCAGGAGGAGGAGGAGGAGGAGAGAGAGGAGGAGGAGGAGGAGGAGGAGGAGGAGGAGGAGGAGGAGGAGCAGGAGGAGGAGGAGGAGGAGACAGAGGAGTAGAAGGAGGAGGAGGAGGAGGAGGAGGAGGAGGAGGAGACAGAGGAGGAGGCCAGTTCTGGCGAACTCGGGTCCCACGGTTCCCCGAATTGGCGGCGCGCACACGTGGGCGGGGGGAGGGGCCAAGGCTTCTTAGAGGTAGACTGCTTCTTAGAAGACGCGGGCCTTCTATCGGTAGAAAAGGCCCGCGCCTTCTGAGAAGCAGGGATGCTTCTGCAGCCTGACCCGGGACAGAAGAAAACCCTCCAAGAACATGAGACCCACGAGACCCTCCGCAGGCCCAAACGCACAGAGCATCCAGGGGTA
>CAUYUJ010017882.1:62500-72500 GCA_963575745.1 Prorocentrum cordatum
TCAGGCCGTCATCGGGGTATCTTTGGTGTGTCTTGGGTTATCTTCGAGCGTCGTGAAGCCGAACTGGCGAGAACGCGGAAAACCTTCAAAAACCTAACGAAAACTAATGAATTGTGACTCTTGTGGCTCTCCCGGGGAGCCTCTTGGAGGCCTCCCAGACCGTCTTCGGGGCTCGCTGGGCCGTCTAGACCGCTCAGTCGGCGGCACGTGGCCCTCTTGGACCTTCTTGCGGATCATCTTGGGGCCGCCCGTGCCGCCCGAAAGCGCGTCCGCCGAAATGGGGCCGTCTTCCACCAGACTTCTGCCGGCGTTCGTCGCGTGGCCGGGGCCATGTCCTGGGGGTTCCCCCCCTGACCCCTTCAGGGAAACACTAAACGGGAACCCCATCCGCAAGGTCGGGGAAAAAACTACTCGGAGTGAAAAGCTGGCCTCGGGGAAAGGGTCGTGACTTCTAGGGGCCTGGAACTGGAAGAGAAAACGTAGGATGGCTGTGCCATCGTCGCCATGAAGCCGCTGGGCATCTCAAGCCTCCGGGTCAGAGGCGGCGAGGTCGCGGGCAAGACGCCCAGCTCGCCCCACCGACGCGTCTAGTTGTGCGACGAGGAGGAGCTATCTGGAAGGAGAGGGAGGGGGGAGGAGGAGGAGGAGGAAAGGCGGGGGGGGCGAGGAGGAGGGAGGGGCGAGAGAGATAGCTGCATGGGATGGCGATCAAGAGACCACACAGAGTTAGTTGCATATGCTGTGAGACCTGGGGGGCGCTCAGGTTGGATAGGGGCAGAGGCGGGGCTAGAGGGAAGTATTCCAAACGGCCCCTGGAAGAAGGACATGTGAGCATCCAGCTGGGCTTGCTCCTTAGCCCCACCGCGGGATATCCCCCACCCTCGAGGTGTCCCTGTTGAAAGCGAGCGGCCGTTGAGAAGAAGCGCGACTGAAGAGGAGCGATAGGGAGGACCGGCTCAGGTGGGGAAACATCGACCTGGAATCGGCGATGCATCGCCGATAGGCCCCCGATGGCGACGCCGCGAGTTCCTGGATATCGGGCATCTGGCCCCTATCGGCGATGAGTGAGAGATTGGGGGTCGATGCAGCACCCCCGAGCCTATCTCACTTCACGTTGCAACCATCAATTTTCTGGTCATAACTCGGGCCTCAGGCGGCCATTCGGGACGATTCTGGCACCCCCGGAACACTTTCGACGAGGCGCAGCTGAAGGGGAAACCACCCTGGGCTTCGAACACTTCTAAAACTTCCGAAGACCTTCAGAAACATCACATGTCCCCCCATAAAGTTGCCCCTGATCCTCCTCTTGCTCGCTCCTCCTTCCCCTCGGCCTTCCTGGTGCCCAGAGGTTCCGCCGCTCCAATTGGGGGGGGGGGTCGCCCTGGATCCATGCTTGGCGGTCGGGTCCTGGGACCCGATAACGGCCCCCAGGGGCCGAAATCAAGGAAAAACGCCCTGGTTGAAAACTCATATCGTCGGAGGTCTGTGCTTCCTTCCTCCTCCTCCTCCTCGTCCTCCTCCTCCTCCTGACATTGCCCGCGACGTGGTCCGCCCGAAATGGGTACGGAAGAAATGGGCACGATGTCTAGCAGCAAGTGTTGTCCAAACCCGACAGCGGCCGCTGTTGGGCGGTCGACCGTGCGTCTCGAATGGACCACATCCGCGACGATTCCCACAGCGAGTCCTGTCCAGGATGGCCAAGAACTGGCGGCGCGCACACGGGGGTAGGGGGAGGGGGGAAGGCCCTGTCGGCGATCAATGGGCGATTGCATGTCGATGCATCCCCCCAATTCGGTGGCGCGCAAACATGGATTAGCGATCACCTCCCCATAATGCGGCCGGTGCCGCCTCGTTCTGCGGCGGAAAGCCGCGATTCCCAATGGACACGGGACCCGTCGCTACTCCACGCCCCCTTCATCCACGTCTGCGCTTGCCTGACTGTCGGCGATCAACGGGCGATCGCGTGTCGATGCATCCCCCCCCCTATGCCTGTTCCCCCCCCTGTCGCTATCCCCGACGGCGTCGCGGCCCGCGGCTGCCTGGTGGCGCTCCCGGTCCTGCCGCGCGACGGCGGCGCACGCCACCTCCTCGGCGAGGGCCAGCGCGAAGGGCCGCACGGCGCGCCCGTGGTTCTCCTCGACCTCCGCGGGCCGCGGCGGGAAGAGCCGAGCTGTGCCACGTCCTCGTCCTCGGCGTCCCCGCCTCGTCCTCGCTCCTCCGTGCCCCCTGCCGATTCGCCCCCCCCCCCCCCCCCCCCCCCCTCCCATTCTCCTTCCCCCCGCTCGCCCTCCCTCCTCCCGCCCCTCGTCCTGCTTACCCTCCTCCTCCCTCGTCCTCCCTCCTCCCTCCTCCTCCTCCTCCTCCTCCTCCTTCTCCTCCTCCCCCGCCTCCTCCTCCTCCTCCTCCTCCTCCTCCGCCTGCTGCTGCTGCTGCTGCTGCTGCTGCTGCTGCTGCTGGTCCTCCTCCTCCTCCTCCTCCTCCTCCTCCCTTTTTACGTCGCTCCTCATCCCTCCTCATCCTCTTTCATCATCCTCCTCCCTCGTCCTCCCCTTCCTCCTCGATCCTCCGCCCTCCCTGGAGCCCGGCCTCGCTGCGGCTGCTGCTGCTGCTGCTGCTGCTGCTGCTGCTGCTGCTGCTGCTGCTGCTCCCAAAGCCATACTGGCGGCGCGCAACCAGGTGGGTAGGGGGGAGGGGGGATGCTCCTTAGAGGGAGGCCGCTTCTTGGAAGGCACCGGCCCTACACCTACAGACAAGGCTCGCGCCTTCTAAGAAGCAGGGGTGCTTCTCGGAAGCCTTCCCCCATCCCCCTACCCCCATCTGCGCGTAGCCGAACATTCTAGAAACCGTTGAAACAGTGGGCAGCGTAGACGAAATCGCCCGAAGACAACCGGGGAACTGACGAGGGCGACAATGACGAGGACGGCGGCGAGGGCGGCGGCGGCGACGACGACGAGAACAGCAACGAGAAAGGGGGCATCACTAAAGACGAGGACGGCAAGGACTGACCGACGAGGGCGACCGCGGCGACGACGAGGACAACAAAGATAAAGTGGACAACAACGGGGATCGAGGGCCAGACGACGATGAAGGCGAGGACAAAAACGGTCGCCGTTGCCGTCGCCATCGTCATCTTCCCGTCGTTGTCCTCGTCGACACCGTCGTCGTCCTCGCCGTGGTCGTCTTCTCACCGCCACCGCCCCCGTCCTCGAACTCCTCGCCGTCGTGCCGACGGCAGGGGAGAAGATGCGACGGAGGAGGAGAAGGATGAAGGAGCGACATCGGCTCGTGGGGAAAAGGCGAGATGAGATCGGAATACCACATTGGCACTCCTCATCAGAGAAATTGATGTTTCGTGCGGTCAAAACGAGAATAATGTCACGATGCGATTGGATCGGGATGCGTTCTGGGCATTCCGGGCTGTCTGGCGGCCCTCGGCCACTCGTGCTCGCCCATTCGTCAATGGCCGCGCGGGACAACATGGAAACCCTGGAAAACTGGTAGGGTATCATTCTCATGACTTCTTGCTCCTTCGAACTGGGGATGGGCCCACGTTTAGAAGAAGAAGAACAAACCAAACATACAGATTCGGAGGTCCGCGTGGGTTTCTTGGATCTGAGCTGAACCCCCCTTCTGGCACGCGGAGCGCGCCAGGGGCGGCGTGACGGCGTGGGATTCCCCACCAGGGGGGTCACTCGCATATTCAATAAATGCGCACGGACCTGCGGAAGCATATGTTTATGCAATGTATTATTCTTCCGTTTCTTCTTTGAAGCATGGCGGCCAGCCAATAGGGCGAGCCCAACAACGAGAAACTGCCGGGGTGCTCCGAGTCAGAGCCCCCAGCTGGCGGCCACGCTGGACCAGCCGGTGCAAAGCTCCGCTGCACACAGCAATGACATCAAGGGGGATCGGATGCAGCGGCAGGCACTTCCCGAGGAGGCAAGGTAGGACGATGACGACGACGACGAGCGCTGGGACGGTGCGCGCTCCGCAGGGAAGCCCGATGCCGTCAAGTCCGCAAAAAAGTGCGCCGAGGAAGCGAAGCACATTTACATCAGCATCCTCATCATCAGCATCCTCATCATCTTCATCATCATCATCATCATCATCATCGTCATCATTACCCCCATCATCATAATAATCATCATCATCATCAGCATCATCATCAACATCATGATCATCGTCATTATCATCATCATCGTCATCATCATCGTCATCATCGGCATCATCATCAACATCATCATCATCGTCATTATCGTCATCATCATCATCATCAGCATCAACCTCATCAACATCATCATTCGCATCATCCTCGTCATCCTGGTCCTCACCCTCATCATCATCATCATCATCATCGTCACCATCATCAACATCATCATCAGCACCATCATCGTCACCATCGTCATCATCATCATCATCACCATCATCATCATCATCATCGTTATCATCATCAACATCAGCATCCTCATCATCAGCATTACCCCCATCATCATCATAATCACCATCATCAGCATCGTCATCAGCATCATCAACATCATGATCATCGTCATCATCATCATCGTCATCATCATCGTCATCATCGGCATCATCAACATCATCAGCATCATCACCATCATCGTCATCATCATCATCGTCATCATCGTCATCATAATCATGATCATCCTCCTCCTCATCCTCATCATCAACATCATCATCAACATCATCATCAGCATCATAATCGTCATCATCATCGTCATCATCGTCATCATCATCGTCATACTTCGAAACAAAATGGCTCTCTGCTTCGTTATGGTTTCGAGGGCGGTATGCGCCAGTGCCACCAGGATGGCGGAGACAATACTCATGCGACAGTGCAAGCAGCTGCGACCACCTGCCCATCCAGAACCGATGCCTCCCAGTATTTCCGGAGTTCAGCTGCGGGTATCAGATCCTCAAGGGGACGCAGGCGTGCGAGCGGGGACAGCCGTCAAAGCTCGGGTGGAAACCTCCTGATGAGGACCTCGGCCCCCAATTCACACGCTGCCACTGCCCCAGCCCGGTGACCCCCTAACGACGCCCCCTGGAAGGCGGACACGCCGTCATTTCCCGCCCTCCACCTTCTGTGCCATGAAGGACGTTGCAGACACTTCCTCCTCCCCATCGAAGAACCGCTGAAGGAGTCCCCCAAGAGATCCTGCCAAAGTTGGCCCATTACGAGGCCTTGGGGACCCTGGGAGCCTTCCGCAGCCAGCACGGCTCAAACATGTCGGCGCTCATCGAATGCCAGAACTGCCACCGCATCCTGCCTCGACGCTCTTTCCCTCAGACCACGCGGGCCGGCCGCCGCGCGGTGTACCAGGGGGCCTCTTGCACGTGCACTGCATGCCTCGACGCTGCGGAAACACCCACGGTCGTTGACAAGTTCTCCTTGGGCGAGCTCACGCAAGAATGCTCGCACTGCGGCGCCATGCTCTTCGAGCGGGAAGGGCCCAACGTCTGCTGCAATTTCGGAGTCCACGCCGTCGATTTCTCCACCTTCTTCAAAGACCCCCCAGACACCTTGCTCAGCCTGCACCGCAAGCAATGGCCCAGCACCGGGGCTCAAACGCAAACGAGAGCCACACAGACATCCACATCCGCACTTTCGGCCACCACGTCATTCTCCGCATCGTCCCGACGGGTCAACAACCTGTTCTGTTTGGCGCAGCACGTCGTCCAATCCTCCTCCGACGAACGTGAGCTTCACTTGGCCGCTCCCGGCCGACCAGCGAACATCCGCATCCACGGGGCGATGTACCGAAAAATCTTCACCGCTGCGGACGCCGCCCCGCTCCGGCACCTCATTGTCGACCCGCTGGAGCGCAAGAAGGCGGCTGCCACCCAGGACCTCCGCAACAGCATCGTCAAACCCATCGAGAAGTTCCTCCTGGCCAACAACGCCCACATGAAGCAACTCGTCCGCCTGTCCACGTTGCGGCGAACCTCTGTGGACGCCGCCCTGGTCCTCGAATGGCGCGACGACGTTCACGGAGTGGCCGGAATTGTCGACCTGAACCCGCCGCAGAACAAAAACTTCAGAAAGGTTATGTTCTACCGCCACCGCACCGGGCACCCGCAGTACTTGGACCCTTTGAGCCCCCTGTACGAGCCCCTGAGCTACCCCCTCTTCTTCCCCTACGGCGGCCGCGGGTGGAGCATTGACGCCGCAACTACTTCGGGCAGCACGCTGACGCAGATGTGGTGGTACCGCCAACTCCTGATGAGAGCGCGACACATGCACCTCTGTGGGCGCCTGCTGAACGAATGGTGCATCAACATGTACTGCAGAATGGAGGACGCGCGCTTCAACGCCATGCGGAAGGATGCGGGTCAAATCCTGCACTTCCGGCGCCCACCTCGACCCTCTCCTCGCATACCCTGCTCACTTCCCCCCCGTTCCTTCCGCCCCCCCTCCCTGCCTCTTCCTCACGCTCGCCTTCTCCCACATCCGCCGCTTCTCGCCTCTTCCTTTTTCCCTCGCCTTCTCCCTCCCCCCCCCCCCCCCGCTTGGAACTCTTCCCTGCTCTCCCCCATTTTCTCCCTGTCCTGTTCGTCGTCGTCGCCGCCCCCGCGTCCTCCCCCCCCCCCCAATCCCAAGGAGCATGCCAAATACGTCGCCAAGCGGACCGATTTGTGCGAGGTCCTCCGGAACTCCGCTGCCTCCACGAACACCGTCGCCAAGAAGTCCTTCCTGCCTTCCGCCGTCGTGGGCACCCCGCGATACCTTCGCCGGCAGCGCACGGACGCTCTGGAACTCGCCCGGCGCCTCGGGCCACCAACGTTTTTCATCACCGTCACGTGCAACCCGAACTGGCCAGAAATTGTTTCCAACCTACTCGACGGACAGACTGCTGCTGATCGCCCTGACCTTTCCGTTCGCGTTTTCCACGGTCGCCTCAATAAACTACTTCAATACCTTAAGAAGGACTGGGCTGGCGACCACGTCTACATCGCACAGGTTGTGGAGTACCAGAAACGCGGCCTGCCACATGCACACATCGCCCTTGCATTGCAAAATCCACCGAAAAACGCAGAGGAGGTCGACAAGTACGTGTCCTGCACTCCGCCTGCTGCGCCCGGCCCCCTGCGAGACGCCGTCCTGCGACAGATGGTGCATCGGTGCAACCCAAAATGTCGCCCAGTCGACCCCGCCCAGGACTGCGTGCGCGGCTGTCCGTGGCCATTATATGAAGAAACCACCTTCGACCGGCGTGGCTACCCCGCCCTCAAGCGCCCCCCCTGCGGCGGCCATTGCCCTAACTGCTCGGCCCCGCGCGGTGCTGGCGGGAAATCCAAGGTGCGCCTCAACAGGTATATCGTTGAGTACAACGAAGATCTCTTGCTCAACTGGGACGGCCACTGCAACGTCAAGTTCGCGGCCTCCGTGGAACTCTTCGAGTAACTGTACAAGTATATGTTCAAGGGCCCTGACAAAGCCAACTACGACGTCACCTTCGACGACAAAGTCCTCGACGAAATCACAGAATGGCAGCGGGGCCGGTACCTTTGTGCAACGGAGTGCGCGTGGCGACTCTTTGGGTACCGAACATACTACAAGCGCCCCAACGTCATCTGCTTGCCCGTCCACCTGAAAGGCGGCGACTGGGTGCACTTCGACGACGGCAACGCCGAGCTGGCTCTCTCCACCACTTTGTCCGCTCTGGATCGCTATTTCTACAGGCCGCGCACCGACCCCTTCGACAGCTTCACCTACTCCGAGTACTACGAGAAATGCATGGTATCCAAAACGTGCCCAGCATGGTGCCGCCCCTACTTCACCTCCTCGTCCAGCGGCCCGCCCCCCAACGCCCGAGCTGGCCGCCCGCTTCCATTTCTGCCGACGCAAGATTCGGCCCCTCCTGACCTTCGACAGTACGTCTACCCGCGCACTGGGGACCGCCCGTTCTGCCGCCTGGAGATGAAGTTCCCCAACCAGTCTCTCTCTCTCTCTCTCCTTCTCTCGCTCTCTCTCTCTCTCTCTCTTTCTCTCGCTCTCTCTTTCTCGCTTTCCCTCTCTCTCTCTGTCTCTCTCTCTCTCTGTCTCTCTCTCTCTCTCTCTCTCCAGCTGCATTGGAAAGGCGTGACGGCGGGCGCCGCCGACCCTGGAAACGGAGACGACGAGGACGACGACAAAAACGACGACGAGCTGGTGGCCCTGCCACAGGCTCGGGACATGGCGGGGGGAGGGAGGAGGAGGAGGAGGAGGAGGAAGAGGAGGAAAAGGAGGAGTAGGAGGAGGAGGAGGAAAAGGAGGAAAAGGAGGAGGAGGAGGAGGAGGAAGAGGAGGAGGAGGAGGAGGACGAGGACGAGGAGGAGGAGGAGAAGGAGGAGGGCGAGGAGGAGGAGTACAAGGAGGAGGAGGAGGAGGAGGAGGAAGAGGAGGAGGAGGAGGACGAGGACGAGGACGAGGAGGACGAGGAGGAGGAGGAGGAGGAGGACGAGGAGGTAGTGCATCCCGTGCGCGCCCGCTCGAGGAAAGTGCGCCCCGGGGGATGGTATTCTGACCCGGGACCTGCCCCTGGAAGAGGAATACGTGCATCCCGTGCGTGCCCGCTCGAGGAAAGTGCGGCCCGGATTTGTAAGCGCATGCCACGAAGCTGACCGGCCTTCGAATCCGTCGATGAGTCACCAGACAACCCCATTACAGCCACCAGAAGCCGTGGGGGACCTCAGGGGGCTCGAAGATCCCTGCATTGTACATCCTCGATAACCTCATGCTGGCTCGTGATGCACCCCATATAGCCCACAGAGAAGCCAAACGACCCCCAGGAGGCCCCCAAACGAGCTCCGAGAAGCGTCGTTCCGAGAAGCGTTCGTTCCCAAAAACAAAGGCAACACATCATAAATCCCCCGATCGGCTTTTCAAGGCTTCTGACAGTTCCAGCTTTTTCGGCTTCCCGGCGCTCTTCGAATGACCCCAAGGCTCCCAGGCCCCACCCCAGGAGGCACCACAGACTCCCAATACGGCCCAATATGGCCTCAAAACGGCCTTCGCGGTGACCACGACAACCCGCAAACGCCCACTCATTGCCTCATACGGCCCATCGCGTTGGCATCTTCCGCGCGCCCCTTCGCCACGGGCGACTCTTCACCCCCCACGCCTGACCTACCTAATGAACCAAGGGTTCGACGGCGCAGCGTAGCAAGCCGTAAAAAACTTGTTTAAGATAATAATAAAAACAACAATGAAAATAAAAATAATCATAATAGTCATCATCATCATCATCATCATCATCATCATCATCATCATCATCATCATCATCATCATCATCATCATCATCATCATCAATATCATCGGCGCCGAGGGAGCCAGCAAGCGTCGTCCTCCTCGCCGCCGCCGCCGTCGATATCCTCCCCTCTGCCCTCCTGGAGCGCCGCTGAGGGTGCAGCGTGACTGATGAGACACCACATGGCGGATTCCGGAAGCCCTGAACCCCCACAGAGATGGCATCCGGTAGAGGGAAGCAATTACTGAACACTCCCCCTCCCCCTCAAGCTCAAAGTTGGCACGCGCGGGGGAGACTGCGGTCGAGGTGCAGCTCATCCGACCCACCGCCAACTTTGAACCCTGGGGGAGGGGGCAGGCGTTGACAGATTGATGTGGCATGAGTGCTCGCTGTTCTTTTCCGAGGCCTGTCTCTCTCTCTACCCTTATGTTGTTCCCATCGTACTGAAGGACCACATCCCGGAAATACTTTCGAGCACCCAGAAAAGTGTCGAAAGAGTGTCGAAACAGTGACGGACGAGTGTCTCCCAGGGCCCGACACGTGAAAACCTTCGAGTTTCGGTACTTTCTTGGCGCTCGAAATTCCTTCTGGTGATCGAGGCTAAAGTCGGGCGTTGGCAGAACTGGGTTTAGTGGAACCTGGTTTAGTGATTTGTACCGGGGGCGCCCCCCCGCCCCATTTCCACTCACCCGAACTGCCGTCACCCGAACAAACACCAGCTGTGGCAAACCTGGTCCAGTTCGAAGGCTCCGGGG
>CAUYUJ010017882.1:77500-120000 GCA_963575745.1 Prorocentrum cordatum
GGCTTGCTCCAGGGGGGGAGGGGGCTTGCTCCAGGGGGGAGCGATAGGGGGGGGGGAGCGATAGGGGGGGGGGGGGCTTGCTCCAGGGGGGACGGGGCATCGACCTGGAAGCGACGGTACATCGCCGGTAGATCGGCGATTAGGCCCCCGATAGCGGAGCCGCACGGTCCCAGGAGGGGATACGGTGTCGGGCCCCTGCCGGCGACGAATGGGCGATCGAGGGCCGATGCGTCCCCCCTCCGAGCCTCCCCACCGGAAAGTTGCCCCTGGAGGATGCACAACGGCGTCATGCAGACATGGGGCCGTACAGTCATCGGCCTACGATAAATAAGGAACGAACCCCATATTTTCTCCGGGGAATTACGCACAAGGAACGATTGATAATGAATAACGCATAGGGAACGACACATAACGCATTCAAACCTGGGGAACGACCGAGCCCCTTTTGAGAAGTAAGTGTTCCTTATTCAAGCTGCTCGCTGTATCGGAGCTTCGGCAGATCGGAATCGAATCCGGTCTGTCCGGCAGGGGCCAATATCGGATCGGATTGGTCGGATCGAAAACTGGGCCCTGTGGGGGGAGCGCCCCAAGCCATGCGCCCGAACCTCTGGCGCATTGATGTGGTCAGTCATGGCGTCCTCCGCCTCCTCCTGCTACTCTTCCTGTTCCTCCTCTTCCTCCTCCTCGTCCTCCTTCTCCTCCTTCTCCCTCCTCTCCCTCCTCCATGCTCACTAATCCGTCCTCCCTTCTTCTTCTTCTTCTTCTTCTTCTTCTTCTTCTTCTTCCTTCTCCTCCTCCTTTCTTGCGCAGGCCGCTGGGCGCTCCACCCGTGGCGTACGCCTCCTCCTCCTCCTCCTCCTCCTCCTCCTCCTCCTCCTCCTCCTCCTCCTCCTCCTCCTCCTCCTCCTCCTCCTCCTCCCTCGCATCCTCCTTCCTCCTCCTTCCTCCCCCCTCCTACCTCATCCCCCTCGGCCGCCAGGGACTGTTTTCCAGGACCCCGGGCGATCAATTTACTCGACGTGGAGATCCCCATAGCTGTGTGCACTGAACTCTCTGGCACCCTCCTCCCTGTGAGTCTAGAAACGCGAGCGAGTCTGAAACCGAGTGCGACTGCGTGAGGGCGAGTCCGAGCGTGAGCGTTGCTGTCCTCCTGCTTTCCCCGCCACCTGCGTAACTGTGACGCCCACTGCTGCGCTGTGCGGCTCTGCATTGCACTCTGATGCTGTCGGAACTGCTCTCGCCAACTCGTTGCTCTCTTTTGCTCCCTACAACCATGCATCACATTGGTTTTCCCAATCCTCCTCCTCCTCCTCCTCCACCTCCACCTCCTCCTCCTCCTCCTCCTCCTCCTCCACCTCCTGCTCTTCCTCCGAGTCGTCACCTCCTTGGGAGCCTAACTGCAACGCCTGCTGTATCGCGGTGAGCACGGGGCTCTGAGAAAAATACCCACGGGCTGCGCCGCAGCGAGCTCTTCGCCCGAGAGACACAAACACCCTGGGCGACATCGGGCATGTGAAACACTCCAAGTCCAGACCTCGGTCTGAATGCGAGTGGGTCGGAGCGTGAGTGGTCTGAATTTGAATGGATCGTGAGGTGACGGCGAGTGGACTTGGCAATGAGTGAGTACGAGAGTGAGTTGAGTGACTCAGCGTACGAATGAGTCTGGCTACGAGTGGGCACGACAAGAAGAAGGGTGACGGATGCAGAGAGAGAAGGCGGGCGGATAAGTCAGTGAGGCGGGGGCGCCACACCAATAGTCAATCGGTGAGGAAGTGCCCATGTGCGCATCCACATTCTGGCGTATGGTCTCTGCATCTCTGAGAACGAATGAAGCTGAGAGTGAGCGAGTCTGAATACGAGCGGCTGGGTATCAGGGACTCTGCGTATGAAAGCCTCGATGTGAATGGGTGTGGGTGCAAGTGGGCCCGAGCAGGAGTGCCCGAACACCAACTCTTCGCCTGAGTCGGCCCTTACTCTGTGCGCTAACGGACCCGAACATACCCCTTTACGGCCACCCCTTCACTTGGCAAGAGCAAGGCCTGCTGTGTCGCGGTGACCATGCACGGTTTCCCCGAAGGCCGTAGGCGACCAGAGGAGGAGGAGGAGGAGGAGGAGGAGGAGGAGGTGGAGGAGGTGGAGGAGGAGGACAAGGGACAATCGAGCGAGGGGCTCCGCGGTCGACTCGGCCGCCGCGGCCCCCGCCCGCGCCGACCGCGCGGGCTCTCCGGAGGTCGCGAGCCCACCCCAAAAACAGGGCGGGCCTGCACCTCCCTGCCTCTCCCAAGGCAAAATAGATCTGCGGGGCCGAAGCACCGTGCCAGGCCGCGCAAACCGCGCAGGCCCGAGCCGCGTAGGCCGCGCAGCTGAGGTCGCGAGCCAGCCCCCTGAACAGGGCGGGCCTCCACCTCACTGCCGCTCCAGGGCAGAATAAATCTGCGGGGACGAAGCCCCGTGCCGTGTACTCAACCACGTGGTCGCCGCCCAGCAACAACCCGTGGTAGCCGACCGCCGTTAGGCGGCACCGTTCCGTCTGGCCAGTTCTGGCCCGCCTTTGGTGGAAGTCCATGCCGTAGCCGACGCAGTACAGTCGTGCCACTCGGGGTGACCTTATCCCTGCACTTTGCCGCTAGCATGTTGACCCTGCCATGTCCATCATCATTGTGTGAAGCCACTGCCGCACAGTTCCAGCACCAGAACTGCCCATGGGAGACCGCGATGCAGTGGCTGGCGTGGATCACCTGGTCCCTTATCTCTATCATCCCGTTGTTGGGTACTTGTACAGCATCTCCGCGATCAGCTCGGCGTGTCTCGCACTGCCTTCCGACGCGCACATTGGCCTTCATCCAATCGACCACGCTGTACTTGCCAGGTGTGAGCCAGCACTCCTGGCATACCCATTTGCCCTTCTTCGTTCGCATTATGTGTCCTGGCTCCTGTTCGACTGGAGCCAGCCTTTCTCGTGCTATCTTTTTGGGCGCCTGCTTTGGACTATCCAGTTTGCTGGGGTCCGCATCCTTGCAGATCTCGTGGATAATGGCTGCCGCACGTCGCTGGGCTCTCATAAGGGTAGTCTCCACTTCCATTAATCGTTTGGTCTCGTCACGCATATCTGCCGTGGCCTCTTCTGCTCCACGCTGGGCAAGGGCGTCCGCCATCTCGTTGCCCATGCTGATGTGGAAGGCCTGGCCAGATTGCAGTATAGACTTCTGGCCGAGGTGGGGCGAGCATTCGTGGACTGGCACTCCGTGTGCTCCACCAGGTCGCTTGCTTATCAGTGTCCCGATCCTTTCCCACCATGGTCTCTGGGCTCCTTGGGGCTTCTCACAGTGCTTCAGGGCCCAGCCATTCACGATCTGCTGGCAGTCCGTGAAGATCTCGAATGGACCTTTGGCAAGCGCCAACGCCCAGAATCGTCCTGCGTGTTCCGCTGCTGGCACGCTCTGCTCCCCATCGATCGTGCCCTAGAAGCCGATGTGGTCCGTGCCGTCTGCGTGGCCAGTGCGGAGGCTAGGTCGACTACCTTGACGTAGTTCATGCGCACCTATATGTTGTACTTCTGGCGGTTGATCCTCATTGCTGTCGTCGTAGTAATCGGGGAATTGCTGGTCGAACGCGGGAGCTCTGTCTTGCAGTAGCTCGCGGAACTTCGCCTTCATGTCCGAGACGCTGTCGAACCAATAGGATAGATGGGCATATTTTCCCAACCTGTGAGCGTGAGGGAGTACCCATACACATAGTTGCGCTTCTGCTTGGAGGTACGCCACTGCATGTCACACAGGTCCTTTGCGATGTGGATGAGATCTATAGTTTGGTCGCGTGCTTGGAGTAGCCGTCGCAGTGCCGCTTGCTCAGGCTGACGGAGGAAGCTGTCCATGTACGGCTCGCACCGGAGTTTCCAATTGGCTTGGTTCCTGGTCTCGTCAAAATCGATATATGCCGTCCACGTTGCCGCCCATACTCCAAAGTCGTGCATTACGTCCTTCGGCTTTTGCTCTGCTGCGGTATCCGTCGGAGCCGTTACTTCCACTGCAGCTGGGCGGCGCCTGATGGGGTCTTTTCGCCAGCGTCCATCATGGCATGCGACGACCCACCCGTGGTTAGTGCGCCCAGCGGGTGAGGATCCTGACCGGCTCCTGGTGGGCCCCACTGTCCCTCGAGGGCATCGTTGCACCGCGTGCGCGCCTGCCCTAGCTGATGCTGCTGTCGTCCATCTCGTAGTTGCAGCGTGAGTCCCTATCCCACTCTGTCGATGCGCACGTCGTTGCTGGCGCCTGATCCGTCCACCAAAGCCATGCTGCATTGCACAGGGTCGACGGTACCGAGCTCCTCGCGAGGAACTCAGGCCCAGCTGCCGCCGTAGTCCAGCAGCTGCCGCCCCAATCCCCCCATGCTGGTGGATCTGGTACTGGGTTTCTGCGTCGAGGAAGTAGCCCACGACGCCAATGCGCCTCTGTCTCTGGATCGTCGTGCACCTCTTCCATGGCTCCCTTGCATAACGACTGTGACTTGATCACCGCGTCGACTGAGAGGATGTCGTTCATGTCGCACTCGTAGATCCTGTGCTTCAGCGTGTCGGCTGCCGTCAAGCATCTTGGACATGCTCCGTCCGTTCAATACCCTGCATCTTTGCGCCGTTGTCCAGTCCATATAGTGCCACAAGCTAGAGCTTCAAGTGCGCCAGCTTCTTGGACCCGGTCCGCTTTCCGTAGTTTCTGCTAAGTCTTCTTGAGCATTGTGGTGCCCATGCCATGCTGCATTCATTTGCCGTAGTAGTGGTCCGCCGCTTTCGTCCAGAGCTGTGCTTCCATGTCTTTTGCCAGCACTTTCATGATCTCCCTGAAGTCAAGTGCGCCCTCACTCTGGAATCTCCAGGTTTAACAGCGTGCGTCGTCCCACTCGTCTGGCTGCATCGGGTCCCATCCAAGCTGCTGGAGCGACAGGATGAGGGCCCCCATTGGCCCCGTGATTGAATTCCACTTGCCTCGGGGCCTCATATGCGCCAGCCGATTGAGATTATCTTGCCATCCTTGTCGTAGTCGATCGTGTGCTAGTGTATCTTTTTGCCAAATCTGGATCCACTCTCGTTCTTGTCGCTGGAGCCATGCTGTCGCTGGCTCGGTCTCGCCGTAGAAGATGGCGTTGATGGTTGAGGTGCATCTGCCACCGGTTGTCAAGCCAACCATTTCTGCCGCCTGAGCTCTTGCACCACGCGCTGCGCTTGGAGGGGTTCCTGTGACTGGCCAATCGCAGCTCTGCTTGGCCCTCAGGTTCGAGTTGAATAACATCGCCGTTCTGCGCCGCCAGCGCCCCCTCTGCCTGCTGAAGATCTTCGCGCGCTTGGCTCGTAGACGCGCTTGTTTGGTCCTGCTCGTACGCGTGGAGGTGACGCGCTGCCTTCCCATCGCCGCGTCAATACTTAACGAACTCCAGGGTCTTTATGTTTATGGCCTTGCCTTTGAGGTGCTGAACGATGACCTTCTTGGTGATATCGCAGTTCGTGAGTAAGGCCGACTTTCCTGATGCCGCCAGCTTTGAATCCAGGCACGCCTGCACCAACGTGTCAAACGACGGGGAACTGCTTTGAAATTGATCTGGCAATCCTTCACTCGCGCGCGGAGGTCGTCCACGAACTCGCGCGCAACCGCTCGCGGCGCCGCATTGTGGGCAATGTCCAGGATGATGTATATCATGGCTCTGGCCGCGCGGTTCGCAGCCGCGCATCCTGCTACGATGCCGTTCCATGGGCAGATGGGTTCAGCATGGTCATGGCAAGCGCGCGCTACTCGAGGCGATAGGTACATTAGCATGCTCATGTAGAGGTTGACCTTTGGATAGTCCAGCTGCATAGCCCGCCTGATTAAGGCGCTCAGGTCCTCACGGTCGTAGAATTTCTCGAGGTCCAGGTAGAAAGTGCTTTATAGGGACCCTTTGAGCTTCGCGCTTGTCTCGTCAAGTGCCGTGGATAATGTAGCTGCTCTAAGTGCCAACGAACCCGGATCGCTGCGCCCCAGTAGCCGGCCTTCTCTGCGCACCAATCTTGCATTTCACTCTTCGCCATCTTGCCCCGCAGGCGTACTGGGAACGGTAGTAGCCCAATAGGTCGCTCCTCGCCCACGGTGTTGGAGCCTGCTTTGACCAACAAGTGATACCATTGATGGTAAACTTGATGTGGCCAAGATAAGTTCCGCACGGAAGAGTTGATCACGTAGACCAGACTGCGCTTGGCGTCGTGTGGGAGGGCCTTTGTCTCTGGTGGTTGCCATTGGTCTGGCCCCCGCGCCGTGGTGGGCCGAAACTTTGGGGGCGCCGCCTCCAGGTCGTTCACGTCGTAGTAGCTGCGGTGAGGTAGTTCATTTTGGGCTGCTTGTCTAAGATCTGCCATGGCCTCTTCCAACTTCTGACTGCAGTTGTGCCGCTGCCACCTCGTCTGCCACACTCCTGCACGACATTGTGTAGCTTCGCGAAGCGCTCCAGTTTCTTTTCTGGTAACTGGGTCCACTGCAGTACCTGGTAGATCTCGCCGTTCATGTTTGCAGATGAAATTGTGGGCCGCCTTCGTACTGCCTGATAATGCCGGTCTGGAGAATAATCCCACTTGCTCTCTGATGTTCTTCCACAGCTTCCGCGTATGCCACTCTGATCGTGCCCGTATCGCCTCTGTCGCATCGTGCCACTCTTGGATGTTCTCGACTGTTACTTCTGGATCTGGGTCGCGTCGAAGGTTGGTGACTCGTCTTGCTTGTCGAGCTGCTGGGCCGTCAGAGTGGTCCACCTCCTCTATGTCTGTCTTGTCGAGCGCCTCTATCTGATCCACAAGCACATTGGTGACGCGGCATGCGGTTGCCATGTGCTGCTGGCTGTCGGTCGGGTGCCTTTGTAGAAGTAGCTCTCCGTCACGACATCGTTGGTGTAGCTTCGACCAAAGTGCGCTAACTTGCTGCTGCTTGTCGGTCTTTGTTTCGCAAATGGGCTTGCTCGCGACATGATGTGGATATGGTACTTCGCGATATCGCATCGGTTGTCCTCGCCGCGCTCCAGCATGAATCGGTGCTTGTGTGATAGTGGCCAATGCTCTCTCGGCCGCGTTCGCCCACTTGCCGAATAATTTGCCAAGTAGGTCGCTCATCCTCGGGTTCTGCTTGTAGGCGCAGGAGTTCTGGACCCATCCTGGCGGGCCTCGAATGCGGCCAGAGGCCTCCTCCTCGCGGCACTTGCCCCATATGGTCGGGTCGCACTGCATAGCAACCGTCTCCGTGTAGTAGTTGTTCAGGTTTCATTATCCAAGAGGTCCTCGTCGAAGTACTGGGCCATGTCTTGGTGCTGGTTCCTGTCTCGCTGCTTCCTCTTGATGCCGTTCTCCCGCTATATCTCCGTCGTGGGGATGGGCTTCTTAGCTGGGAGCATGGGCTTGCGAATCATTACTCTCGAAGGTTTCGCCCGTACTTCGATCATGATGCCAATGTGCGGTGGCCATGGTACATCGTGTTCTGCTCGAGCGTCTTCAAGAAGCGGTCGAACGGCTGGAGGAACGATCGCGTAGTCAATTAGCCTTCCAGATGCACTGCTGCACGTGCGGCTAGCGCGCTGCGGTACCACAATAGCTGCTCCAAGTAACTTTAGCCATGGGGTCGCCTGGAACTCCTGGGGCACGCCATCGAAATCGCCGCAGAAAATCCACTGTACATTGCCCAGGCTACGCGCCAGTTGCAAGGTGTGCTTCATCTTGCGAATGCTCTCACCCGCGAATCCTATGGCGGCTGCGATGCAAGCCGTGACAACTGCAATCTGCTGGCCTTCGAGCTGCCACTTGACGATGGTGATGTCGTGAAAATCCTTCGCGAAGATGCTATGGCCCTGCGCGCCTGGCGAGTGAATGCGCGTATCCAAGTGCCGTCTTCGACGTAGGCGGGTGCCTCCTAGCGTGCCTTTCTTCGATCTCAGCGACTGTCTTGCTGGCGTCCAAGTACCATGCGACCTCCACCCAAACCGCATGAGCCTGTTCGCCTCGATCTCCGCTGCTGGCCCTCGCAAGTGGTGCTCGCTGAATTTCAGCGAGCACCACTTGCGGCTGAAAGCCATCAGGTCGTAGTCCTCGCTATGCTTGTCCTCTACGAACTTCTTGGCGGCCTCATTGCACTGCGCGCAGTTGTCCACGAACGCTTCGAGGATGTCGTTGGCATCGCCCCGCAGCTTGCTCTGCTCGGCGCTGTCGACGGCGGGGAGCGCGGAGCCAATGCATTGCGCACCTGCACGCGCTGGTTCTGTCGCCGCGGTAGCACGCGCAGAGCTCCCACAAGGTGAAAATGTCGACGACGCGCTGCCATTATCATCACCAATCCGGGTAAAACACTCTCAGCGATGTAGCCAACCCCGTCGTCAAACCAAACCTTCTTGGTGCGCGCTGGTTTGGCGTCGCTGCTTGGGTCTCGATGAAGGCCTGCTGCGAGTGGGGATCTGCCTCTCTCAGCCGAAAGGCAGACCACCCTTGGCCCACCCCCCTTCGCAGCAGGCTCTGCTAGAGTGGGTGTGCAGCAGGTTGCGCTTGGTGGTGTCGAAATTACCCTCCAACTCCGTCGCCCTTAGCTGCTGCTGCTGATGGTGGCGCCTGTCGCGTTGCCACCGCGACCTTCGCCCTGCCCTTGATATTGGCCAACTCCGCAAGGTAGGCTTGGACCTGTTCGTCGTGGGAGAGCTCGTACTTAGTGGCGAGCCTGATCTCGGGGCCCACGGCTTGGCCTGCTTCACCTGCGGCTGCTGGTTGCCCTGCCTCTGCCGTCGGGGCCGCCTCTGGCTCCTTCCTCACATCCGCTCGGACATCGCCTTGCTCTCCTGTACGTCGCTTGCAAGCCTTCGCCTGGATCTGCTTCGCTGCGTCGAGTGCCTTCGTCGCGTTCTGGACTGCTTCCTTCTTGGCGTTGATGTAGGACTTGACCTGCTGGTACTCCTTCGGGATCTGCTCGTACTCCTCCTTCTGCTTGGAGTCCAGCATGGACAAGTCTTCGTCCGACAGGGTAAGGAACTCCTCATCTTCTTCTGGCTTCTTCCCCACTTCAGGTACTGCTTCTTCGCCGCCGCCAAGCTCTGCCTTGGCCTCCCAGTAGACGCGCTTTGCCTCTGCCAGCTCTGCCACGTTGGTACTGACCCTGATGAGCACGTCGTTGCGGTACTCTGCGGCGCCCTTGAGCTGTTTGGCCAACTTGTCCTGATGTTTCTGCAGCCTGTTGAGCTCGGCCACCGCCTGCTGGAGCTTCTGGCCCCAGGAGGGCTCGACTGGCTCAGCTGGTTCAGGCGGCTTCGCGTCTGGGCAGGCTGCCAGGATCTCGTCCATCTTGGCTTGGTCCTTCTGCTCACTTGCCTGGGTGTACTGCTTCCTGAGTAGTTCCACCATGGCCCTAGCGGCCTCGGACTGCCCTGCTTCAGCGTTGTCTCCGTCCTCTGGTGCAGCACTGGATGCGGACTTCCACCCATGTTCACACGTCTTGCAGCTGGCTCACCCAAGCTTACCTGCTCTGTTATAATAAACCCGATTGCCATTGCCCATAGGGCACACAGGGCACACAGGGCACACCAGGTACTGCGTGTGCTTCTTGCCCTTGGTGGTTGGCGGCCTGCGGCTGGACGAGCGCGACGCCGATCTTCGCCATGGGGCTTCCCACGACGCCCACGATGTCTGCTCCTCCTCATCTTTGCAACAGCCGCGGCCGCGGGCCATGAACTAGGGCAACAGGAACTTTAGCAGCGGCTGCTGCCGCCCCCTTCAAGCCGCGACCGACGTACAGCGAGCTCCAGCCCGCCGCCGCCGATGGTGCGCGCCCTGCTGCCTCGGCCGTCGCGTGGCGCGCGGGCGCACCAGCTCAGGCCGAAATGGCTTGAGAGGTGGAGGAGGAAGAGGAAGAGGAAGAGGAGGAGGAGGAGGAGGAGGAGGAGGAGGAGGAGGAGGAGGAGGAGGAGGAGGAGGAGGAGGAGGAGGAGGAGGAGGAGGAGGAGGAGGAGGAGGGGGGGGCGTTTGGACCATGACAACTTCCCCAAACGGGCGGTTCGCCCGAGAGGCCCCTTCAATCCCCCCCTTCAATCTCTGAGCGCGGACGGGCCCGTGCCATACACCCCTGCCAGCCCCCCCCCCCGAGGAGGCCTAGTGGCAATGGCAATGCTTCGTCCCGGTGGTCATGGGGCTATGATCACATAGAGCCGCCTCTACAATTAGGTCGGGCATGTCCCCCTACACGCGGATTTTGGACGAGAGATGAAACAGATACACCCAAAACGCTCAACAATAATCAGGCATGGTAAAAAAAAATCGGCCCCAGATTTGACTATTGTTTTGAACATTCCCCCTGTAGAGGGAGACGCCCGACTTCACTCTACGACAATCTGGGCGCCAATGGGCCCGTGTTATACCCCCCTCTGCGGCTCCCTTCGGGAAGCCCATGGGCTGGGCCTGTCCCGTCGCGGCGATCTCTGGGGCTGCGGCAAGAGGCGCGTCTACGCCTCTGAACGGCAACTCCGCCACAAAGAATCCGCACGATCTGAACGCAAACGAGCCCGTGTCATACAGGCCTCGGAAAAACATAGCGCACACTCATGCCACATTCATCTGTGAACGCCTCCCCCTCCCCCCAATGTTCAAAGTTAGCGGTGGGTCTGATGAGTCGCACCTCGATCGCAGTCTCCCCCCCGCGTGCCAACCTTGAGTTTGGGGGGCAGGGGGTGTGTTCACTAATTGTTTCCCTCTACCGTAATTACCTACCCCCTGGCGGCTCCCCCCGTGAGTGGCCCAAATGTCATGCCGTCTACATCGCGGCGCATCTGAGCATGGACAAGGCGGAATAAGCGTAGGACGGACCGAGTAGGCGTGAGCCTGAGCGTGGGTGAGGCAGAGTATGGGTGGGTCCGAGCATCAGTGGCCTGGAAAAGCGAGTGCTCCAGAGCGAGTGGGCCTGAGGGCAGGTCCGAATAATTATGAAAGGATCTGAAGACGAGTGGGCCTGAATATGAGCGAGTCTGCCTGCCAGCGTATCTCATCACGAGTAAGTCTGAGTATGGGTGGCCTGTGTATGGGTGAATCAAAGAGTGAGTGGATACTGGTACGATCGAGCCTGAAAGAAAGCGAATCAGAATAGGACTTTGACTGAGCTGAACGAATATGATTGAGTAGGTGCGTAAATGAGTCGGACTGAGTGACTGGATATAGCTAGCCATGAGCACGGGGAGGAGGCGGAGACGTCATACTAATCCGCGGGCCCCCTTTGGGGCCAACAGACTTCGTGGCATAGGCTGCGCTGTTCCATGTGACAGTTCACCACAATCTCTGGTAAATGGAAGCGCTTTCGCACTTCCGATGCCACAACCCCTGGTACATTCAGACAGGCTCGCGCTACCGATGCCACCATAGTTTACGGCGCGTCCGCGTCCCCGAAGACCCCCCCCCCGTAAATTACAACGGGTTCGCGACCCCGAAGCCACAGCCCCGTTTTGGATATGACTCTTCCAATGAATGATGTGCACACTGCTGGTACCAAGCCGCTGCTCGATGCCGTGCGGGCTGGAAGGCTCGTCCAGCACGTGGCTGCGGTGCAAGATGCGAGAGATGCGCTTTCGACGCCACATCTTTCTGAAACAGAGGCCCTGGCTTTGTGTGCAGGAACATGCACAGAGGGCACCGAGGGCCTCAATCTCAACCCTCCCGAAGATTGGACCGAAACAGTCATGACACAAGTGTCATTACATGTGGCATCACATGTGGAATCTGAGGCATCTTAAAAGTAACTGCAGAGCGCCATCGGGAAGCAGGGCTGCGCAGAAGAATTGTCACTCGATGCAGGCCGAGATCCGCTGCAGCACCGTCCTCCGGGCGCAAATTTTTAAAGAACATCGAAGCGTGCAGACTCTGGAAAACATCTGTACACTCAGCCGTCCGCACCGGCGTCAGGGCGCAGACTTCGGGGCTCATTTTTTAAAAGATCGCGGGGACGAGAGGAGGAGGAGGAGGAGGGGGAGGAGGGGGAGGAGGAGGAGGAGGAGGAGGAGGAGGAGGGGGAGGGGAGGAGGAGGAGGAGGGGGAGGAGGAGGAGGAGGAGGAGGAGGAGGAGGAGGAGGAGGAGGAGGAGGAGGAGGAGGAGGAGGAGGAGGAGGAGGAGGAGGAGGAGGAGGAGGAGGAGGAGAGGGAGGAGTCTGCGTCAAGGCGCAGGCTTCGGGGTCCATGTTTTAAAAATTCGCGGGGGAACGACGAACGCGTGGCCGGGGGCGCCGGCCCGCTCGGGCGCGGAGCCGAAAAGGTCCTCGGGCGCCGCCACCTCGGGCACGGGCCGCCTCCGCTGGTGAGGCCTCCCGCCTCGCGTGGCCGCCGCGCGCCCTTCTCACACCGTCACGACCCGCGCCAGGCCCCTGCGCAGCGCCAGCGCGGGCGACCCGGCCCACGGGCCGGCGTCCTCGACCCCGAGCCCCGCGCCCCTGCTTACCAGCCTCGAACATATCCCTATCCCTGAGATTGACACGCCGAAAGGCGATGACAATCTTAGGGATACGCCCTCAAAAAATAAGGGAGTCCCTGAGATTGGCATCGTGGTGAGGCGATGCCTAGCATAGGGATAGGGATATGTTCCAGGCTGGTAACCTGCCAGCGCCGCCGGGCCCCTGGGGCCCGAGGGGGCCCGCCTGGCCTCCAGGTGCCGCAGGGCCCGTGGCACGGCCGCCGCAGCCAGGCCCCGCGGCGCAGAGGGGGGCCTCCCCGCCCCCGCGCGCCCCCCGCGGCGGCGGCGAGAACGCCCGGCGGGGCCTCGGCGCCTGGAACCTGTCGAAGGCGCCGCGGTTCAGGGCGAGCTGCGCAGACCAGTAGCTGGCGGAGGGCAGTCGGCGGCACGCCTTGCCAGGAAGGAGGCGTGTCCCGGCGGAGACGGGTCCTGGTCCATTGGGGCTCCAGGTCTTCGAGGGGCGGCGCAGGGGCGACAAAAAAATGTAGGCGTCTGCTTGCCAGTGGATCTGTTTTTGCGGAGTTGGGCGCCCTGGCGCGCACGGCCAAACGACGCCTGCAGCGGGACACCTGAGCGCCCCGTGCGCTGGGTGGGTCCGCCGGGGTTTCGCCAGGTGTCCGGTTGGTGGCCGCCCGAGGGCGCAACGCGGGCGGCCGCATAGCTTGCACCACATAGATTTCACCACAATGTTTGCACCACATAAATGTGTTAACGCATAGCGTTCACCACATAGTCGAATGCACATAGCTGACACCACAGAACTTACACAAAAAAGCTTACACCATATGAACATATATACATATACACATAGAGAGAGAGAGAGAGAGAGAAAACAACAAAAACAACAGAGCACATACTGCATCGCATGGCTTGCACCGCCTGGCTTCACCACAAAATTTGCAATACATGGCGACAACACACGGCTCACACCACATAGCTCACCCCGCGTAGCTTGCACCGCATAGCTTACAACACGCACACACACACACACACACACACACACACACACACACACACGCACGTACACAGCTTGCACCACATGTATTGCACCACGTAGCTTAAAAAGATGGTGCCACACACGTACCTTACACATCCACAGCGCAATGACTCGACACTCGGGGTCCACGCTGGCACTCCGGCCTAGGCGTGGTTCCTCGAGCTCCGCCGCTTGTCGGGGGTTGCTAGAAGTGCCCCTGGCCCAAGGCGCCCCCATAGTTTCGCTCCATTTTGGAGCCCCTGGGGCCCCCTGGACCTCGTGAGGGGTGCTCTGGAGACCGTGGGGGCCTCCTTGAAAATCCTGGGGGCACCTCAGGCCTAGCAACACCCGAGCTTGGGCTTGTGAGCGAGCCCCGGAACCATCAAGAGAGGGCACCTGGGCCTCCAGGGAATGGGTCGGGACATCTGGGACCACGCATTGAACAAGTCACACCGTCGTATGCCTTGGGGTTCAGTCGGGCATTTCCCCCTACAGTTATGATGCTCCAACCTACTTAAGCCTTGATCGCCAGGAAGAAACACCAGGAAAGTACCGAAACTTGAGGGTTTTCACGTGTCGGGCCCTGGGAGACACTCGTCCGACACTGTTTCGACACTGTTAGGAGACTCTTTCGACATGTTTCGGGGTGCTCGAAATTATTTCTGGGATGTGGTCCTGAAGTGCGATGGGAGCAACATAATCCTACAGGCGAGTTCTGTGTCGCCAGACTATTTATGTTTGGAATGTTCTTGAACATTATTCCTGTAGAGGGACATGCCCGACTTCTGGATCGGGACATCTGGGGCCACGCATGAAAAATCGTCACACCCTCGTACAGTCGGGGCGTTGACCTAAGGAACCCTAAATAAGGAACGAGGCCCCTGCTTCCCATAAGTTAAACTTCGATTTCCCGTGGGAAACCTCAGGAAAACCCAAGACAAACTGCAAAACAATCAAGGAGCACCGAGCCCCTCCCCAGCGAAAAGGGTTCCTTCTTCAGCGCCCCGACTGTATGCCTGGGAGGTGCTCGCCCAGGACCCGCCCTTCGTCCCGAGCCGTGCTCCTGGACGGCCCCCAGGGGGCCCCGGGAGCAGGCCCTCGCGCAAGAGTTAGGTCGGGCATGCTCCCCTACAGGCGGATTTTGGACGAACAAATAACAATACCCCCAAAACATATGCAAGAAATGGTCAATCATACTAGACAACAAATCGTCCCCAGATTATATCTTATTTTTTGACTATTTTTATTTGTTTCCTCCTGTGCAGGAACAGGCTCGACTTGACGCGAGAGGCCGAAAGCGGCCAAAGCACAACTCGGGGTCTCCTAACCAGCCTCGAACTTATCCCTGTCCCTGAGATGGGCGAGCAAAAAGCAAGGGCAATCTTGGGGATGTGTCCTCAGAAACTCTGAGGGAACCCTTGAGATCGGCATCGAGGTGAGGTGATGCCAAACACAGAGATAGGGACATGTTTCAAACTGGTAAGCTTAAGTCGGGCGTGTCCCCGAACAGGGGGATTCTCGACGAAAAATAAAAGATACACAAAACATACTCCAGAATGGTCAAAAAAAAACTCCCCCAAAAAGTCCCCAGACTATCTTTGGACTATTTTTGAACATTCCTCCCGTAGAGGGACGGGCCCGACTCAATGGTAAGCCCCCGCCCCCACCAGGACCCCTCGCGTCCTTCCCGCCGAGCGCCGCCGGGCCGCAGCGCACCGGCGCGGCGCCGAGGCGCGACGCTGCCGAGGCCGGGCGGGCGGTGGGCGTCGGGGACCGGGCGAGCGACTCGGGAGCGGCATCGGGGTCCGCGGCCGCGGGCTTCTGCAGGGCGACGGGGCCAAGACTTCCAGCGGGCTGGTCCTCCTACAGGGGGATCCTGGACGGAAAAAACGAAGAACACTGCAAGTATGCACCACACATGGTCTAAACCCTGACCTTCCAGGAGGGCTACAAAATAGCACCCGACCTAGAAACCTATCCCAAAGCTATTCTACGTCTTGGTTTTAGGCTGTTTCGTTCAGTTTTTTAAGTTTTTAGGCCTCCAGTGCTAAAAATTAGCTCTCTGGAAGGTCAGGGAAAGAGTCCCAAAATCGTTCCCAGACGATTCTCAGACTATGTTTGGAGGTTCCTCCTGTAGAGGGGCAGGCCCGACCGCCGTGCCCTGGCCAGGCCCCTGCTGGACCCAGGAGTGGGCCAGGGGAGGGAGGGGGAGGGTGAAGGGGCCCTGGGACACACAAATAAATACACACAAATAAAAAGATTCCCCATATTTTCCCATATTCCTTGGGTTTTCGTCTTCCCCCCAACCTCCCATATTTCCCTATATTTTCCTGGGAATCGACGATTCATTGTGTCTGTGTGGTTTTTTTCCTCCTGAGAGGGGAGCGTGCAGGCACGCTCCCGAGCACACGACGGGCCCGGCCAGGGGCGGCGGGCGTGTCTCCTGGGCCCCGCGCCCGAGCCGAGGCATGGGGCGTGCGCTCGGCCATGGCCCCGCGGGGCGGCTGATCGAACAGAGGCCTCCCAGATGGGGCTCGAGTCGCTGGGGTCGGAGGATCACGCCGCATCGCCGATGCCTCGGCGATGCATCGGCGATGTACCGGCGATGCACCGGCGGTGCATCGCCGATACATCGGCGAGGCATCGGCGACGTCCGCGTGAATAACATCGGGCTCCACATCGAGCCCCCTCGTCGATGCATCGGCGGTGCGGCGCGATCCTCCGACCCCATCTGCTCCGATCCCATCTGGGAGGCCTGGATCGGTGCGCTCTGTCGTCGCGGCGGGGAGGCTCCGGGTCAAGTGCTGAGCCGACAAAACTCCCAGGCACGGCAGAATGACGGTGGACGAGGAGCGGCCACGGTGCTGCGAGGCACGAAGTGGAGAGTAATTACTCAGGTCCCTCCGAGATCCCTCGGCGCACTCTTGGGCCCGACAAGCCTTCAGGATCGCCCCAGGACGGCTTTCAAGCCCCCAAGCGAGGGCCCGAGACGAACCCGAGAGGGGAGGCACTACGTAACTGACACGAGCTCTCCACCCTACGATAGCCTCAGGGGCCGGCAGGAGGTCGCCGAGCGGCCTCTAGCGGGCCCCCAAGAGTCCCCGAAAAGAGGCCCGACAGGCCCCCAGGAGATGAGGCCCGGATCAGGACTCCAAGGGGCCTCCCAAGAGACATCGAAAATGCCTCTGGTCCACAATCCAATCACAATGACGGCGGGCTTAACTGAAGGCCACTGGATCAGCTGCCCCCTTTGATTATCACTGGGGTGCTCGGCGTGCTAGACGTTTTACTTTTTAAAGCATCTGTTTGAAGAGTTCCCAATGGCCTTCGGCTTGACACGCCGGCCACATTGAAAGATGCAGACGGACCATCATGCTCAGAAACATTTGGTTCCAAGCCGGTCGAGATTATCTCGTTCACGGTCCCAAGGCGAATCCAAGACGGCCAAGATGGTCTCCAGGACGGCCAAGACGACCCCAAGACGGTGCAATATGCCCTCATGACGGCGTAAGAGGCCCCGAAGACGCCCAAAGAGGCTCCAAGAGGGCCTCCAGGAAGCCTTTTCGGCCTTCCAGCGCTCCAAGACGGCCCGAGGCCCACAAGATCGCCGCAAGATGGCCCCGCAAGACGGCTCAAGAGGGCCAAGACCTAAAGACGGCCCTACAAACCTCCAAGCAGGCCCTTCATAGAGGGACCCACGACTGCCCAGAGAGGCCCCGAAGACGGCCTCCGAAGGCCAAGAGGTTCCTCAGAGACCCCCCCAAACAGGCCCTTGGGAGGCCCCCAAGAGGTCCAGGATATCCCCAATAGGCCGCGGGAGGCCCTCAAGACGCCCCTCAGAGGCTCCAAGAAGGCTCACAGGAAGCCCATAAGAAGATGCAAGACGGCCTCAGGAGGCCTCCTTTTCCTCCTTCTCCTCCTCCTCCTTGTCCTCCCCCTCCTCCATTTTTCCTTATGCATAATTCCCCCCCGTCGCACCCCGAGACTGGTCGAAAGGGCGGGCTGGGCGTTTCGCCAGACTTCCTCATCACTTATGACCCTGATGCTTACACATTTGAAAGAGTTTCACGGGTTGAGGGCGGATCGTTTTCAAAATGTGGCTCTTGCCTTAGCGCCACGCACTCATTGTAAACATGTGCAAGAGTTTCGCGGATTGCGGGCGGCCCCTGTCAAAATGTGGCTCTCGCCTCAACGCCGCGCACATTCGTTTTTTAAACATGGGGAAAAGCTTCACGGATTGAGGGTGGGTGGTTTTCAAATTGTGGCTCTCGCAATAGCGCCACGCACACTCATTTTAAACCTGTGGAAGGATTTCACAGATGGAGGGCAGGTGGTTTTCAACATTAACTCTCGTCTTGGAGGCGCGCACATTCGTGTTAACATAATCTAAACATTTCACTGATTGAGGGCGGCTCCTTTGCAAAACTTGGTTTTCGCCGTAGCGCCGCGTATATTCGTTTTTCAGCATTTGCAAGAGCTTCACGGATTGTGGGCGGCTCGTTTTCAAAATGTGGTTCCCGCCTTAGCGCCGCGCGCCTTCGTGCAACATAGCAAGAATTTCATTCGTCACCATGTCTGACAAGCCAGATATGGCGTGTCAGATCAATTCAACATTATCAAGGCGCAGTTATGTTGATTCGGGGTGTTGTAGTCCCACAAATGGCGTTCTGGCAGGTTTATGGAACGCCAAGGCGTAAGAATCAAGTTAACTGGCGGCGTCGACGTCCTGAGAATCGTTTTGGGGCACGTTTCAATTTTTTTACACGGCTGCCCCCGACAGGGCATTTCCCTTGGTGGAAATGACTCCTGGTAGGGGCCTGTTAAGAAGGATTTTTTGGGGAGGGTGTATTTCATCATCGTTGATGAATATTGGGTTCAAGCTGGTCCTACTCCTATTCATCCCCCTCATGTCCTCCTCCTCCTCTTCCTCCTCCTCCTTCTCCTTCTCGTTTCGTCATTGTTGGCCGAACTGCTTGACCATGTGCTTACATCAAAAAGAGAGAACTGCATAAACATAAGCCTTGGAACTCCGCGAAGATTTCTTGGGTCGTCGCTGGACCCGCCTTGCAGCGCATTGGGCACCGCCCCTAGCGCGCTTCGCGCGCCAAGGCGGGGGTTCAGCGTCGATCCGAGAAATCCACGCGGAACTCCGAAAGTGTACGTCGTGTTGTCTTCCTCGATACATACGCCCATCGTTTCTGGATGGGCTGGTGGGGATACGCGCAGCGTCAAGAACTGTCCACATGGCGGGAGGCGGCCCGTTCATCACATGGGGCGGGCACTGCTTTGCTCCAAGCAGCGCCACACCTGCAGCTCAGAGGGCCCCGTGTAGGAACACAGCACGTCCACAGTTACCAACCAGCAAGAATCCGCAGAGCCGCACGTCTCCTTCCGTCCTTCCTCCGCCCTCCTGCCCTCCTCCATCCTCCCCCCGCTCCCTCCTCCCCCCCTCCCTCCTCCCGCTCCCCCTCCGGCCTCCTCCCTCCTCCTCCTCCTCCTCCTCCTCCTCCTCCTCCTCCTCCTCCTCCTCCTACCTCTCCCCCTCTCTCCCTTCCTCCCTCGCAGAGAGAAATGGAGAGGACAGAGGCGGGCCAGCAAGCAGCAGCAGGTGGCGAGGCAGTCCTGGAGGCGGACCGCACGGAACCGACTCGGGCAGGGGCGGGTGGCGCCAACGAGACACGACACGACACACCGGCCACTGCCGCTACCGCGTGCCCGGACTGGCGCAGCTGGCGAGAGAAAGTGGGAGGGCAAGAGGGAGAGGAAGCGGAGAAGCGGAGGCGAAGTGATAGGCGCGTGCGGCAGCAAGGGCGGCCCGGCAGGGGCAGGGAAAGTAAAAAAAGGGGCGACCAGGGGCCAGGGCGGTGGGGCGGGTGGTAGTACTGGCAGTGGCGGTGGTCATGGCGCCGTCGTGCTCGCCGTGGTCGTGCCATCGCACGGTTCAAACCCAACAGGGCATGAGAAGCTCCACCGAGAGCGGCCGTATGGCAGCGGCGGCGCCAATCTCGGCACACCTCTCAAACGTTTGTGGCACCCTGCGGAATTCCACCGTCGGCCCAGGTGAGGGCGCTCGCATGGCGGCCACATCCTCACTTCGGCATGCCCATCACACGCCTCGTGGCCCCACTGGGAGCACCTACCGCCCCACCTGGAAAAACTGCACGGCGTGCGCGAGCCCGCCCTGGACAACAGCACACGGTTTCCAGACCCTGGAAGCACCAGTCGTCCGAGACATCCTCGGATAACGACCCGAGTCCCAAAACAATGCGGCGGCCCCGACTCCCCATTGACTCACTAGTTCTATGGTTTTGTCAATACACCGGCTGTCCTGGAATCATGGAATCAAGGACTCACCCGTCCTTGGGATCTCAGCCTGGAGATGGTGCCGCCTGATTCCCCAGCGCCGCTCGCCATAGGGACCCATCTCCTCGACATGCCTATGACAGGGCAGGCGCTTCTTCACTCTTGGCCCGCTGGCAGGGTGAGCACTGTCTGGTCGCAGCGGCGCGGATCCACGCCGCGGTCAAACCCAGCCGGGGGACACTAATGGGCCGAATTGGCACAATAGGAGCGGGAGGAGAGCGGGCGCGGGGGAGGGGAACGGAGCACGCTCACAGCATGAAGTCCTTGAACGTGTGTGTGCCAGAACACTGGCATGCACAGCTGGGGGACGTAGAAGTCCGTGGAGGTAAGTAGAACTCGAATCCATGGGCCGCGATCCTGGCATAGTAGGCACACGTGGCCGAAAGACACCATCCGAGAAGGAGCATGCGCGCGTGGAGTGCTCGCACCGCGCCTTTCCAATGCCGAGCGCCAAAGAACCTGCGGCAAGTACCCGCGCAGGTGGGTCCCAAGAGCTCGCAGCTGACTTCTCATACGGTCAAGCCCTTGCACTAAGCAACAAGCCCCTTTCTGGTGCCGAAAGAGCCTGGGTGCACGAGGAGGGCTAGAGGAACAACCACGGAATGGCCACAGGAACAGCTAGCCCTTTCCGAACTCGAAGCGGTCCTCATTTCAACGTCTTGACTGTACGGCGGTTTCCAGAACTCCTGAAACCAAAAATGTTGTCATCTCTAGGAGGCGCATGTTCACTTCCACCAACTTCCGCGGATCTTCCGCCGGCGTCTGCCGGCAGAGCCGGCCCCCGTTTCACTTCCGCCGCCTTTCGCCAGGGAAGATATGCCAGCTTCTTCGACACCCCGAAGCGATGCCCTTTCTGGAACGCCTCATATATGCATATATATATATATATGTAGATACATATAGACTTAGAGGCCCAAAAGAGGCCCCAAGAGGCCCCACAACGGCCCCCAAGAGGCTTCAAGTTGCCTTCCAGACGCCCCCGAGAGGTCAACCACGAGATCCCAACCAACATCCATAAGGCCTCCTCCTCCTCCCCCTTCACCCTTCCTCCTCCTACTCCCTTCCGCCTCCTCCTCCTCCTCCTCCTCCTCCTGCCCCCCCCCTCGTGTTGTCTTTCGTCATCTTCAGGGTCGGCGGCAACGGCCGTAAGGCCTTCGCAATAAATATAGACTTACATATTGGGATAAGGCATGCAGCGTACGCCGGGCATTCATAGAAGATCTACCGATCTGGGGTCGTGCAACCCCAGAGATCTTGGGCTGCGCCGGATAATTCTAGATACCTTCCTGCCCTCAAGAGGTGGGAATATCCATACCCCGCGCTGCCCAGAACCCCAGCGTGCCCAGATCCCCGAAGTTGTGATTTCTGTCGCAATGTGGACCCCCAGAAAATCTCAACCCTTTCCCAAGGACCCGCTTCTCATCACCCTGAGTCGTCCTCTCACACTCCCAAGGCCAGGTACGGCTCCCCAGCACCCGAAGCGAACAAAAACCGCCCGGCGTGACCCTCATAGGGAGCAGATTAACCACCCTCATAATAAGCACCCCGACAAGCGAAGGCGCTCAGCAAACGCACCCGAAGAAGGAATCAAACAGGGCAGGGCTGCTTAGTAAACGCCCGAGGCCGTTTGGCAAACGCCAATGATTGGGGTCGGGGTGGCTTTCCCTCCCTTGATGTCTCACGTTGGTCGCGAGGGGCTCTGGGTCGGGGGGGGAACGCCTCCACATCGGCGGACCCTGTTGATGTTGTTGTTGAACATTATTTATTCTAAAGAATAATTATTGTTGGGCCCCCTGGTGCGCGCCCCCCCTGCGCCGCCTAGGCCGCAGCTACATTTTCATCATTTTCGTTAGGACGCCTCAGAAAAGAGGGTGTGTACAGGATCCGGTTGTTTTGTTGTAATCCGCTTTCCCTTGCAAAAAACAATAGAAAATGACATTTCTTGTTCTAATATAATCAAATTTCAAGAATCCCTTGCAAAAAATAAGGTAAAGTGGACATTCGCGCGCGCAAGACGAAATCCTTCCAAAACCTTAGTGTTCGCAGCGATTTAAACATAAAAACATCAAAAAACCAATGGTTTTTCAACAAACAATTGTCAAAATCTCATCCCGCGCGCTCTTGCGGATTCGTAGGAAACCCAACACTTTTTAAACATTTCTGTCAAACGGGCTTTTGCGAGCAACTTTTTCGAACTTCTGCAACAACGGTTGCGCACCTGCCAGGGCCATCATCCCTGTCAAATAATACCATGCGGGACACATTCGTTTTTTCTTCGCGCGCGCACGCCGTCGTCGTCGGCCGCGGGGCCCTGAATAGTAGCCACGGTCGTCCGCATGCCACGAAGTGAAGTGTCCGAACGTCATAGGGCGGGAAGCTGGGTGTGGGTGGTGGCGAAGAGTCGTTTGGAAATTTGGTAGAGCTTGAACCGGCCCCCCCACAAAGTGGGGGTATTGCCCGCCTCCTATGAAAACCCTGGCACTGGTGAGAACGGAGTGTCCCCAGTCTTAAATGATGTTGTTGTTGTTGTTTTTGTTTTTGTTGTTGTTGTTGTTGTTGTTGTTGTTGTTGTTGTTGTTGTTGTTGTTGTTGTTGTTGTTGTTGTTGTTGTTGTTGTTTTGTTGTTGTTGTTGTTGTTGTTGTCGTTGTCGTTGTCGTTGCTGTTGCTGTTGCTGTTGTTGTTGTTGTTGTCGTTGTTCTTGTCGTCGTCGTCGTTGTTGTTGCTGCTGAATAGGAGCGGGCGCCGGGCCCCGGCGCTCCCCCCGCAGGGGCGCTGCAGGGGCGCTGCACTTGCAGGGGCGCTGCACTTGCAGGGGCCGCCGCGGGGAGGGCGGAGCAGGCAGGGAGGGCGGAGGCGGCGCGGACGGCCGCGGCCCGGCGGGCCGCGGCAGCGGGGCCGCCATCTGCGACTCGTACTTGTAGAGCACGCCGGGGTGCCTGGCCCCCATTCGTCCAAGCTCTGAGCGCACACCTTCCCGTCATCATTCGCATCAGCATCAGCATCAGCATCAGCATCAGCATCATCATCAGCCAACTCATCATCATCAGCATCACCACACTTCTCATTATCATGACCACCACCATCATCATCATCATCATCATCATCATCATCATCATCTTCTTCTGTTTCTGCACCATCACCATTTTTCGTCTTCTGCATCATCATCACCATCAGCAGCAGCAGCAGCACCATCACCATCACCGGCAGCAACATCATCAGCATCATCATGAGCAGCAGCAGTATTATCACCATCACCACCACCATTATCATCACCACCATCATCAGCAGCATCATCGCCAGCAACACCATTGCCACCGTCACTGTTATCACCAGCAGCTTCCTGACCGTCACCACCGTTATCGTCGTCGACACCGTTCCCCCCAAGTTCGTCATCGCTGCCCTGCTGACTGTTGCCCATAAGTTGCGGGTGGGTAGGTCGGTGGATGGGATGTTTGCACGAGCATTGGAGGTGGTCGCACGCGGATGCGGTCAGAACTAACTCCACTACATAGATTTACACCGCGTGAAGCGCACTGCGAACCTTACCCGTCCTTCTGTTGTGGCTCCACGCTGGCGGATCTAGATTCCCCAAACAATGCTTGTGCTAAGGGGATCTTACTTCGTTTCTAAGAAACTGGGCCTGCGGGCCGCTCTGACAACCATGTGGCCGCCTTCGCCGCCTCGTCGCCGCCGCCCATCGCCTGGGCCTGCGGGCCGCTCTGACAACCATGTGGCCGCCTTCGCCGCCTCGCCGCCACCTGTCGCCTGGGCCTGCTGGCCGCTCTGGCCGCCATGTGGCCGCCGTCGCTGACTCGTCGCCGCCCGCATCCTCGTCGCCGCCCGCTTTGCATTGCTTCGCACTGATTTGCATTCGCTTGCTTTGTTTGTCATTGCTTTGCGTTGCTCTGCATTGCTTCGCATCGCTTCGCATTGCTTCGCATTGCGTTGCTCTTCACGGTGTTGCATTGCTTTGCCTCGCTTGATATGGGTTTGCTTTGTATTGCGTTGCGCTGCCTGGCATTGTCTTGCTGTGCAATGCTCGGCATTGCTTGGCACTGCGTTGCATTGATATTCACTGCCCTGCGCTGCGCCACATATCTTGCACCAAATGGATTGCACCACCAAGGTGGCAACGCACAGACTGAAAGAAAACACACTGATTGAGGTCCACGCTGGCTGATCCATCCATCTACTATTTTTCACACCCCTCCTGTGGTGGGTTCTGGTCGTGAATCGAGCACTGTGGCTTCAAGCTCCTGACCTCCCGCCTCCCTCCTCCTCCCTCCTGCCTGCTCCTGCGCTGCTCCCGGGGGGGGCTGCGAGCTGCGCTACTGCTGGCACTTTTGCCGGCTCCTGGGAAGCATGGTGGAGTCGGGGAGTACGCGCACCAAGCCGAGACCTCGATGCTCCCTGGGAGGCTGCGAACCATGAAACGGGCGCCACTTTCCTGGGCCCCTGGGAGGTCCGGCGGAGTCGGGGGCCACGCGCATCCAGACGGGACCTCGCTGCTCCCTGGGAGGCTGCGAACTGCGCTGCCGTTCACCACTTTCGTGGGCTCCTCGGAGGTCCAACGGGGTCGGGGGCCACACGCACCCAAAAGAGAGACCTCGCTGCTCCGTGGGAGGCTGCGAACTGCGCAACTGTCACCACTTTCGTAGGCTCCTGGGAGGTCCAACGGAGTCGGGGTAGGCGGGACTTCACTGCTCCCTGGGAGGCTGCGAACTGCGCTACTTGCGCCACTTTCGTGGGCAACTGGGAGTTCCAGCGAAGTCAGGGCCACACGCACCCAGACGGGGCCTCGCTGCTCCCTGGGCGGCTGCGAACTGCGCAACTGTCACCATTTTCATGGGCTCCTTGATGCAAGCAAAAATGGTATGCAACAGCAGCTAATTTACCGTGGTCGTGGCCGGGGCTGCGCGCTTCGCACCTCCCCAGACACCCAAAACTACAATGCAAAAGCCGACAATGGAGAAGACCTGACTGAAATGCAACAGAACAACTGCAATGCTACAAGCACTGTCTTGCTGTGGTCGTGCTTGGCGCTGCGCGCCTCGCACCTCTCTGAACCTACAAAACCGCAATGCAATAAACACTGTTTCGCTGTGGTCGTGGCTGGCGCTGCGCGCTTCGCACCAACCAGGGCCTCGACAGCTGCAATGCAAAACAAAACAACAAAAATCAGCACTGCCGGAAACAAGAACACAATGCAGCAGATACTGCAACGCAGAGCAAACTAGTCTGCCGTGGTCGTGGCTGGCGCTGCGCGCTTCGCACCTCTCTGGGCCTCCCAAACTGCAATTCCAACACGCTGCAATGCGGACAAAAATACCACGCACAAAAAGCTCCAGTGCAAACGACTGTACGCTGGCAGCTGTCAGCGACATATGCGTGTCAGCCCTCCCTGAGCCTCCGCAAACCACGCTCGGCTCGCATGCGGAGTGCGAAGCTCAAGCTCCAGCAGCTCAAGCTCCAGCAGCGCCACTACATCGCAAAACAACTGCGGCGCCGACAACAAGCAATACACTAAACACTGCAAGGCAACACAACATCTTGTTTGGTGGTCGTCGCCGACATGTGCGCTTCAAACCTCTCTGAGCCTCCGCAAACCACCCTCGGCTCGCACGCGGAATACTATGCCTAATTTCTAGCGGTGCCACTGCAGCGCAAAAAAAACAACAAATCAGAAAACACTGCAATGGATAGAAAAGCACAATGCAGCAACGGACTGCTGTTTGGTGGTCGTCGCCGGCATGCGCGCTTCAACCCTCCCTGAGTCTCTGCAAAACACGCTCGGCTCGCAGGCGGACTCCTGAGCTCAAGTTCTGGCGGCGCCATCGCAGCAGAACAAGAAGCAGAAAACACTGCAACGCATAAGCAATGCAATGCAGCAACAAATTGCTGTTTGGGGGTCGTCACCGACATGTGCGCCTCATTTCTCCCTGGACCTCCTAAACCCACTGTCGGCTGGGACGCGGAATCTTAAGCTCAAGCTCCAGCAGCGAAAAAACTGCAATGCAAAACAACTGCAATGCTAACACAAGAAACGCATTGCAACAACACAACAACTGCAACGCAACAAACGTTGTTGTTGGTAGTCGTCGCCGACATGTGCGCTTGAACCCTTCCTGAATCTTTCCAAACCACGCTCGATTCGCACGTGGAATCCTAAGCTCGAGCTCTAGCAGCAAAACAGCACAACTCCGAAGCTCAAGGTTGAGTCCCAAGCTTCAATCATGCGCTACAAGGCTAAACACTTCACTATTCCTCATGCTTCCCTCATGTGTCCTCTTCCTCTTCTTCAGGCTCCTGCTTGGGGGCCCTCTTGGGGGCCTCACGAAAGTGTTTAACGGCTTCTTGGGGCCTTCTGGAGGCCTCCTGGGTTCCTCGGGCCTCCTCGGGCCATCTTGCTTCCAACCGCGGTCTCCCTGGACGGCCGGGTCACGATTTGGAATGCTTCGTGGGGCGTCTTGGGGCCATCTTGGGCCGTCATGGGGCTCTCTTCGGGTCATCTTGGGGCACTGTTGGGCCGTCTTGGGGCTCTCATGGACTGCCTGGACGCTCCTTCATGGGTACTGTTGGCAGATTGTCTGGCCTCCTGGGCGGACTTGGAGGCCCGAAGACAGAAAAACATAGCACTCCCCAAATCATGCAAAAACCAGTGGAAATCATGTTCCCTGCGTTTCCAAAGCCTCTTGGGAGTCTTCTTTGGGTCGTCTTTGGGCGTCTGGTGGATGCCCGGGGCCTCTCGAGGCTCTCACGGGGCCGTTCGGCCGCCCTCCAGACTGATTTGGGCCCGCTGCCTAGGCCCAGCAGGGGCCTCCAGGAGCCCTGGAAAGACCGGGAGACCTCCTGCAGGGGTGTCCAATCCCGGGGCTCCTGTTGTGGGGGCGGGGCACCCCTCCAAGGGATGATCGAACATACAGGACAAGGAATCTACATGTGCATGTTCATATACACATACACATACGCATACACATACACATACATACACATACACATACACATACACATACGCATACACATACACATATACATAAACGTAAACATGTATACGTACACATACCTATTCATACACAGGGACATATACATATGCATAAACACATGCATGTGCGCATACATATGCATATACATATACATAGACGTAGACATGTACACTATACATATTATATGTAATTGTACAAGTGCGTGTATATCCATATGCACATATGCATAGACATTTACATATGCATTTACATATACAACTACGACTGCACATGCATATACGTATACCATGCATACGTATATACATAAACACACACATAGACATACACCTACAACAACACATACACATGCGCATACATATATGTACATATATATATATACATAGACATATACATACACATACGTATACATAGGTACGCATAGTCCTACCCATATGTATACGAACGTGCATTTGCACTTGTAGCATCGCTTACACACATAATCATGCATAATTGCACATACACATACTTATGCATACACAAAGTAATATGCACATACATACACATATATCCACAACTATACACGTGCATGAACACATGCACATACCAACAGAAACGTATTCATGAAACTCTCCCCTGGAAGGATGACTGGGATAAGAGAGGACATCAAGGAGGACGACGACGACGCACTCCTCTGAAGCTGATGCCAATACTGGACCTTGTGAGATACAACCAGGGCCGAATATCATCATCGACCATTGGAGACGTCACCCCTCACACGGCAAGCAACCAAGAAGAGATTACCCGGGATGCACAGGCTCAGGGGGGAAGCCTCGACCTGGCATTGGCGACACATCGCCGACAGATCGGCGATGGGCCCCCGACAGCGACGCCGCACGCTCCTGGGCGGTGGGCTATCGGCGCCGCTATCGGCGATGCGTGGGCGATTGGGGGTCGATGCAGCCCCCTCTGAGCCGCCCAACGCTGCCCCTGAACTGAGGACGGCAGCCCTCCCACGACGAGGAGCGAGACGAGATGCCCTGGGACGCCTGGCGCAGACACCATCCGCGCGCCCCGGCCGCTCGGGTCCGGTGCACCGAGCACCCAGCGCCGCGCACGCCGCGCGCGGGCGCGCCGCGCGAGAAGGCGCCACGCGTCGTCGGAGCCTGCGAGGCCCAGAGGGCTTGCTCGGAAAACTGGCTCCACGCTGCAACCTGCTGTGCTTTGTCGGCTCGATCTCGAGACTTGGATCGGAGGCGAGCGAGGGGGTGAAGTGAGAAGGAGGAGGCTTTCTCGGAAGGCGGCGGGGCTTCTCAGAAGCCCCCTGGCCTTCTGAAGATGCTTCGGTGTCTTCAAGGAAGGCTTAGGGCACCTCTCGGAAGGCCCGATAACTCACGAGCCTTCTGAGAAGGACCGCCCCTCCCCTTCTCACCTTCCCCCCCCCCGGCCCGCCGCCGATTCCAAACAGCTGCAGAGCTCGCAGCCACACCATCCGACCCGCAGCGGCAAGAAGCGTCGACCTGCAGCCACTGCGGCGCCGCGGGGGCGCGCGCGCGCCGTGCCTTCTCGGCGCAGGGCGAGCCGAGGCAACGGCCGCTCAAAATTGGTCCGCAGACCTCTCCGGGGGCCCGAGCGCACCAACCTTCGGAGCTGCGCCAAAACCGTGGCGACGAAGGCACCCCCCGAAGGCCAAGTGCCGTTTGTCTCCACCCTGAGCTGCGACTCGAGCGAAAACTTTGCCACTCCGTGGTGAGAAATCACGACGGGAGCCCTAGCCCGCATTCTTCTGCGCCGTTTCTCGGGCTGGCTCGATCTGGGAGGAAGCCCCGGGGCCCGAAACGGGGCGAAGACGCCCGGCCAGGACACAGCCGAGACGCCGGGATCTCAGGGGCTGTCTCCTCTTGCCATCGCTCGGACCGTCCCTCCCAAAACCATGTGTCAGTTTCGTGCGTGCTGCTTTGCTAGGTTCAGGTCGGGCATGTCCCCCTACAGGCGGATTTGGGGCGACAAGTGAAAAATAGTCAAAACAATGCTCAAGAATCGTCAACAAGTAGTCCAGAAATCGTCCCCATACTATTTTTTTGACTATTTGGGAATTTTGCCTCTGTAGAGGGACAGGCCCGACTTCATGCTATAGATGACCCAGGAGGCTCCTCGGTGGTCAACCAGGGGCCACATGCAAACCCTATCCCTAACCCCCCCACGATCTCTGAGGGGGAGGGTGGGGTTCACTTCGCTCGGCAAGGGGTAGGGCTCGCACGCGGCCCCCTATTATGATATGAGTGCTAGATGATCGAGGAGGCTCCTCGGTGATCCTCGCGCCGAGAGAAGACACCCGAGCGAGGCCCCTGTCCTCTCATGACGCTCGGAGGGGGGCCCCCCCCTCCCGGGGAGATGCCTGGCGCAGCTGCGCACGCTCCGCCAGGTGCTCCGGTCGCCCAGGGACTCGGCGGTGATGAAGCAGGTGATCTGCGGGCGCCCGAGCGGAGGAGGAGGAGGAGGAGGAGGAGGAGGAGGAGGAGGAGGAGGAGGAGGAGGAGGAGGAGGGGGAGGAGGAGGAGGAGGAGGAGGAGGAGAGGGGAGGGAGAGGGGCAGGCGCGCGCGGGAGCGCCCGAGCGAGCGGCCGGTGGCTCCCGCTCCTCGCCGCCTCCGCCGCGCACCCCCCCCACCCACCCACCCCGCCGCCGATCGAGCTTCGAGGAGAGCTGCGGACATCGAACCTCGAACTTCGACGATCGAGGCGGCCTCCACGCCACACACAGGAGACAGGAGTCTCAGGGGGTGCGTTTCAGCCCATGGAGCCCAGACATCCAACGCTTTTTCTGTTACACGTCGATTTTCCCTAAATTTCGGCTTCTGTGCCACAGGATGGTGACGAGACGACTCGGGATGAAAAACCGGCCCTGGGGAAAGGGTCGGGTTTTCCAGGGGCCCCGCAAGAAAAAACCAAGGCATCGGATGCCTGGGCCCCTCTCCCTCTCCACGGCGCTCGCGCCGCAACCAGCTGGGGTGGACAAATTGTTCCGAAAAGTACCAATACTTCTACTCCACAGAGCTCTCCTGGGGTGCGATCTGACCAGAACTTACTTAGAGGCAAATCCAGCCGTGGCGACGAGGACCTCCCAGAAGGCTGGGCAGCGATAAAGGCACCGTCTCCTCCTCCTCCTCCTCCTCCTCCTCCTCCTCCTCCTCCTCCTCCTCCTCCTCCTCCTCCAGCTCTTCCTCCACCTCCTCCTCCTCCTGCCCCTCCTCCTTCGCCTCCTCCTCCTTCTCCTCCTCCTCATCATCCTCCTCCTCATGCTCCCCCCCATGCGCACGGCAAGCTGGCAGACTCACCCTTGAGGGCCACATGTCTCGGCCGCGCTCCTCCTGCCTCGGGGACAGCCCGAGCGGCGAGCACGGCCCACGGGGCCTTCGGGGCCCGCCCTCCCGTCACTTCGTTTGATTCCGCATCCGGCGATCCGAGACCCAGGCCGCCCTGGCCGAGCGGAGCACCGCGTGGCGCGCGAGCGCGCCCGCGCGCCGGGGGCGTGGCGCTCATGCGCGGGTTGCGCCAGCCGCGCTCCTGCGGCTCGCGCTGTCTCTGCCGCTCCCGTCCCTGCTGCTGCTGCTCCTCCCCGCCCTCATCCTCACCCTTCTCCTTCCAACCGCCGCCTCCCTCTTTGCTGCTGCTGCTGCGTCTGCTCCTCCTGCTAAAGCGGCTGCCCTTGCACCCCCATCCTCCTGCTATTTTTGCTTGTGCGCTGGGCAGACTGAAGCCACGGAGTCCTCCTCCTGTTCCTCCTCTTCCTGCTCCTGCTCCTGCTCCTGCGTCTGCTCCTCCTGCTCCTGCTCCTGCTCCTGCTCCTGCTCCTCCTCCTCCTCCTCCTTCTCCTCCTCCTCCTCCTCCTCCTCCTCCTCCTACTTCACTCCTCCTCTTCCTCCTCCTCCTCCTCCTCCTCCTCCTCCTGCTTCTCCTCGGACCCCTGCTGCTCGAGGGGCCCGCGGCGAGGGCGTAGAAGCCTCCTCGGTCAATATGCCACCCACCCCGCGCTCAGGAGGAAGGAGAGGGAAGGATATGAAGAGTCAGATGAGTTTTATCAAACGAAACAAGACGAAGAGTAAGGAACATAAGGTGAAACGAAAGAATAGGGGAAGGTGGTGGTGCTGAAAGCCTCCCAGAAGAAGGGCAAGGAAGGCTCAGGGAGAGGGAGGAGACGGAGAATAAGTCGAAGCTGAGTGAAAGTGCGAGGGTTTATTCCATAACCGCCTCTGGGCACGCTATCCCTCATCTTTCCCCGCCTCTGCACGTCGTGCTGCGCAAATGCTCCACGTGCTCCTCCTCCTCCTCCTCGTCCTCCTCCTCTTCCTCCTCCTCCAACATTCCTTTTCCGTGTGACTAACTTCTCCCTGTCGCACCCCTGGACGTGTCGGTAGGGCGGACGGGGGGGCTCGCATGAGGCTTCCCCACCACTCTGAAGCTTGAAACGTATGCCAATTTCAAGGATGGAGGGCGGGCCGATGTATTATGTAGCTCTCGAGGCTGCCGCCTTGGCGGCGCGTCTCAAAAGTCTGCAACAGCCTCGAAGATGGAGGGCGGGTAGTTTTCAAATTTGGCTCTCGCCTGAGCTCTGCGCACCTTCGCTTCAAAACTTTGCAGCAGTTTCAAGGGTGGAAGGCGGACCGTTTTTGAAATGTGGCTCTCGCCTTAGCGCCGCGTAATTTCGTTTTCAAGCTTGCAGCAAATTCCAATATGGAGAACGGGTCGTTGTCGAAATGTGGCTCTCGCCTCAGCGCCGCGCATTTTCTTTTTACATGTACGCAGAAGTTCCATGCATTCGTATGGCTGAAAAATCCTGAAACGCTTTTCTGCCACGATGTACGATTGTCAGGACGCAACAGTCACGTGGATTCGCGGCGATGAGGTTACAGGACCGGAGTTCTGGCAATATCGCTGCGTTGACATCCCAGGACATGTGTTTTGGGGTCGGATGAGGATTCTGCAACGGCTGCCTTCTGAGTGGACTTGTTTCCACTGCGCGGGGCGTGACCACGGGCAGATGTTACTCCTTGCGAAAACTGCAGGCTCATGCGCGGAGCTGATTTGGAATCGGGCGTCGAGCCCGGCAAATAAAAAGAGAAACACGCAATCGCTGATATGTATATATATATATATGAATGCTATGATGTGCTGCGTTGTGGATCTGATGCTGAGTTCTCGTATCTGATATGATGTCGCTGGCAAGCGGCTCTGCAAGAGGGGCCCCTCAAGACTGTTTGAGCGAAACGGCCACGCAACAGTGCACACATGAGGGGCAAAGAACATGGGATGGAAACAGGAGCGGGAAAGGGGAGAGCGGGGAGTTCACAGACAAGGCTGGCATGCTAAAACGGTTCCCGTTTCAGACCTTCCAATGGGGCACTTCCCGCCAAGAAAAGGGAAAGAGGTTCAGTATGGGGCCCATGGAAAAAAAACAGGCTTGGACGGAGGGTTTACTGCGACATCGTTGATGCGCCTTGAGTTTACACTGGCCCTCCTCCTCTGCCTCAGAAAGATCAGCAGAACCAAACAAGCCTGGAGCCCCACGAAGTGCAATTACAGAGAAACGACGTGGTAATTTCAACAAAGAGCTAGGACACTCCTCCTCCTCCTCCTCCTCCTCCTCCTCCTCCTCCTCCTCCTTCCCCCCCACGGCGCCTGGATCCCCTCCCACGGCGCCTGGTTCGCTCCTATGCCTCCTCCTCCTCCTCCTCCTCCTCCTCCTCCTCCTCCTCCTCCTCCGCCTCCGCCTCCGCCTTCTCCTCCTCCTGCGCCTTCTCCTCCTTCCTCGCCCCCCTCCACGTCGGCGTCGCCAACGCCCTTTGCCGTTCTCGTCGTCACCGGCCCCTCTTCTGCCCGTGCCCGCCCCCAGGCCCGGCGGCTCCACGATCAGCGACTTAATGAAGCGTTCGATGTTCCAGGTCTGGCGGCGCCCTAGGCTGTCTCGCCCGCCCTTCTTTCTAGTATCCTCCTCCTCCTCCTCCTCCTCCCCTTGAGTCGTCATCGTCCTCCTACTCCTCGTCATTGTTGCATTGTCGACCTCTTCGTCATCGTCCTCTCTGTCCTTCACCTGCCTTGCGAGGGCGCTGGAGTAGGATCATGTGGAGACATTCGGGATCCAATGGGCAGTCCACTGGGTGGGATTGGACAGCCGGCCCAGAGGACAGTCTTCTGGACACTCCTCCGTGGGTCTGGACAGCCTGAGCGGACCGCCGGACGGTCCGCTGGACCGTCCGCCGGACAGTCCACCAGACAGACCACAACCTGGGCCGTGCGCGCAGCGCTACAACCTTGCGGGCTTCCAGGGGCGCATCGCCGAAGATCCCGATGATTCAAAGCATGAACCTCCTTGCATTCCAAGTATATCCCACGATTCAGTGGATTTCTCGGTGGCCCGCCAAGACTGTCCAGTGGACTGTCCAGTGGACTGTCCAGTGGACTGTCCAGCGGCCCGCCCAGACCGAAAAGAGGACTGTCCTCCTGCGGGGCTGTCGAGTGGTCTGCCCGGTGGCCCGGGAAAGACTGTGCAGCGGCACCCCGTGGAATGTCCAATGCCACTGGGAATTCCCCCCCAAAACATTCTAAAATGACGAACTGGAAAACTACCCCAACATCTGCCCGCGCCCCCTCTGAATTACCTTCTCTTCTCGTCTTCTGATCCTCTCCCCCTCATCCTACTCCTCCCCCTTCTCCTCCTCATCCTCCTCCTCCTCCTCCTCCTCCTCCTGCTCAGCCTCATTCTGATCCTCGGGGTCCTCATCAATCCCTCCCTCCGCTCTCTCTCTCTCTTCCCCCTCCCCTTTGCCTCCCCGCTCATCCTCCTTCTCCCTCCTCCTCCTCCTCCTCCTCCTCTCCTCTTCCTCCTCCTCCTCCTCCTCCTCCTCCCTCCTCCTCCTCCTCCTCCTCCTCCTCCTCCCTCCTCCTCCTCCTCCTCCTCCTCCTCCTCCTCCTCCTCCTCCTCCCCCTCACCCTCCCTGATCCTCCTTCCCTCGGCCCTCCTCCTCCTCCTCCCGCCTCCTCCTCCCCCGCCCCCTACCCCTCTGTTCTTGCTATTCCGCCGGCGTCACCAGTCCTCGTGCTCCCACGCCCCCTTCTCTCATGACATTGAACATCGCGGGATGCCGAAGCAAGTGCCGCAGGCGCTCTCCGATCGATCTGGGTATTTAGCCACTGCTTCCCTGGTCGATGGGATGCCTCCGCCCCCCTCGTGAGCGTTTTTTTAGACTCGGCGTTTCGACATGGGGCGGGAAAGGGGGGGAGGGGAGGGGGGCCTAGCTCCAGACCTCTGCTTAGCAGTGCGACGGTTTGCAAGAGTGCTGCCTCCCGGGGAGGCTCCACCTGCTCGAAACAAGCGCCAAAAACAGCCAAGATCTACTCCATGGGGGGGGAGGGGGGGGAGGGGGACGAGGGCACGCGCCGATCGGCAAAACAATCAATAAACAAAGATCACCTCGTTCTCCTGACTGCTCCGGCGGGGAGCTCACAACCTCATCGAGGGCGGCTTGGAGCTACGACGTGGACCGCAGAGTCACGGGGTCCGTGGCCAGCAGACACCCAGCATCGGCGAACGGAGATCAAGGTTGATGCCACTAGTGATCAGAGGCTCGAGAGGCCTTGGAACAGGCTCGTACAGTGACCGTCGGATGAACCTACTGTCGCTATACTCTGGTGAGAAGCCTTCTCACCAGAACATCAAGCCAATCACGGTCAGGAACGTTTGCTTAGCGTGTCGCAGCAGCGGGCCCTTCGACACGCTACGCCCTGCAGCGAGCTTGGGGACTGGGACACGCGTAGCGTGTCGCGCCGATGCGTGGTGGCTTTCAGAACCGACGCTGCGACGCTCTTAGCAACCGCTCTTGACCGTCGAGAGGCCATTCTCGCCCTGCAACGGGTTTAAAGGACACGGCAACGGCTACGGCAGGTCCGTGTCGCGACGACCCCGGCGTTGGTTCTGGACACCGTGGGTCGCTCAACCTGCAACGATCGGCGGCACTCCAATCGCTGGATCGTTCCACAGTGGCCGATCACATAAATCGGGTGTTGCTAGAAGTACCCCTGGCCCAAGGTGCTCCCAGCTTTTCGCTCCATTTTGGAGCCCCTGGGGCCCTCTGGGCCTCGTGAGGGGTGCTTCGGAGGCCGTTTGGGCTACCCCGAGAATCCTGGGGGCACCTTGGCCCAGGGGCACTTCTAGCAACACCCGAATAACGAGCCACTGGCGGCTTTCAACCTTGACCGCCCGCGGATGGCCGGCACGCGTCCACCAGTGGCGGCGGAAGGGCCGGGCATGATGGATCGGAATGGCCCACGACTGTCCCGCTCGAGGCCCTCACGGGGCCCCCAGCCCCCAAACCCACAGGCCCCCGCGGGTCCACGCGGGGGGCCCCCGGCCCCCCGTGGAGGATCCGAGGGCCCAGGAGGAGCTTCGGGAGGAGTCCAGGGAGCCTGAACAAGTCTGCTCCCACTCGGCTCGAGGACTGCGGAGGTCCGGGGGGCCCGACGGTTGGATCTCCTGGAATATCTCCTCTGCTGTGCACGCCCTGTGGAGGGCATGCTAAAAGGGGGCCACGACAATGCTTCTCGTGGGGGGGGCACCCGCAGGCCTTGTCGCGGCTTGCACGGCAAGTCCCACTGCAAAGCTGCTGATACAGGCCTCGGAAAAAAAACAGCGAACACTCATGCCACATTCATCTGTGAACGCCTCCCCCTCCCTCCAATGTTCAACGTTGGCGGTGGGTCTGATGAGTTGCACCTCGACCGCAGTCTCCCCCCCGCGTGCCAACTTTGAGTTTGGGGGGCAGGGGGGGGTGCTCACAAATTGTTTCCCCCTCTACCGTACGTCATGTCTCTGCAGGGCAGCTCCCCTTGGCACGGGGACGCCAGAGTGCGCCGTGGCCAGGGGCCGCCCTCGAGCCGCGTCCGACAAGGACGGCACAGTGCCCCTGACCGCGACGGCCTCCTGACCTGGGCCCCCCCCTTCCCTGGGGAACATGCCAACGGATGCGGCTCGGGGCTGCCTCTGCTCGGGCCTTCGTGGGGGGAAGCGGTCCTGCCAGGGCAGATCGCTGGGGGGCGCGAAGGCAGCAGCGGCGTCGGAGGGGGGCGAGAGACCACGGCCTGTTCGGGGCTGCTCCCAGTTCCTCCCCTGTGCACGCTGAACGGGGGCCAAAACTCGTCACAGCTGAATCCAATGACTTCTCCTCGTCCTCTCCACATTCTCCCTACCTCCTCTTCCCCCCTCCGTCCCTCCCTCATCCTTCCATCCTCGTCCCTCTTCCAATCTCCTTATCCTTCTCACCCGTCCCGTGTCTCTCCTACTCCTCCTCCTCGGCTTGCTCCTCTTCGGCCGCATCCTCGACCTCAGCCGCACTCTCCTAGCTATCCTACACTGCATACCGCTCTCCCACTGCCCTGCCTAGCGCATTCGCCACCCATCTTCGTCGCATGCTCATCCATGCTTCATCCCAGCCATCCTCCTTGTATGTCCTGTTTGGCCACCTATGGTGAGGTCAGGCTGTCAGGCAGCCTCCCGACCCCGGTAGCAGGAGGGAGGGTAAGCATGAGGACGAGGAGGCACGCAGAACCAGGTTGATCCCAAAATTCATGAACGATGCTGCAACGCACCCTCCCGCCCCAAGTCACCTCCACATTAAGTAAGCTCACGAGCCTGCCAGTCCACTGCAAGAAACGAACACTTTCAAACTGGCTATTCCAGCTGGAGCCCTGTGCGTCAAACGAACCGCCTTGCATCCTTCCACCGACGATTCGGAGATGAGGGGGTGTATAATCAAGCTTTATTGAAATTAACCATCACCGCCCATGTACCTACCGCGCGCAAGTTTGCACACCTGGCCAGCAGGGGGGCGGGGAAACGAGAGAACGCGGCATACAGCAGCAACAGCAGCAGCAGCCGCGTTAGTGGCACGGTTCGTGCAAAGATGAGCGGACAAGGCGGGACGCCTAGGCGTCCGGCGGCGGCGTAGGGCTGCTGGGAACAAGGGAAGAGCAGCGAAAACCGCAACCTGGTCGCACAGCCTCCAAAGATGGAACCGAACAAGTGTAGACGAACGAGCAACTAAGACATCCGACGTCTCCATGGTAGCCGACGTCTCCACGGGTATCAATGCAAAGTCCCCGGAAATCCCGACCCTCTCCCCCGGGCCTGTTTCTCATTCCAGGTTGTTGCTGTCGGCCCCGGTGCCCAGTAGTTTAAGGGCCCCTGGAGGCCGAAGACACAGGAGCATCTCCGACATGGTCTTCGCAAACGCGCTGGATGTCTGGGGGCACGGCGGCAGCAGCTCGTTCCCTGCTCATCCTCCCCGTCCTCTCGGGTCGGGCGAAAGGGGGGGATCGCAAAGGGGGGGTTTGAGAATCAGCTCACGTAGCTGATTTTCCCGGCGCCTCCCGGCGCCAGGAGGCGCCCATGTATCGAGGAATGGGCCCGGCGGCGGGGCCGAAACCAGCTGCATGCAGCAGATTTCGTAACCCCCCCCGTTCCCTATCCCCCCCTTTCGTTCGGCCCGATCGTTCCCTGCTCGTCCTCCCCGTCCTCCGTCCTCTCCAGGATCAGCCGGCATCGAATCGGGAAAGCATCAGGCCGAATCGGATCGGGCTGCGTCGGCACGGAGTCGGAAGCGAATCGGCTTGGCGGCGCCAGGATGCACCACAGCGCCACCCGGGTCCCACAATTCGGTTTCGGGGGCGCAAACATCGGGCCGCATCCTGAGCAGGGGCCGACAGTGTTCTTGGAACAAAGGAATGCTCCGATATCGACAGCAGCGTTCTTAGAACATAGGCCCAGTTGATGAAAGCAATAGTATCACAGCCAGAAATGCCCTAAGAACATTCAGTGCAGACGATATAGGTCCTCATACTATACTTTGGTGGGCCGATAGGCACAGTCCAAGACGCTTCGCCAATGTTTGAGGATCAGGCCGTCCGCAGATGGCGGGTTCGACAAACCCTGAACCCCAAAGCCGTGCCCTCTGTTGGGAGGCACATGTTTACTTCCGCCGGCTTCTGCGGGCCTTCCGCCAGCTTCCGCCGGCGGATGCGGCCTCGCTTGACTCCAGCCGCCCTCCGCCGGCCTTCTGCCGCCGTCCGCCGAGGACCAGGCGGCAACTCCTTCGATCCTCGAATGCCTCGTATCGGAATCGAGTGAGATCGGGCGGGCAGGAGCCAGTATCTAGGGAGCCCACAAAGGACGTACGCGCCCAGCTCTGTACATGAATGCGGCCCCTCGATCCGCGAGACTGGCCGCGCGATACGAACATTCGGGCAATGCGCACTCTCGAAACCGGCGTGGATTCCTGTACGTGTGCGTCCCTCTTTCGCTCCTGGTAGGTAGTATCGAAGCGGATCGACCGGGCCCCGCACCCCTCGCCGACGCGCGCAGGCCTGGCTGCCGCCGCCCGCCACCGCCTTCGCGGCCACGGCGCGGCAGGGCGCGGCCAGGTACTCGCCCGCGATCTCGCCGCGCAGCACCGCCAGGCCCGCCGGGCCCCACCCCAGCAGGGGGCGCTCCCTGGAGGGCGTCGTCTTCGAGGAGGCCGGCGGAAGCTGACCGCCAGGCCCGCCGGGCCCCCCTCCCCAACAGGGGGCGCGAGTCCGCAGCATCGTGCATGAGCGCTGGCGGCGGCGCCGCCTTGCCTCGCAGGCTCCTCCCCCTCCTCGACCTCCTCCTCCTCCTCCTCCTCCTCCTCCTCCTCCTCGACCTCCTCCTTCTCCTCCTCCCCCTCCTCCCCCTCCTCCTCCTCCTCCTCCCCCTCCTCCCCCTCCTCCTCCTCCTCCCCCTCTTCAAACTCGTCTTCCTCAACCTCGTCCTCCTCCTCCTCCTCCTCCTCCTCGCTCCCTCCCTCCCTCAGCCCCTCCCCCCCCCCCTCCCTCGGCTCCCCGCCCCGACGCCCCGCCTGCTCCCGCGAGAGACCGCCGGGCCGCCCCCCTTCCCCGACAAGGGGGGCCCGAGCCTGCGGGGTCGGGGCACCGTTTGCACGCCGGGCGTCTCCGCCCAGCTTCGGGCCCAAGGGCCCGAAAGGGCCCTCACCGCTCGGTGCGGCTCGGGAGAAGCCACAGGAAGGCAGGGCCTGGGGCTCCAGCCGAGATGCTGCTTATGTTTCGCGACGGCGGCTCTCTGTGGGGATTCGCATATTCGGGGAGTGGTTGGCTCTCTTCGGGCCCTGCGCTCGAGGCAATCCGAGGTCGCCGCCTCAGGCTATCCCAAACTAGCTGGGGATGTTTTGTCGATCTCGGTCCTCCGCGATGCCTCCGGAAACATCCACGAAGCTTCCGGAGACTTCCAGGGACCCAGCGGGGGGCGCGAGGCCATGGGGTCGAAGTTCGATGATCTTGGCCGTGTTTGGCCCCCTTAGGGGCCTCTGGTGGCCTCCAGACGCCTGCAGAAACGTCCCTGCAAAGGGGCCTCACCTCTGCGGAGGCCCACGGCGTGCGGAGGACCCGATAGGGACATCTGAGGACCTTTGGGCAGCCAAATGACCCCCGCAGAGGGCGCAGAGCTGTGGGGAAGGACGCGGGCGGAGCAAGGAGGAGGCGGAGCGGCGCTGGCCAGCGACGGGCGGGCGGACAAGCGAAGGACAAGGCGACGGGTGAAGCGCTGGTGGCGAATGTCGTGCTGGGTTTTGCACACGACATTGATCCAGGGGGCGAGAGAGAGAGCGGATGGCCTCCAATGGCGGGAGGAAAACACGCCACAAGCAATGGTTGAAGCCGCCGTCCCAACGCACAAAATTATTGAGGAGATGGGGAAAGGCGATCGCAGTCTCGTCAAAGAGAAAGTACGCTATGATATGCCGATCGTGGTCACCACAGGCATCCGACATGATATGCACGAGTCTGCGGTCCCAAACCGCCCTGAGGGGCAACAGGAGGTCGTGAGAGTCCGCAGGAAGGATAACAAATATCAGAGGCAGAAGCCAGGCCCAAACCTGCAAAAGATGGCGCTGACGTGGATCTCCCCATCGGCCGCGAATGGTACGGCTCACTGGAGGGCTCGGCCCGCCTCATTCAAACTTCCTGGCAAAGATGAGTTGCACGAGACGCGAGGAACCGTTTAACCTTGTGCTGCAGGTGGCGGCCCGCAGCATGAAAAGCGGGGAGGCCTGAATGTTCGCGTAGTAATGCTGCATGCCCCCCAAAAGGGATTGCCTGCAAACGGCATGGCTCCCCCAAACCACCACGCAATCCCTGTTACTTTGAAGCTCAACCAAAAAACATTGCAACCTGGAAGGCCTTGGCGCGACTGGCTGCCGTATACATGGCAAACGGCCTGCGTGCTGAAGAGACCCGGCTCGGATAGAAAAGCCATGGGAACGACGGGGGCAGAGAAGGAACGAGGGCATGGCATCCCGCGGCTCGCACACGGCACGTTGCAGCGCCCCTCGAGATGTGCGAAGCACCGCTGGCATGGCAGGGCAGAGCTGAGCGACGTGCGTCTCAACAGGCGGGGCCGGCGCGAGGTAGTGGCTGGGGAGGAGGAGGAGGAGGAGGAGGAGGAGGAGGAGGAGGAGGAGGAGGAGGAGGAGGAGGAGGAGGAGGAGGAGGAGGAGAGGAGAGGAGGAGGAGGAGGAGGAGGAGGAGGAGGAGAGGAGGAGGAGGAGGAGGAGGAGGAGGAGGAGGAGGAGGAGGAGGAGGAGGAGGAGGAGGAGAGGGGAGGAGGAGGAGGAGGAGGAGGAGAGGAGGAGGAGGAGGAGGAGGAGGAGGAGGAGGAGGAGGAGGAGGGAGGAGGAGGGAGGAGGAGGAGGAGGAGGAGGAGGGGGAGGAGAGGGAGGAGGAGGAGGAGGAGAGGAGGAGGAGGAGGAGGAGGAGGAGGAGGAGGAGGAGGAGGGGGCCCTCTGCAGCCCGAGGCCGAGCGCGCGAACCTGCTGTGCTTGGGTCTGGTGCTCGGCCCGCGGGGCTCGGCCAGCTTCGGGCCGACGCCCATAACCAGCCTCGAACGTATCCCTATCCCTAAGATGGGCGAGCAAAAAGCGAGGACAATCTTAGGGATAGGCCCTCAGAAACTGAGGGAATCCTTAAGATCGGCATCGAGGTGTCAAACATAGGGATAGGGACATGTTTCAAACTGGTAAACCCATGCCCAAGGACCACCACAAAGACCGCCCGGGGCAAGATGTCACAACGGCCCACTGAGGGGCACCCACGCCACGCGCGCTCGAGGGAGCGCCTCGGAGAGGAACCCGCCGAGAAGAACAGCAATGACCTTCCCTCGTTGACGCGATGCCGAGCCCCGAGCCGGTCAGGGCCAAAACGCCCGAGGACCAGGCGAGGCTCGCTACAACATCGCCAGCCGACAGACCTACGTCGTCCGCATAAGCTCCAAACACGGCGGGTTAGGCACGCAAGAGGAACGCGTGCATGCGAAGGACACAATACAAAAAGCGAATGAAACTCCCAGGGGTAGGGTCATCCCGGGCGGATGCCCCACCCTCCGAAAAGCGCGTCCCAACAGAACCCCAAGTACCGAACGTCGGCCCATACGTCCTGGTTGACCGTTTGGGACATCGCGATCACGTGATCAGGAATATCCATGACCTCCAGAATCTCAAGGATAGCGTCGTGCAGGAGGGAGGGGAAGGCGACGCGCACATCGAAGAACGCCATTCCCGTCCAGACCATGCCAGCATGGCCAGTGGAGGGATTTGGCCTCCACGTCGACACTGCTATCGGCGAGCTTGCGTCCAGGTGCGAAATGCATGTGCTGCAGCACGCACGTGGCCGTGCAGATGTGCGACAAAGGTTGGCGGCGGAAGAGCTGGCCTTGTCGAGGGATGAGAAAAGGCATTGGCCCAGTCTTCTCGGCGGCGCGCTTCACCATGACCTCGTCCAAAGACAGTCCCCATTGAATATGACCATTTCACGACAACGTCCATGAACAGTGACCTCAGAGAAGCAAGGCCGAGGAGGGGGAGGAGCAGGAGAGGGAGACAAGACAAGATGAGGATAAAACGCGCAGCAAGCCAGTAACATCCCGACGCTCCGTGGATCGCGCGGCGAAAGAATTGCGCCAGTCCATCTCGACCTCGTTGTGGCCGCACCCCTTTACAGCGATTGGGGGAACGCCGAGGGCCAGCAGCGCCATGTAGACAGCAAGCTCTGCTCCCAGGGCGACTGGCCCCGCCTGCGACCCAAGCTAAAGAAGGAAGCCCATCATGGGCCTGGTCTCGCTGCACTTCTTGCCAATCATCTCCGAAGAACATCAAAACACAGGGCCCATTCGGATACGGAAGGGGCAATAATGATGTAGCCGCGAAGCAATGCACGCGCGTCTTCATCCCCTTGGCGGGTGTGAAGGAACTCCCATCAGTGACGCACCAATGAAACACCATATTGCCGGGGGTCCAAGATGGTGCCAGCCTGATGGTCACAGACGCCTCCCAAAGTGGAGGGCGATCAGCCCATCCACTGCGATACTGGCACGACTGCTTCATCTTGGCGGTGTTCATGGCCATGAGAAGTGCATCATCACGCTGTACCTCTCCAGTGTGCTGGCCAGTGCTGGCACGCTGTCGCATACCAAAGCAGGCTTGGAACTGGGGGGCATCAAAGAGCTGGCGTGTGCTCATCGGATACTTCCCCGAGAGGCGGAAATGCCCAACAGGCCCGCAGTCAGCACCGGCGGCGTCGCCGACACCGAAGCCACGGCCCAGGAGGCCCTCTCGGTCTGAGTTCTTGCCCCCAGGAGGTGCCTGATCACGCCTCC